>OLKM01000315.1:76553-149053 GCA_900291075.1 Melanogrammus aeglefinus
AGACCCCCTGATACAAACACTGTTGTACATTTCAAATCGGTTCCGCTCCACCGGCGGTTCACCCCGCCCGTGTTATGACTCGGTGACCAAACAACGGTTCACAAGCTGCTCTAGCAAATGGAAAACAAAATTGGCCCCGACGTCCCCGCATATCTTTACCAGGAACACACGGCACTGAACAAACAGCAAAGTGTTCTCGCGCGCTCTGGCCCCGGCCGCTCCCCGGCAAGAGAGACACACCGCGTCGGAAGAAAGAGCCAGGGAGACGCGAGGGCGCATGGCGGTTAATATGAATGAAGGAAGTGAGTAATTTGTTCTCTGGGAGAGGAGAGAGAGAGAGAGGGAGAGGGGGGGAGACGGACAGACTCATGGTAATTCGTGGGGGGGGGGGGGTTTAGATCAAAAGGCGGTGGTGGCGGCGGTGATGGCAGGAAGGCGGATGAATGGAGGAGGGACTGGTGTGGTACAGCGGTGAGTCAGCCGGGAGGGAGGGGGGGCCCGGGTACAGGACAGAGGCAGGGAAACAACGCAGGCCGGCCCTGGAAGAATTCACAGAGCGGCCGAGAGACACAGGGACCGCATGAGAGAGAGAGAGAGAGAGAGGAGAGAGAGAGAGGAGAGAGAGAAGAGAGAGAGAGAGAGAAGGAGAGAGAGAGAGAGAGAAGAGAGAGAGAGAGAGAAAGAGAGAGAGAAAGGAGAAGAGAGATGGGGATGGGAGGAGGGGTTGACGGGAGGAGAGACAGGAAGGAAAAAAGGGAGAGAGAGGGGGGGTGAGGGAAGGATAGAGTGAGGTAGGGAAGGGGGGGAGGGAGAGAGAGAGGAAGGGAGAGAGAGAAGGAGGGGGGGAGAAAGAGGGAGATTGAGCGAGAGGTGTTGGGAGTGAATGGCTGAGGCTGCTTTCTTCGGGTTGGCGTGGTGAGTGACAGGGAAACCATTAACAGAGTACCGTCGGCCAAGGGGATTAAGTCTCCTCATGCTTGGCTATTATTCAGGCTAATTAAAAAAAAAAAGGGGGCCCATTTTCTTGGGAGGCCAGGTTTGTGTCCACCACAAAGCTGGTAGAGAAAGGCACAGGAAACGGCACAGGAGATTTGAAGAAAAAAAGAACGAGAGAAGAGAGAGAACCGGACCGGGCTGTGTTCTCCGAGACGTTTGTTTGAAATGTTTCGAGACCTTGTGTGCGAACGCAGCAGAATGCTAACTAGCCGCTAAGGAAATAATGTGCAGGCCTCCATTCAAACCAATGTCTGTCCCCATGAAAGAGCCAGTCACTTGTAAAGCATGATTAGCAAAACCTCCGGAATATTCTTGGCCCGTCTCTGACACAAAGGCTCTCATCAAAACAGTTTCCTTTTGCAGTGATCTCCGTTTTACCTCTCGTCTGCCACATCGCGTGGTTTGACTTGGAGTTTGACTGGCGTTAAATCAGGCCTCGACCATTAGATGGAATGATTGTGGTCCTTCTCGTTTAACACTCATTCAATTATCATGAATTTATGGTTTTGTTTTATTCATTTAACTCAACAAATAGTTACCGCATCCATGAGTGCTTGCCTTAAAATCAGCTAAATAAAGAATAAGTAATCATGCTTTAACTCTTAAATTAACTTCCCCTTTTCTTGCCAGGTTTATCGGCTCATCTGAAATGTCCGTTTAAAAGTCATCAGGCCTTCCCTGATCATGGGGTGTGACCAATGGGACAGGACAGGGCCCCTCCCCTGAAGCCCAATCTGAAAGTAATCTGTTGCCGCCGGCAACCAGACAGGACCGCGGCAAGGTCTGCCAGTGGTTCACCGCTGTCATCCCCCCCTGTCCCAGTCTATCTGCAGAGAGAGAGAGAGACGACAGACAGACAGACGAAGACAGAGACAGACAGAGAGAGAGACAGACAGACAGACAGAGAGACAGAGAGACAGAGAGACAGACAGAGAGACAGACAGACAGACAGAGAGAGAGACAGAAAGAGAGAGAGACAGAAAGAGAGACGAGAGAGACAAAAAGACAGAGAGAGAGAACAAGAGAGAGAGACAGAGAGAGACAGAAAGAGAGAGAGACAGAAAGAGAGAACGAGAGCGACAAAAAGACAGGGAGAGAGAGCAACAGGAAGTGAACACAAGGGGGAGGTGTGTGTGCGGGTGTGTGTGCGGGGAGGGGGGGACCCAGAGAGATCAGAGCTTCCCCTGTAGGATCGGTGGCGGTCGTGTCCCCAGTGGCTTCTTATGTCCGTCCGCCAAGTATCTCTGCTGGAGGAGGAGGAGGGGGAGGAGAGGAAAGGTCTAGGGCAGCACGCAGCTAACAGCTCCTTGGAGACTGCTGAGAGGGAGCCGCTCAGAGCCTCCCCGACGAGAGGAGAGTGAGATGGATCGGGGGGGGGGGGAGAGGGGAGGGTTGGGGGGGGACATCTCTCGGCTGGTTTTACACCCACTCACACGCCACGACGCATCACTCAGCGGTGATCGCACCTGACGGAAGACATGAGGTCCACGGGGCAGACAAGCGTGGAGGAGCGAGAGAAGGATGTGCGACGGGGGGAGAGAGAGAGAGAGAGAGAGAGAGAGAGAGAGGAGAGAGAGAGAGAGAGAGAGGAGAGAGAGAGAGGGGGGGAGAGAGAGAGAGAGAGAGAGAGAGAGAGAGAGAGAGAGAGAGAGAGAGAGAGAGAGAGAGAGAGAGAGTGGGTGAGAGGGAGTGAGCGTCAGGGGCCGTGGAGAGTGACAGACAGCAGACTGATGGTGAGAGGCGGGCGTAATGGACTGTGAAGTGGAAGAGCCCAGGAGACGACCCAGAGACCATCTGCCTGTCGGCTCCACTCTCGTCTTACTCTCTCTCTCTCTCTCCTCTCTCTCTCTCTCTCTCTCTCTCTCTCTCGCTCTCTCTCTCGCTCTCTCTCTCGCTCTCTCTCTCGCTCTCTCTCTCCCTCTCTCTCTCGCACTGTGGTGCTCACTCGCACTGCCATTCGCTCGCTCGCTCACCACAGACAGTTCTGTACACACACACACACACACACACACAGAGAGACACGACTGAGTACACGCAGTCCATTCATCACCATCACAGTGAGCCAGCTGGACATAAGGGATGGTTAGCATGGATTGCTGGCTGGTAGGTGACATGGTGGAAAATGTGCTGACAGTGGCTTAAAGGCCTGCGCCAGCCAGTTTCGTTGCGTGCAGTTTAGCTTCATGATTATGAGCAGTTAGCTAGGTGCAGGGTTAGCCATGTACTGGGTAGGAATGGGGGGGAAAAATGGATTCAGGAAAGACACAGCATTCTTAACTTCTTTGATTCTGAATCAATTCACAACTTCCAGAAATGAATTCTGTTTTTGTGATCAATTGTTTTGATTCCTTTTGTCTCAGGTTTGACTTTGTGTGTTGACATCATTGCAATCAATTTATATCATATATCATACAATATATTCAGATATATAAACTTGCAATCGTATACACAGTTAACTCTGCTTTCAAGACATAATTGCCACACCATCTTTCATAGTCCACAGGAGACTGGAGTCCTGAGACGAGAATAGATTGTCAATCAGGGAATCGTTGTGAATTGATCATGAAGAACTAGAGTTTTCGAATTTAATTGTGAAATACCAAAAGATTCCCCAAGCCTAGTACCGGCCAGGGCAGCTTGGGACATGGTTAGCTGGGTACAGGGTTAGCCAATGACTATTATGTCTTCATGAAACAGGCTATCTAAGGTTAACAAGGCCAAAGCAACAGAGAAGAGGAGATAACACAATTAAGTGCAGGCAGTAAGATAATGCAGAAACAGACATGCACTATATAATACGTTTCTACAAGGGAAAGTCTTGGTCAGGCCTTTCGCCTTGTAAGTTCTCCTTTACCTGCACTAAACTGTTACTATGTGTTTGACCCCCAAACCAACAAACAGTTCCTTATGGTGCTGGGGTACAGCTAAATATCCCCAGTCCGAGAGAGACACACACACACACACACACACACACACACACACACACACACACACACACACACACACACACACACACACACACACACACACACACACACACACACACACACACACACACACACACACACGCGCGCGCGCGCGCACACACACGACACACACGGCCTGATTGGTGAATGCTGGGGCCCACTAGGGAGTCATGTCACTGTGATTTGATCTGCAGTTGTTGACCAAGTCCAGAGCAGCCAGTCCGCATGTGGGCCCCCCATCTTAGTGAGACACCCACCACAACACAACCACACACAAACACACACACACACACACACAAAATTATTCATCCTTTAACATAATTTCCATGACCAAAGTTCAAATCCAAACCATATTGTTAGTCACTGCTGTGTTACGGGAGAGACTAGTGAATCTCAGTACTGCGCCGTCTCTATTGGCTGGGACCTTTTCTGTCCATCGAGGAATCCAGCGTGTACAGTATGTGGATGATTGAACTCTTATTCATGCTGCTACTTATGCAGTCCTGGCTGTGTAAATCACTTCACGAAATTGAACAGGTCTGATGGTCCTATGGAACAAACATGAAATTAAATCGTTTTTGTCTAATCATATTATAATATACATATAGATATAATTACACACAAAATATCGAGAATGATCTCAGCACTTGGACCGTCTGAATTCAAGACATAATAAACATTCCGTACAACTTCTTCATTCCAGTGATCTCACTCGGTTATGTTATACATGTTGGTATTCAATCAATTTCTCTGTTTTTCTCGCAGAAAAACAAACATAAAAAAAACTCCATGTGGGGCCTTGAACCAAGAGCTACAAGCTGCATGTCAGTGAAATCATTCCAGCCAGAGCTTTGGGATCCCCTGACCAGATCACGAAGCATTCCCGTAGGTCTGCCAGTGTTCTGTGCAGCTGCGAGCCGTGCCGGACGGCTGTTTGTTTCCCCATGGACGAACCGTGAAAAAGCACATCCCCGGTGCTCTGCCACACTTTGTGCTCCACAGTGTCAACCTCATCCTCGCATACACACTCAAACGTGAAACCGTACATTAGTTTGAAGAAATCTTTGTTTAGCGGTTAATCACCCCACTGCACCCCTCCCGACTGATATAAAGCATCACACAACACAGAGAGAGAGAAAGAAAGAGAAACCAAACTACTTCTTAATTTTCCCTGACAGTCTCCTTTAAACACGCAGGCCCAGATCCACACTCTAATTGAAAGCACATTCCTATTCCAAACAAATTAAGCACAATTAAGGCCTCTGAGTTATGAGTATCTATCACTGGCCCATGTTTTTGTAAAAATCACTGTGCTCCAGATCAAAGTCTCGGGACCCCTTGCCTTAATTGCCTCATTAAGAAGCTCTCCTCCTTTGTGCTAGGGGCTTCATAAATACAGAGCCTGCTCATTTCATTTGGGAATTACACTAAAAGACGCCCCCTTAAACTAATCGCTTCCACATTTTCAATAAAAGGTTCATCTGTTTTTAGGTAGAAAGCAAAATGAGGACCCCCCCCCCCCCCATCCCCCCACACACACCCTCACCCCAAATCCATTTATGGAGTATCATTTGCGATGGCTGGTTTTAACTTGTGTGCGTGTACGCTGTGTACTCTGTTCAGGAAAACAACCTCTTCTTTGTTTAGCTTGAATGCCCGAGTTCGCCGGGCCTGGGTCCGGGGTGTCCTATCTGACACATCAGAGCAGGTGACAGGAAGAAGGTGTCACCACCAGAAACCAGCAAATCACATGACAGGACGGTGATTGTGCACAGCTGAAACCCGTCTCCCACCCTTCTGTCCACATGCTAAATTCTCCTCCTCATCGTCTCTAAAGAAAAAAAGAAAAGAAAAAAAGCCATCTGAGCATGGCTGGCTTTTAATTTAATCTTATAAATGAGGTGCACACTTTGGGACAACATGCTGTTCCAATTTGAAATGCCGGCGTTATTGGGGGGACAGCTACACAAGGGAAAGGGGAGGAATAGAGAGAGAGAGAGAGGATAGGAGAGAAAGAGAGAGAGGAGGGGGGTGACATATGAGAGAGAGAAAGAGAGAGGATAGGAGAGAAAGAGAGAGAGGAGGGGGGTGACATATGAGAGAGAGAGAGAGAGAGAGAGAGAGAGAGAGAGAGAGAGAGAGAGAGAGAGAGAGAGAGAGAGAGAGAGAGAGAGAGAGAGAGAGAGAGAGAGAGAGAGAGAGAGAGAGAGAGAGAGAGAGAGAGAGAGAGAGAGAGAGAGAGAGAGAGAGAGAGAAGGGGAAAGACTGGGTATGGAACATTTGTTAGTAATCCCATTCCACATACCATATGGCTTCATTACCATTATGCGGCAGAGAAGACTTCAGTCAGTCTGAAAATAAAGACGTACTTAGCCCCATCGGTGCTGACCCCAAATGAGACATGTTTGTCTCTGTGTGTGACAGTGTTAGTGTTATTGCCCAGCGCTCACATTCCTTGCGGTCGGTGGAGAGATTGAGCCCACAGTCTAGCGGGTGTGTGTGCGGGCCTGTGACTGTGTGTGTGACTGTGTGTGTGTGGGTGTGGGTGTGTGCGCGTGCGTGTGTGTGCGTGTGTGTGTGTGTGTGTGTGTGTGTGTGTGTGTGTGTGTGTGTGTGTGTGTGTGTGTGTGTGTGTGTGTGTGTGTGTGTGTGTGTGTGTGTGTGTGTGTGTGTGTGTGTGTGTGTGTGTGCGCGCGCGCACGTGTTCGTGTGTGTGTGCGTGCGCGCGTGTGAATGTCAGTGCCGGAGATAGAGATCGGGGCCGTTTCCTGGTGAATGATTGGCACAGAGGACAGTCTGAGTCATGACGACGGGGAGCGACGCAACCAGAGAGAGAAAGGCAGTGATAGAGGGAAGGGAGGAAGCCGCCGCAGAGGAGGAGGAGGGAGATGAAGAGGAGGAGGCGACGAAGGCCCATGAGCCAGCTCCATTCAGATGTGAAGATGACTGATAATGCGGGGAGCAGCAGGGCCCCCTCGCTGGGTTCATTGGCCCCTAAGTGCTCCTTTGCCGAACGTGTCCCTTATCTCGCCCTGACAACGGTAATAGAATATGCATGGCTCTATTAGCATACAAGGTAATGGCACCCTTGAGGGAGGGCACCGACATAAAACTTTAACTAGAAATCAAAACATTGGGGAAGGCAGAGGCTGAATAAAGAGCGTTATTGTCACCCAGTGCAAACATCGCCCGCAGGCCTTGGCCGTGGCTGCGCGCAAGGTATGCTGCCTCTACGCTTCCGTGCACACGCACACACACACACACACACACACACACACACACACACACACACACACACACACACACACACACACACACACACACACACACACACACACACACACACACACACACACACAAAAACAATTTCACTGAGGCTTATCCCTATATACACACACACATCAGAGAGAGAGAGAGAGTCATCCTATCATACGTCGGGGAACACAATAAGCCATTATGCACCCAAGCACCAGTGATCCATCCCCGCTATGCCTCCAGGGCATCCGGCAGAATGAAATGGGATGCTATGAATGGCACCCCATGTCCCCGTCTTAATGACAGAGAATAACAATGAGTTTATGACAATGTGTTTTCGCCTTCATCCCGTTCCCCTCCGGCTACGCGAGGAGTCTGGAGGGTGGGGCGCAGACGGGGGCGCGCGGCGCGGCGCGGGGGGGGGGGGGGGGTACGGAGCCACAGCTGAAATGTCAGAAGGAGCTTTAAACGGCGGGCATTGATAGAGAAGCAAAACAGTCCCTGAAGTGGTGTTTAACGCTCCCGAGGCTGGCAGCGGCCCACGCGGCGATTCCCCGACCCAAAAAGGCAAGTCGAGAAGGAAGAGGCCAAGGAAAAAAGGGAAGCTGAATGTATTTTCTTTTTCTTTCTTTTTTTTTTTCCTCTTCTCTTGGTCTGAAGAGAAAGCTTGTGTACAAATTAGCCAACTGTAGCATTAAGCAAGAACTAACCCCAGACTGCAGCCAGGGATCTTTCGAGCGAAACGGGTCAGGTAGGGAACACAGGGGCCGGCAAAGAAATACTCTGCATAAGAAAGCAATTTGCTGCTTGTGAAACGTCAACCCCCGGCCCCCGCGCCCGAAAGAGCTTCAGAACACAGAGGGAAAGTGGGTCCGGCGAGGGGCCTAATTTCGTCACGTCTGGGAGGACAGAGTTCAGAATCGGGTGGAGTTTGGAGGGGGCATTAAGCCAGCACATTTCCACATATTAACTGTTATTAAAGATGCATTAACCTTTGAGGAAGAGGCAGGGGAAGCCATGTCAGTAGAGGGTAAGAATTAACGCTACCAGGTCCAACGGTTAAAGGACAGGGTAATTGCTCACCTACAGCAAAGTATGGTCGTACTCGCTCCACTCCTCTGTGGATGGCCGAGGCAGGGGTGTGCAGAGCCTAATCAAAACTAATATGGCGATAATATCAGTAATTGCATCCTCAATTATAATTATGGTGATTATGGAGTCCACTTTGATATGCAGTACTGCTACGCCTTCAATTTGGGCCATATGTGACCTATGCTGATCAGTCCATGCAAATCCTGCCACCGCGAATACATGTATGGCTAAAGCTAAGTAAAAGTTCACCACCTTGAATACAGCCCAGTGGGGAATAGAGTTCCCGGACCAATATTCAAAGTAGAGCCAACAGTCAATGTAAATGTCGTCCAAAGGGTCCCATTGAACAGTTGCGACAAATACGCATTGTCTGATTTAATGTTAATTACAGACAAACTATAGGTTGAATATCAATTGCTTGTGTGGAGTGTTGACTCACTCTTAGCATAGTTAATATGACAAGAATGGCACCTAATTAGAACAGCCCAGCATTTATGGCCTATTCTGGCCGACTCTAATAGCAGCGAGCTCGGACTTAAACAGCCCAATAAAGCATGGCCTAGTGCTGCATAGCGGGCATTATTAAAAAAATGGAGGCAGACAACATTAAGCGCCATCAAATTCATCTCGAGGCGGGCCGCTGGATCTCCGAGCGAGCAGAGAGACTGGTTGCGGTTAAAGACTTTTTTTTTTAATCTGTGGCGTATTAACTCTGTTTATTGCACGGGTGGCCGTTTTAACGAGCGGTCTTTGGACTATGTCTGTTGGGCTTTGTAATGAAGCACCGACCCCAGCACCAGGCAACGGCTTGGCACAAAGGGGGCATTAACGTTTAAAAAAACAACAACAAATGTGGTATTTTGTGGAACCCCGCCCGGCTGTCATATCTGCAGGGACCTTCGTCCGATGGATGCAGGAGGCCTTATGTGAGGTCGTTTTTTTTCCGGGAAACTAGGATTTTCTGCGAGCGCTGCGAATTATGGCTCTCCGGGTTTTCCAGGCGAGCTTGGGTGTCTCCAGACAAAAGGCCGGCGAGTCGCAATGGTCGTTTTGGCTCTCCGGCGTTTAGGCTAAGATAGATGGGCGGGGAGCGAGAGCTGCTCTGTGACTCCCCCCCCGGTCTGTGCAGATGGTTTGGCAGGGTGACAAGACAAACTGGGCCTGGCACCAGACTCCCAACCTCTATTTCATGGTGGCTTAACACGTTCGCTCGCTGCAGATTACACTTGCTGTGTTTTGAGCATCCAGCGCACCGAGTATTGCCTTACCACACCCGATAGCCAAAATATTATTAAAGAGCGAGGGGGAGAGTGAGTGTGAGCGGGGAGCGTATAGGGTGAGAGAAAGAATTTGGTCATAGACGCCCCGGCACGCGCCAAGCAAATTCAATTGGAGGGCTTCTTAATTTAATGGGACTGCTATTCATTTGGAAGGTGCCGCGTTAATACCGAGAACAATCTTGTGATTAGAACCACAAGTGTTACACGAGGGCCGGTTAGCCTTCGAGAGTCGGGGGAAACGTGATATACGACGTGGGCGGAGTGAGCATATACGGGTGCGTTTGTCATTCCCTTTGGCTTTGCCCTCAAAGCCAGGGCCGAAACCGCTCAAAGTGAGGAGAAATCAAAACACAGACACTGACACACATCCGCTACAGAAATGAAACCTGCTATTTTCTGGATTTCTGTTCACGTCTTGATTCAGCACACAAATACATACACAAATACATACAAACATACATACATACATACATACATACATACATACATACATACATACATACATACATACATACGTACATACATACACATACAAACAGTTCTAGTGCAGCTACGCACAGAACCACAAGCACACAGACAAATCAGAAAGTAAAAGTCAGCAGAGCGGCGGAAAAATGAGGTGGCTCACACTTGTCAATGAGGTCCAGTGGGACAGACCGATATGGCAGACCCTTTTAGTTACACCGTCATCGCCGGAGAGCCAAACACAAGATAAACATGTAAAAAATGATCCATCCAAATTAGGTTATGTTTTTTGTACAATAAAACTGGTGTTGCTTCTTTCAGGGACACCATTTTGGATGTAAGTGGTGTAATTAAATTGCTCAAGAAGTCTGTGTGGACCATTTCCAACCAGGGGTGTCAGGTTTTGGTTTACAGTTGCTGAGAAATAGATTGAGGACACCTCAATTATTCTCATTATTCATTGGGCTTGAAAAGGTCAGTGTCAATGACTAGATGCCGAGATCCAAAGTAAAGGTCTAGTATTTATTTTCTTAACCACGGCAAGACACAGGGCTTGGCTGCGCTTGGGAATGGACCACTACAAATAAAACCTTTTTCTATTACTTACTTACTTTATTTTGTGAAGTGAAGAATGAAATAAACACACACACACACACTCACTGCCACCGAGAGAATTAACATGCACAATGAGCGAAAAACGGGCCCAATAAAAAGTCACAGAACTATAACTAGATAAGAATGAAGGAACGGAGGCACTTCTGAGGCAAACACGTTGTCATTCCTCAAGGATGCAAGGGAGGAGCTACCAGAGGAGCAAAGACCCCTTCACTCCGACCTTGGCCTGTACGGCACGTCCTCAGACTTGTTTTCCTCTCCACGTCTCACCTTGTCCAAGTCCTCCGAACACCCAGGTGTCCACAGGAGCCAACCACCACTAGGACCCACTATGGCGTGACATTGAGCCCAGTGTGCATCCACACACACACAGCTACTTCTGATTACTCATTACTTGACCTGTAATGTATTCCATTTGGGGTGGGTTTTCTTTCTAAGCTGTTCTGCTTATGCCTCCTCGTTCCCCTCCTCCTCCTCCTCCTCCTCGGCCTCCTCTTCTTCTTCCCTCTCCCCTTTTGCCCTAAATAAATGGAAAAATATTCGCCGCCCTGGGCTACCACTGAACTTCTCACTCTCTGCATCCAATTTGAAGCGGAGTCGCTGTGATGTCACCGGAACATCCAAACAGAGAGTGAGCGCGAGCGAGCGGGAGTTAGAGAGATGGAAGAGAGAGAAAAAATAAGAAAAGGAGAGGGGGGGGGGGAAAAGAGGAAGAGGAGGCCAGGGGAGGAGGAACAACAAGGGAGAGGAGCCGGTGACCTTCAGACCCTGAGGTCGCACTTCTTAACCCCGCTGTTTAAAATCCAATAACACTAGATGACTGCTTTAGTTAGAAGTCATTAATGCAGCCGAGCATCTGTTTCCAAAAGAATACAAATGAGCTGCCGTCCCTCCCCGCCGCTTCCCACCTCTGTCAATCACACACACACACACACACACACACACACACACACACACACACACACACACACACACACACACACACACACACACACACACACACACACACACACACACACACACACACACACACAGCCTCCGGGCACCAGCATCCTGATGTGACAGGGGAACTGCACCCCCCCCCCACCCCCTCCCACCCCTCTTACTGCCCCCCCTCCCTCCCAAAGACCTGGACTCTGCAGTGCTGAACCACAACCATCTAGATGGAGTTGCCTCACTGCATATTTACAATTACCATTCAATTTGAACATCTGGCCCTTCAAATCCAAACTACAGAGAGTGAGGCTCTGCAACACACCGGCACCGTTTTCGCTTCCCCATCGACATCTACCACTGGTCACGGACTAAGGAACCAGCGGCTCTCGCCATCGACTGCCCCAAACGGTGAACGCTCCCACCGCAGACTCATTACGCATGCACCCCATTGAAGCCAGGTAGCAGTCGACAACAAGAGAAAAGTTGGCTTTCAAAGTCAAGGTCAGCCTAAATATTCGGGGCTGAAGTCCTCCCAGAGGTTTCGGTGGTTGTGTTTTTTTTTCTGTGGCGGTGGGTTCCAGCGCTGGAGCCCTGTGTGCTGTGGACCTCAGAGAGGATTAAGTGGTAGACCTGTATTTCCCGATAGAGCAGCCCTCTCGAGCGCGACTCAATAGCAAACACTCTCCGACACACTCCGCGAGCTACATAGCTCAGTGCAATTGACAGAAATGAATCCAATACAATAGACTCTGCTCTGGAGAAACGAGACCTTGCGCACATGTGTGTGTGTGTGTGTGTGTGTGTGTGTGTGTGTGTGTGTGTGTGTGTGTGTGTGTGTGTGTGTGTGTGTGTGTGTGTGTGTGTGTGTGTGTGTGTGTGTGTGTGTGTGTGTGTGTGTGGCGCGTGTGTGTGCGTGTCCTGGTGTGCCTGCGAGGGTACGTGCATCGCGTGCCTTTTGTGGCACTGCGGCAAAAAAAGAGGTGAGCAAGACGGCATGGCAGTTTAAATAAGCTAACGGTGCTCTGAGCGACCTGGCCTTGGCCCGGGCCTTGGAGCGGAGGGGTCTTGCGGGCGAAGTGACCATGACAAAGAGGGGGGACATGGAGGGTTGTCGTCCACGCCAAGATGATGATGGAGTATCTACAAATATGACTCCAAACGGGGTCATTTTGATTTGGCGGCAATACGGCAAAGCCTGGCCCGTTAACTCCTGACCTCTTTGAGCGTGACCTGTAGTGGGGGGGGGGGGGGGTTGGGGGTACTCGCTGCCGGGGGAAGACAGAGAGACAGGAGGAGAGAGAGGGAAGACTGGAGAGAGCGAGAGAGAGAAAGAGAGAGAGAAAGAGAGAGAGAGAGAGGGTCTGTGCAGTGTCAGGTCCATTATGACCTGCTAAAAGCTTGGGCCGCTCTCCAGCGAGGAGCCATCCATCATCGGGGTCTCTCTAATCAGCATGTTTGTCACTGTAACTAAACAGTGGGCTGAGCCACGCCGCCACGCTATTGGCCCTGACAGCCAGAAATAAATCTGCTGCCGGCCAATGGGCTGCAGGCAGCCGAGCGTGACAGGAAAGGTGACAGCCTCCTCGAGGTCTCAACTAGTGCAAAATTGAGGGGGGGGGGGGGGGGGTGGTGTTGGTGTTGATGGTGGAGGAGGAGGGCGGTGGCTGTTGTGAGGCGGGAGCACTACAGACCGGCTTCTCAGGGCGGAGGAAGCGTTTGAAGGGTTTTCACTGGTGGTTACGCAGGCGGTCCTGCCTGCCACCGCCACCGCTGCCGTCGCGTGGGTGTTGGGGTGTGGGGGTGAGAGTGAGAAAGCCTTTGTCTGAGGCTCCCTGGCGCGACAGGTCCATTTGTTGGGTTAGGTGAAACCCTGGTTCTCTGTGTAGACGGTAACGGATACGTGTCCGTTTCACTCTCCATCCTAACGCCTCACAGGTGAAAATCCCATTCCACGGGCTTACCAGCGGATTAACAACGCAATACCGACTTCTGGAAAAGGGATCTAAAAATAATTGAATGAAGGTGAACGCCAAATGCAAGCTTTCTAAAAATGGGTGGAATAAATTTTGAGCCATTTCAATAAATTGAGGATTTTTTTCACAATATTAATTACATAATGAAACCGCGCTAAACATATTCAGCTAGGCTTGTTCTGTTACAATGAAAAGTAGTCAATAAAATTCAAATTGCGAGAAAGGCAAATGATGGGAGTTGTTTTGCACACTTGCAATGCAGTCTCCTTGGGAAGTTGCTATGTTTGAGTTCTTTGTGTTTACTGTTGTTTTGTTTGGTTTCTGGGCCTTCGCTTCGCATCTCAGCAGGGGGGCTGCAGACAGAAGTGCTAAACACTGGAGCCCCTTTGGAAACGTTGAGCTTAGACCCAAAACATTGCCACCAAAAGGCCAAATAAGGAGGAAACTAGGTTCTGTTGATGCCGCTGTGCTATGAACCACTGGTAAAGTGCAGAAAAATCTCAAGAAATCACAACTGGCACTGTTATTTGGAAAGGTTGATGGCTTACATCATAATGGTGTACCCCTCACTCTATTTCTCTCTCCAGTGGTCCCAGGGCAAACTTGGCGGGAGGTTCAGCCGCACTGTACTTGATGGGCACTGGATCACCTCCAAACAACCCCCTGCTCACTCGCCCCTCGATCTAACGACCTGGGAAGCCCAATGCACATCAGTCTGTCAAAACCATGGAGTTTGTACTCTTTAAGGCTAGCGCCACGCTGTGTATTGCTTGGAAAGGACCAACACATCCGGATTTTATAACGCAGAGAGGGTTAGGGGAACTGTGCTGTTAGTCACCTGTGACTTGCTGTCTCGGGAAACGCTGTAGGAAAATTTCAAGAACAAATTGAACAACTTCTGCCTGTATTTTGGACCGTTTCCAACCTCAGATGTGAACTGACACCAACCCTGTACCAATTCAAATTTGGCATGACCAAATTTTCTTTGTTGCTAAAAGCGAATTTGAACCAAGTCCTTTTGGAACATATTTCAGACGATCTGAACGAGGTGAAAATCTGTTCTTGCAACAGCATACTGTGAACCCTTCAAATCCCACTTTGGCCTGTCCTCAGAATCAATGTGTCCGTGGTAATTTGTTCTATAATACACACCAAGTGCAATATGGACAGACGTGTGCAGATTAGGCCAGGGGGGAAAAAGAAAAATAGAGAAATGTCCTCCATAGACTTTCCACACAAGATCTCTAAAACATATTGTCGTATCTTATCGTGTGTAGTGTAGCAACATTCCCAGACTTAGGGGGGAAAAGGGAACTGGGGGGGGAATGTTTTAAAGCACCATATCTCCTCAACCTCCAATGTGCAATCTTCCTACGTCTGTAGATAATGGTTTACCATGTTCTTTTTCCCGTAGTAGTAACCCCGGATCGCGTTTCACACTCAGCGGTTAAGGGTGGCCGGTGGGCTACAGAAATAAGGGGAGAACATACATACACTCATTTCTGCAACGTAAAATGACACTATATCAAATCAAGCATTTCCATATGTGGCCCGTTGCCGCTGCCGAGCCTGTGGTAGCTTGGAGGGGGGGGGGGAAGTGGTGATGATGGGCGGTGGAGGGTGTGCGACAGGACGGTTGGCTGGAGGCTGGACTGGCGGCCGGGCTGCAGGCCCACAGAGAGAGCGAGAGCGGGCCCATTCCATGATCTCTGGAGCCCCCTATTGAGGAAACCGGGGAAGTGCACCTCCTTTGGTCCTGGAGAACAGCCTTGGATCTGGGCTGTTAAAAGCAGGCTCCTGCAGACGTACAGATGGAGCAGAGGGTGGGGGCTCAGACACAGACCCTAGCAGGCTACTTGACAAGTTAATCACTTCTACTTCTACCATTAAACATGGGAATTCAGGCCATAAATCTCGGGCGTAGCGAAGACTTGTCTGGAAGGCCAGCTATGATAATTAACAAGTGTTTTGTCTGCCTTTGTATCGGGAGAGAGACTTGTCTGGAAGGCCAGCTATGATAATTAACAAGTGTTTTGTCTGCCTTTTTCTCTGGGAAGGAGGGGGGGGGGGGGGGGGGTAACGATGTGTATATGTGTATAACGATGTATATGTTTATACCCAGTAAGGACTAGCAGGAGCACCCCCTTGACCCCTAACGTTGACCCGCTTGACTTCATGGATGTCATGAAGAATTGTAAATAATGTACAAATTCATTGATTCAAAAGATTGCCAAGCAACTGCGTGTTTTTGTTTTTTTTCTGGAAAGGAAGGACATTGCTGCTTCCCTTCCCAGAGAGAGAACATTTAATTTGCCACTTCGCCGCAGTGTCGGTGAGTAGCTCAGTCGTTTACTGGAAGCTCCTACGTTTGCCAAGCTTGTCCGTACACACATAAATTAGCCCCGGAGTGCGGGGCTAAAGACGTCAGGCGGGCTAAACGAAGATTGAGCGATGATGTTGAACAGGGGAGATTGAGGACCAGGAGGATGGTGGAATTGAGAACCGCCCCACCCCCCCCCCCCCCCCTGCCGTCCAACAACCCCACTACCCAGCTACCTTTAAAAAATAAGGAGAGGTGAGTGGGAGAAGGTTTGGGTGGTGTGGGGGGGGGGGAGAGAGTCTCCAGTCCACGAGTTGGCATGAGTTAGAGTTCAGGAAGTGCAGGAGACGCCTCTGCCTGCTTAGAGTGAAACCCAAAACCAGTGACATAGCCAATACATGTCATATTCTCTCAGTCAAGAATGGTTTATTTTTCAAGGAATTTCACCCTAGAACCTGCTCTTCATAATTATCTTGATTTCTAAAAAAAAACGGAAAAAAGAGATGGATAATGCTGGTCGGATTGCCAACAAGAGACTACTGTTATATATTCAGTGGTTTGAGGACGGCGAAAGAGTAAAGGAAAGAAAACGTGCACTTTTCAACAGCGACATCGTTTTTAGATTTTATTTTTTTTAAACAATGACAAAAGAATTGTTGGTTTTCCACTAAAGCAATAAAGACCTCCTCACTAGCCAGAAAGCATGGGGCCAACAGCGGCAATATGAGCTAATTAAATAACTAAATATATATATTTTTTTAAATCAACAGAATATTTTAGCGGCACCAAGTATGCTATAAATCAAGTGGCAGTCACGTTTATTCAGTCAGAGCGCCTTAGGGTGCTTGGAGCCCGTCCAGGTGTGGCTCCCCTCCTAAATAACACCAGTCACTGAACTAGGCGAGGGCCAGACCCTTCCAATCGCTTCTTTCATCTGGCCGGCTCGCTCTCCCTGTCTCAAGAGAAGCTGCTCACATAAACAAACAACACCCGCGATTTGTTATTTTCTCAATAAATTTATTTTGTATTTTTTCCCAAACTTTGTAGAAACAGATTACAGGAAACATTTTAAAGAATTGAGTGACTGGTAGGTTTCAGAAAGGTTCTTTTAGCCAAGCTGGCAGAGTCTCTCTCTCTCTCTCTCTCTCTCTCTCTCTCTCTCTCTCTCTCTCTCTCTCTCTCTCTCTCTCTCTCTCTCTCTCTCTCTCTCTCTCTCTCTCTCCTCTCTCTCTCTCTCTCTCTCTCTCTCTCTCTCTCTCTCTCTCTCTCTCTCTCTCTCTCTCTCTCTCTCTCTCTCTCTCTCTCTCTCTCTCTCTCTCTCTCTCTCGTTATACCGCCGACTGTTGGCAGTCAACGGGAATTTCAACATGAATGTCTGAGCTTTCCATTGGTTTTGTTTTGAGAAACAAGGTTGCAGACCAGACTATGGGGGGATCTAATCTCGGGAGACATTAGAGTAACACCAGTGTCTGGTATCCATCAGCAGTTATTTCTACTAACAATCCAGAAATGATAACCTTTCTGATGTTTTTAGGTCATGACATTTTTGCTTGACACTAATTTTAAATTGATAAACCGAAACAAAAATGTTGGTTTTATTTACAAAAACAATAATATACATTAAACGTTATTCCGTTTAAATGGGAGTATTTGTATGATGATCATTACCCGTTTCCTTTTTGTGTATTCAATTCCATATACAAGTATGACCCCGAGTTTCATATTTTCAGAAGAAGATTTAGAAAAAAAAAAGGGACAGTATCCCAGAATTGTAGGCGGTGAATTATTTAGCACATTTATGTGAATGATTTCTTAATATATTACCTTGTCTGGGCGATGAAAAATGTATGTCCAATTATGACGTCCCTTTATTATTTTAAAGCCGTTATGTGGCTAGGGCTAAATACTTGAGTACTACGCAGTCGTAAGGGTGGCTCTGGGCTTATTTTTCTGTTTTTGTTTGCTTCGTGCGCAAGTAATTACGTTCTCTCCCCGACACGTTTCGCAGTCCAGCAGCCAAATTCAATGAGTCATACAATAATTCAGCCAGCCCTGACCGCGGCGGTGGTCCAATTCAACAGCAGCTTCACAATTTACTGCATTTTCATAGGAAGAGAATAAGATATTTAAAAAAAAGCAAATCGAAACGGTTTTCCTTCCACCTTAATAAGAAAAAAATGAATTACATAGCTGCTGAAGTGAGGAATTAAGTGCTCTAAATACATTGAGTCAGTCCCCATTCATCCCCTTTCAGATCCAAATTAAATAAATAAGTACAGATTTAGGAAGGCATCTGCGCACATATAGAACATAGGAATAAAAAAAACACAGGACATCTATGGATGCTGTAAAAACTTTCCAATTCACGAGTCGGTAAGGCTCGGAAGAGAAGCAGTAACACATTGGAAGGAAGGGGGGTGGGGGCGTAGGGTGGGGGGCTGTGCTGCTCTGTTTAAAAAACCCTGAGGTATTAGGACGGACTAATCTTTAAAAGGTTAATTTATTCATAGAGATTTTGACAAAGATGTATGGCTGCGCCAG
Source organism: Melanogrammus aeglefinus (assembly GCA_900291075.1). Classification (NCBI taxonomy): domain Eukaryota; kingdom Metazoa; phylum Chordata; class Actinopteri; order Gadiformes; family Gadidae; genus Melanogrammus; species Melanogrammus aeglefinus. The sequence continues at coordinate 94,993 of OLKM01000315.1, forward strand.
CATCTCAGGCAGCTCTTCCCAGAGGGAGACGGCTTGTGCGGGGAACACAGAGGCATGGAGAGGGGAAGGGTGGGGGAGAGGGGAGGGTGGGGAGAGAGGAGGGTGGGGAGGCGGGAGAGAGAGGAGGGCCGGCTAGAGGGGCTGGAGGTGGAGAGTGAGGGGGATGGAAGGGGGGTGGGTGGGGGGGTTGGGCTGAGTAGAAAGATGGAGTGCGCGAGGAAGACAGAGTGGAGAGTCAACGTTCTATAAACACAAACACATAATTACCTCATTGGGGGCTGGCAATGACTCTGGCCTTCTGCACCCCCCAGCCCCCCCCCCCCCCCACCCCCACCCCCACCACCCCACCCAAACCCCCACCCCCCCACCGAACGCTTGAGTCCTAGCCAGCTCAGTTCAGAGAGGGTGGTGAACTCGGCATACTACTACATGCTGCAGCAAACCAGGCATTAGTGCATTAGTAATGCACTACAACAAACAATGGTATAGGCATGAACTGTGATTTTATTTAATGCTTCTATAATTGAAAGGTTGTGTTACCTGTAGTAACACAATTCAATGTATGATTAAAGAGAGACCCTCAGTTATAGAATTTGGCCATTTGTCTTTACAAATTCTAGGTGATAGTGCAGGTTTGTTCAAAATGTAAAATAAAATAGCACCAAGAATGTAAAAGGGGTCCTTAACCATATTATTGAAAAACATTTAAAAGAAAAAACGAATCTTGATATTCCAACAACAGCTAGTTTGGCTTATTGAGAGTTATAACCTTTGACAGCTGATATACAAATGTCCACCTGATTCAGCATTTTTTAAATAGATGGTGGAATGAAATTACCCAAGTGAAAAAAATCCTTAGTTTAAGTTCAACGATGCTGAAAGCATAACATACAGATTTCTGTCCTTCAATTCTTTTTTTTTTTCTTTTTTTTTTACAAGCAAAGGTTTTTTTTTCTCTCAAAAAACGTTTAGCGATTGTAAAAATAAACAGTGCACTCTAAACAATCTGGCTTTTTGCTCGGCTAGCGCCAACACAAACCTAAACACAGCATGTCTTGATGTGGCACTCGGAAACTGGTGCGATGGTGGCAGAACACAGCGACTGTGTACGACTTTGTTGACATCTATTAGGAGCTCGCACGCATCGCCACCATTTTCAGTGCGCATGAAGGACCAGTTGACGTATTCTTTACATAAATCCCATCTTTCCTTTTGGAAAAGGGCTCTCAGTAACTTTAAGAATTTTAAATGGATGCTATGCTAGGACGGATTATGCATTTCTCCTTTTAAACTATAGAAGGGCTACTTTGTGAAACAAATGTTAAATACAAAAATACAAAAAAATATCAACATCATCCATCACATCCATAGATCTGTTGTTCCAAGAGACTCAGCACTCGAACGAGCCATGATTGAATTTGTTCCATGCATTCTGTTTTTCCTTCAAATGGCCCGACCGAACATGGCCGCAGCTGTCATCTGTATACTCTTGACTGGCATTCTGCACCACGAAAGCGAGCAACTTGTTCCAACTGTCTCGAATGTTTCGTGTTTGGGGGAAGAGCGATTATCATGACTAATTTATTTTACTTCCTCGAACGCTATGACCCTTTTAATTCTCCCTCTAGCATGGATGATTCACTGTGAAGGCACCTGACGAAAAGGTATAGGTCTCTCTTAGTGAGACATAAAGAAAACACTAGCTAAGAGGTCCAATGAATACTTTCTTACAAACAGCTGACGACACATCAGTACTAATGTGGCGCTGCGTAAGCTAATGGGAGCTGAACCAGAATTGGAGTTAGCTGTAGACTTTGGCAGTGGACTCGGTTCCGTGCCCGACCTGACAGGGTTGACGCGCTCCATTCAGCCAAACCAATTACCTATGTGCTATTCTTGGTTTCTTGGTTAGAAACCACTGCGATAAGAATGACATGGCTGTGCAGGGCCAATGTTGATGCATCATCACTGATTATGGACTTCTTGCCTGTCTTGAGTTCTGCTGACGACATGCAACACGTCCAAAAGAGTCCACCAGCTATGCCCTGGCCTGCCCCAGGAAGAAATACACAGAGGCTCAGACTGTGAAGCATAAATTATACCTCAGTGTTGAATAAGAGCAATAGGAGGGGGTCCGCCTTGAACTCGACACAAGATGGCGGCTTGACTTCATGCACTCCCCGACTTGTTAAGAAAATAGCCCTAAAAACATTGAGAATATCCCGAACAACAAACTGAAACAAATATGGCAGAGGGCAGATCTAGTAAGAAAGCAAGTAGGAGGACTCAGGTCGCAACAGAGACACGAAATGACGAAGAATGGTCTCAGCTAACGCAAGCTAGCCAGAGTAGCTCCCCGACCCACAGGCCTAGTGAAGATGATGGGGCAAAGCATACAACTTTGAGCTGCACATTGCGGGAGATAAAAGACTTCAGGCGGGACAATAACCAGCAACTTTAGGAGATAAAAGAAGAACAACGCAGAACAAATGACAGACTCGATGAAGCTGAAGGTAGGATTGAAGAAGTCGAGACAGCACTACAGGCTATGGGCAGGCTAATGAAAAAGCTAATGAGGATGAGGGCGAGAACATGTGTGGCTTCCAAGAGAAACTACTGAGAGAAACATTAGATATTTCGGAGGCGTGGAGGTCCGGATCAAGCGAGCTCAGCGGGGTCAGGCAGCTGTTGCTAAGTTTGCCTATTACAGAGTAAAGGAAGAGGTTATCCACCAAGACTGGCAGAAGAAATCTGTTTACTACAACAACACCCGCTTCTTCAAAGATCATGACTATTCACCCGCGGTGCTTAAACATCGCTTTGAATACTTTGAGGTAGGGCTGCACAATATATCGAATTTTATCGCAATGACGATATTGGCGTCCCACGATGACACGTAGTGGTCTCGCGATATTTTCGCGATATTTTCTTCAAATAATGCATCCGCAAAAAAAACAAAAAACAAAAAAGAAACAAGCCCCGCCCATGTAGTAGGCTATACGCTCTATCTCCGCTGCAAAATAAACCAAGCGCTCCCTGTACACCTGTCTGCGACTGCGTGAATCCATCCTGCACACAGCGGAAAAAGGGGGGGGTGGGCGTGGCCTGGCAGCAATTTGCCGCTGAGCACATTGTGTGGCTCCTACCACTAGGGGGTGGTAGAAATTCAAAAGATTTTTTTTTAATAATAATAATCGTGGTAAATAATCGTGATATCAATATTGATCAAAATAATTGTGATAATCATTTTGGCAATAATCATGCAGCCCTACTTTGACGTGAACAAAATCCTGAAGGAGCGTAAAATCAAGTTCCAAACCCCCAACCCACCAAAACTGAGTCTACTATAACGATGGCATCCAGCTGTACCAGAGCGCGCCGCAGGCAACAGAGGACATGGCTTCGCGGGGACTCCTGGTCACCGTCATCACGGCACCACTCGACCAAGACGACCGGAAGCTTTAACTCCTTTCGGCATGGCAGGTGGCCGTGGACCCGAAGGTAACAGCGAGCACGGCTGCAGAGACGCAACGAGAAGGGAGAACCAGACAGCGGTCCATCAGAGAAAAACTGCAGGAATTAAAACGAAACACACACTCGACCAAGTAAATATTTGCCTGATTTATGGTTATGGTTCAAGCCTGGCAACCTGATTTTATTGAACAATTTTGTTTTTTAGACCCATTAAGAGCTAACCTGGAACTATAAGACTGTTATAAGAAATGTGTATTCCCTAGCTTGAACTGCAAGGGCTGAGATAGTTCTGAGATAACACTAGAAACACTAGAAAGTAGTCCGGACACAAAGATGCATGTCAATGGACGATACACAACCATCTTTTAGGGCTCCTCTCTCTGCAAAGAGAGGAATTTCCCTTCACGAGTGCCTTAACATCACAGGCACTAGAAAGGCTTGATCGAGCCTCACCATTGGAAGCAAAGTAGGCCAAAACAGGTAAAGTGGCTCTAATAAGATTGGTTAATCTTATTCTTGTATATAGTTTTGTTCTTAAAGTTCATAAATGTTTTTGGGATGCATAATGTTCTTTAAAAAATAACGCCGCCTAGACGGAAAAAGCAGAATGGGGTCGATGTAGCACAAAAAGCCTATGACAGATAACCAAAAAAAAATCAAGATTATTTCATATAACATAAATGGACCCCTTAACCCAATAAAAAGTAGTAAGATTCTAAATAAACTGAAAAGAGAAAAATCTCACACTGCATTATTACAGGAAACTCATACTAACTCAGTTGAGCATGAAAAACTTGAAAGAATGGGATTTTCAAAAGTATTTTACTCATCATGCAAATCAGGCCATAACCTCAGAGAAAACTTCAGAGATAAAAGATAAAGAAGGAAGAAATTTGTTGGTTTCAGGGAAGATAGAAGATACTGAATTAACAATACGAAATGTTTATATTCCTCCAGGCAGTCACATCTCTGTTTATAGGAAAATATTCTTCAGAAGCAAGGGGCATCCTTATATGCGGTGGCGATTGGAACATACGTATCAATCCGAGATTAGACTCCTCGAAGACGAATACTCAAACCTCAGCTCACAAAAAAATAAAAATTCTTATGTCAGAGCTGGGGGTGACCCGACAGGGCCTGATTACACCAATTACTCTCATCCTCATGACGTGTATTCAAGAATTGATTCTATTTTTATTCACAAGAGAGACCGCACAGAGTGGGTCAGTGTGAACATGGAAATATTGATTTGCCCCAGTTCTGTTAACAATTCAAATAAACAACCAAGTAGGAAATACTTTATGGAGACTGAACTCAAGTATCCTTAATAATATGCAATTTAAAACACAAATAAAGAAATAGAACAATTCTTAAAGGAAAATAATAATGGAGTTGCCTCAGAAATTGTATGGGACACGTTGAAAGCTGTTATAAAGGGAAAAAATAATTTCTTATTGTGCAAGGAAAAAGAAAGAAAGCCAACTGAGATTGCAAAAATTAAACAGAGAACCGGGAGGACCTAAACGCAAACGTGGCAGTATAATTAACGGAAATCAGCAGGGAGATAAATACCTCATAAACTCAAGAAAATAAAAAAAATAATATGATTTATACAAAACAAAATTACTATGAAGCTGGTACAAAATTTGCACATTTTGTTCCAGCTTCATGGTATTTTTTTACAAAAAGCAGATAATACTATTTATAGTATTATATATAAATCTAATTATCTATTTGGCTTCCAAAGATTTTTTTATCAAAGGTATCAGCTCTCCTTATAATAACCCGTCCGGCCAAATTAAAATAAACGGACATCTATCAAAATCTATTAAGTCAAGGCTGTGGATTGTCACCATTTCTCTTTGCATTATATATTGAGCTGCTGGCTCAGTGGATCAGACAAAGAAACAGTATCAAAGGAATTAGCATAAATAATGATGAACACAAGGTGTTGCTATACGCAGACGATATTTTGATGTTTTTAAGTGAACCTTCTGAATCTCTACCTCAACTATTCAAATTATTAGAAACATTCGGCAAATATGCGGGATATAAATTAAACATTAAAAAAACTCACATTTTAAGGTTAAATTATACTACACCAAGAGCCTTACTGTGCGTTCACACCAAACGCGACATTTGTCCCCCGTTCGCATTGTCGCCGAAGTTTTGTCGCACCACAAATCATAATCTGTCGCTGTGCAAGTTTTGTCGAATTTGTCGCGCCACAACACGATAACCACCATTGCCTTGTCTTTACCTTTTGTGGAAGAGGGAGAGACGTCGGAGGACCCGACGCAGTCTATTCATAATATTGTAATGACCATGGAAGAGGCAGTGAATGAAGTATTGATTAGACAGAGATTTATAAGATGGGCCTACCATGTACTTGCTCATGGAGGGAGTTTGCATGGAAGTGCTTAGTAAGATTTTTTATTACTCTAAAACTAAAAGCCCATTACTCTGGTTGACACTAAATGCTGGAGAGGCTGTGGAAATCGGGATACAAACCATTGGCATATATTTTGTGAATGTCAAGAGTTAAAACATTTTTGGTCAGAGGTACATAAAACAATGGAAGAAATACTCCACACGAAAATTCCTAATCACTTCGAAACATTTATTCTAGGGTAAAGAAGAATTTCTATGAGAAATATTGATAAATATTGATTTCAAATAATGATAAGGGTAGCTCAGAAAAACATTACTTGACATTGGTTGCATCCCGATCCACCCACAGTAGAAGAATGGGCTGACACAATTAATGACATATATCTGATGGGAAAAAAAATAACCTTCTCACTTAATTTACAAATGGACAAGTTCACTAAGATATGGTCAAATTGGACTTTGTTCATGAAAAAGACACGGAAAAATGATATAGATCCAGATGAATTAGGGAACGCGGCACCCAAACCGAACCCCTCAATGTGATGGATTGTTGCCCCTCTTTATTTTTTTTATATTTATCTATTCTAGTCTAGAAAAAACATGCTATTTTTTTTTTATTGAATGTGAAAATGTACCCCACTCTGGTGTTCTCCCCGAGTATTACGGCTTTGCTGGTTACAAATAGAATTGATTGTTTCACTTGTACTGTTTTTATTCTCTAATCAACAAGAAATAACTTGTTAACAATGTTATGAATGTATGCAATAATCTGTAAATAGAAAAATATATATACTATACATATGTCTTTAATATAGTTTTTGTTGAACAGATTGTTTTACGGGAACATTTGGCATTAAAACCTTACAAAAATGTAAGGTTGAATGTTTGACGTCACTTCCTGTCTCGGAGCATTCATAGTTCCTGTTAGTCTTTGTGATTGTGGCATGAAATTGGCTCGTCGTTTATTGTTAGCTACAATAGCCTCTTTAGCAAACCAGCCCGAAAACAAACACAACTTTACATTGTATTGCAGGCACAGCAAGACCATGCAATGTATAAATTGGTGACCGGAATAAAGTAGCAATGTAATCAAGTGTGTAAGAGCATTTAAAATCGACATTAAAATGACTTACGTGGTACAAATACAAAAAATATATATCTCTTCACGGGCACAGCCACTTTGTTCAGAGTGTCATCCCTGCTCTCGGTCTACTCTCAGATTTTCGAAAGATGAAGACAAAAAGGGGGCTTGCCTTCGAGAAATGCCTTTGACTGCACCGCCGTTGGCTGTTAAACTGACTAAGGAAGAATGTATTTTTTACGGTCATGCTTGAACCAAGATATATTCAAGTTGTATTCGTCGCAATATATCGTATTTCGATAAAACAGCCATTGTTCATTTTCCGTATTTTTTTGCAAGCCATACTGATACATTGGTTGGTTTTATAATGTAGGTTGTATTTCATGGGTTCCACTAAAGCACTGATGAGGGGGGAAAAAACGTTTTTGTTAATAAGGATTATTGTTGATTTGCTTTTTCGTGTTCCAAAACCTGATTAAAAGTATTATTAAAAACTTTCAAAAATAGAAGAAAAAAAAAGAATAAGGGCAATAGGTACACTATTGGTGGGTCTCCATTACTGGCCTAGCCCACAGAGTTGGCCACAGTACCCAACAACCAGCTTGCAAATGTAATGCTTTATTTTGTGGAACAAAGCAATGGAATAACCATAGAGCAGAGGTGCGACTAGCTAACTAGCTAACTCGTCAAATTATAAAGACCAGCAGGAATCGTCTTTGACTGTCTACACACTGAATCACAGATAAAGAACGATTTAATGCAAGAAACCCATTGCATACATGTCCAGCACAACTATAATTTACTGATACCGTTGTAAATGTTTGACCTGAACAGTCATGTCCCAATTAATCATTGTTACAGTCAAAAGAGTGTGTGTTGTATTAAGGCACTGCGAGGGGAGTCTGCATTTTTTAACAAACCACTTTTCCATCAACTGTCCGTTTACAGTGAAGACAAAAAGGTCAGAAACAACTCTAAGAGTAAACAGAACACTTTATCTCAACATGCTGAACCACATTCAGTACTCTGGGTTAGCCCCGCTGACAAACCTCAGCTGCCTGGGGGACAGACAGACAGACAGACAGACAGACAGACAGACAGACAGACAGACAGACAGACAGACAGACAGACAGACAGACAGACAGACAGACAGACAGACAGACAGACAGACAGACAGACAGACAGACAGACAGACAGACAGACAGACAGACAGACAGACAGACAGACAGACAGACAGACAGATCACGGTAAGCCTCGGATTTTGGCATGAGCCTCCTGAAAGCAGATGGAAAATGGGAGGAGGTGAAGACCAAGGTGGGGAACACAACTCTCTTGTCTGCCTCACTCCTCCTCCACACTGGTGGGTCCCATGCCCTGATCCTCGTCCCCTCGGTTAAAGAGTCTCCTTGCTCTGGGCGCATCTAATTGAAAGCGATCTCTGGGCTGAGAGAGTTCCGTTTCTTCTGTAATCCCTCCACTGGGGGAGGCTCACATGGTCTCAATTACGCCCTCCCCCCCCCCCCTTCTCCACGCCACTACCTGCTCCACCCCACCCCGAGCCCAACCAAGAACACTGGGTCCCCTCTCTCTCCGTCCTTCCATCCCTCTCCCCCTCTCTCTCTCTCCCCCTCTCTCAGGTCTTTCCTTGCCTCTATCCCTTTCTTTCTCTCGTGGTTTCTCTCTCTCATGTCTTTTCTCTCTTCCTCTTCTATTCACTGCTAGCACTCTCTCCCCCTTTTTCTCTCTCTCTCCCTCTCTCCCTCTCTCTCCCTCTCTCCCTCCTTCTCTCCCCCCTCTCTCTCCCTCTCCCTCTCTCCTTTTTTCTGTCCTTCTCTCCCTCTTTCCTTTTTGCTGTCCTTCTCTCCCTCTCCCTCTCTCCCTTTTTTCTGTCCTTCTCTCCCTCCCTCTCTCCTTCTCCCTCCCTCTCTCCCTCTCCCTCTCTCTCTCGTGCATGTTATTAAGTGCACGCCATGGCGGTTCCTGTTCGTCGCAGGGGCCTGTAGATGTTATCTCCTCCCCCACCACCCCCACCACCCCACCACTGGCGTATACGGTTACCTCCAAAATATTCCATAAATTAGATTGGGATTGGCAATTCAGTATAGGGAGGAGGTGGAGTCCAGATTGGCCCGGGACTGGCTGAGGATGGGAGGGTCCCGGGGGGGGGGGGGGAGAGACGGGTGGCTGTGTGCGTGTGCGTGTGTGTGTGTGTGTGTGTGGGTGGGTGTCTTTAGGGATCAGCCAGGCGGCGAGGGAGGATCTGCGAGGGTGTTTGCGTTGGACCGAGCTCCGCAGGGAGGGGTGTCCCTGGCGGGGGGAGACGCGAGTGGGCCGCTTAAGGGCTTTGGGATGAAGAGAGGAGCCCCCCCCCCCCACCCACCCACCCACCCTCATCCACTTCCTAGTAGAATGGAGATTCTTTCACTAGGTGGATTTGGTGGGATGGGAGGGTGGTCTGAGAGGGAGAGAGAGAGAGAGAGAGAGACGAGGAACGGACATACAAAGTGGGTTTGGGGGGCTAGGCGAGGGGGCGTTGGGGGGACTCTGAGTGCCATGACAGACATGCATCACCCCCCACCTGTAATGAAACAAGGCTGTATTTGGACAAGTGATTTTTCCAAACCTCCCCACCACTGGCTCCCTCGGACAGCCCCGTCAATCCCCCCCCCAAAGCACGGAGAGAAGGGTCCTGAGCCGAAACGTCCGTGGCCGATTGGATTAGGAGGGAAGCCTGTGAGGTCCCCCAAAACAATGGGCTCTCAGAGGATCTGCAATAACACAAACATGGCCCATGACACGGAGCCCCGGCACTTCAAAAAAGAAACCATTACCGGTCGGGGTCTGACCGTCTGAGGGACACGCACACTAACAAACACAAATGAATGACATTAGTGCGTGCCACAGAGGTTCAAGTTCACCGTGAGTCCAGGATTAGGGAATAAGCCATCCAGGACCCGGCTAGTGTTACAGAGGGATAGAGAATGTGTTACGCTCCGGCTGCCATTCTACTGCCTATCGAGTTTTTATACTTCAGGTGTGCTATGAGGGCACATTATCCCCATTACATCCACCCTTTTATTACTCTGATGAAATACAAATAAAACAGGCTCAGGGAGAGACAGAGATAAATAAAATACAACAAAAACAATCAGAGAGAGATGTCTAAGGTTGACGGTATTATTAGAACCATTGGATTATATGGGCAGAAGGAAAGACAAACTGAAGACAGTGCGATCTCCCTCGGACATCACGGACAGTTCAGCCGAGGCCGTAAGGCGAGAGCCAGCAGTATGAGAACGGGTGGAGGTGGAGGGCCACGGAGAGGAGAAGGGTCAGGGGTTCAGGCCCCTACCTGGGGGCCCCGAACGATCTTGATTCTGTTACCTACTGGCCTCCATGCATGGCTAATGCGCTGCGCTGTCCCTTTAATTAGGGCTGACCTCTAGAGCGCCGTTGGGGGTTCAGATCGTTTAAAATGCAGCGCCACGTCATGGTAAGGGTGGAGGGGGCGCGGGGGTGGGGGGGGGGGGTTAAGGACTAACCTGATAATGAACACCCGGCCTGACAATTAGCGTATTGGGAGTCAACGAGGGGGAGCTCTGTGAAGTGCCCGCGTAAACTTTAAATGGAATGGTGATAGTGGTCAAGACACGTACGACGACGGCCGGGGAAACCACGGCAACCCTAAGGTTGAGAAACCGCTTTTCTCGGGCAAACGCTTTTTCATGAAGGGATACATCGCAAAATCAGCACTATTAGAAAAAAAAAAAAAGACTGGAATAAAACGGTAGCCTCTGCGACTCGTCAGCTTTTGGTGACAACTTGATGCATAAAGTTTAAAGGCTTGAGACGCAACCAGGCTTGGGGTCAGTAACTTTCCCCAGATGGGATGAATGGAATTAGTTCCTTTTCTTGGCTGCATTTAAAGCACAGAGTTGAACGTGTTCTGGATGTCCCGGAGTTACAACTTTACTGGGGAGTGACATCAGTGCAGGATGTTTGATTTGAATAATGGTGCCTCAGACATTTCCACTGCGTTAAAAGCCAGCCTAGCGTCATGAAAAGCAACGAGCCGAAACAATCGCACTGATGTATTCACGTTTCTAAATTATAGATGTACATTATTATTTGATTTGTAATTTATTTGGAAACATATTGTATTGTTTAACGATTGATCTGCCTTTCAAAACGCTCCATCGTTCAAAGAAATCCTTAAGACACGTATAACATTGAGGCAAACAAAAAATACATAGGGGTAGGAACAATGACATCACTTGAGCATCTGGTAAAAAAAAACAAGAACCATCTAGCTTGTTAAAACACTCAGCGGCAAGTGGCATGTTCAATTGTGCCTGAAATGCTGATGAATCCAACTGTTTGTATTCCTCCACACACATGCATGGGCACACACACACACACACACACACACACACACACACACACACACACACACACACACACACACACACACACACACACACACACACACACACACACACACACACACACACACACACACACACACACACACACACACACAGGGCATCCCCCTCCCGCGTTCCTTTTCCAGGGTACAATCTGTTCCTGATTTGACTGCTCCTGATCTATATAAAATGCGGCATGTCTAGCGAGTGCCGCGCGGGCCCCGGGTCCGGAGCCGAGGCCCCCGGTCAGGGCCCGGCTCCCGGCGAGGAGCCGCGGAGCATGTCTGTGTTTGTCTCTCCTTCGCTCTCCGACATGTGGCTCTGGTTACCCAATGTTTTACTGCTCAACAATGTCTCTCGCTCCGAGCTCGGCACACTGCATAAAGACCACTTTGTCGTCCCCCCCCCCCCCCCCCGGCTGCTGCTTCTCCACCACCAGCAGCACCACCCTCACCCCCTCCGAGCCCCCCAACCCCCACGCCCGCCCCTCACTCCTGGTACCCACACGGTGCAAGAGAGCTGCCTGATTCGTCCTGCACGCACATCCACATCCGTCCATGTCAATGCGCCACATTTCTAAGTGCGCACAAACACAAAAACACACAGAGATGCACAGAAAGAGAGTGATGGCATCACCGAGGTGAGCGCTACTCATCCATATAGAGACTTAAAGCAAACGCCATTCGCCATGAAACAGACCAACTACGCCAACAGCTCTTTTTATTTCCGAAACCCCAGCAACCGGGCCTAAACTTTAATACTGTATACATAAAACCGGTGTTTCGCTGTGGGTCCCCCCCTGCCAGCGTGTTGGGTCGGCTGACTTTGGTGGAGCCACAGTTAGTTAGAACCAGTGTTAGCGGTGCTATTTAAGCCCTGGCCTATGACAGATGGAACGCTCTGGATCAAAGCTAAGAACAGCGTAGAGCAACACCAAGCCAGGCACTCCAGTGTCAATAATAAAAAAGACCGATCGGGTGGAGAAATTGTCTATAAAAAAAAAAGTGGAGGTCTGGAAAGAAGTGGAACGGCACATGTGAAATGGGAAAATCATATAAAACACCATGTGGTAACAGTAAATTAACAAATTACAACAATGGGATTTCAACAGCCAGTAAGGTTGTTAAGTGCTAAGCAAAGGGAGAGGCCTGACACCATGTCCGACTGACACGCTATCACATGTGCCAGCTCTCTGTCTATTTCACACCCCGACAGTTTTACTGCATGGAAATCTAATTCTGATCTCCTGGATCTACTTGGAGTGGGAGCTTGGCGGGGAAAGGGCCAGCGAGCCCTCGTTGCCCAAAAGGGTGTGTCATGAAGTCCCTGCCGTTGTCACTCGAGTCACGTTTCTCCGCACCTCGCTGGCACTAAATACTGCTCATTATCTGTTGACACAGCTGGCGCATAGAGGAACCTTAAGAGGCTTTACCCAGGCCAGCGTGTGTTTGAACTTCATTTCCCAGCAGGCTCGTCACCATTTTGCAGGACACAGCTCTCTGGCCGATGCTGTGGTCTCTTCGCTGAGTGGCTTTTATCTCTCAATGGATTTGGTTCATATAGAACACGTGCTTATTTTAATACCAACACAGTGCCAGAGGAATTGGAAAATACTTATTCCGTAGATTTAATCTTTTTAATGTCGGCCAGGAGTTTAAATACCAATGCTAAAAATACTAAGATGAGGGAAAATTGCCAAACATCACAAAGGGCACAATATAAGCTTATGAAGAGAATCCTGGCCTGTATTTGAATTAAAATAGAGAAATCTGTTTCCACGTGCACAACTCTCAGCCAAAGCGGTCAAATTATTCGAGAAGCTGGAAGGCCAGCTCCCAGGGTCAATACCTTCCACCCCACACAGTTCTTCACAACATTTCATCCCACTTTCTCTCCTGCCCCAACCCACTAAGGGTTCCCCAAAAGGCCCGGGGGGCTGATCCACATGTGTGACACGTGGTAGCCCCCTGACCCCCGGGACATGCTAACAGATGGGTGGGGGTCAGGGGGGGCCACGGGGTAGAGGCATCCAGGGGTCCTCTGGAGAGGGCCTGAGAGCCAGAACCATCGCAGCGCAGAGGGCCCGGTCGGGAGGTTGAGAGGTGACATTTGGTCGGCATTATCGCCCACTGGGTTCACTGCGTGGTGTGAAACCTTCACACCTGCCTTCGCCCCAACAGTGGTTTGACTTAGAAGGCCTCGCAACTCATGAAGACTCCGTCGAACGATTAGATGAGCTATTTTACAGAATAATGGCGATGAACATGGATGACACTGCAGTATTCGCTCTGGCTTTTTTTGAAGTGAATCTGTAACATCGGAAAGACATCTGATTCTATTTTAGTTTTCAATCAATACATTTTTGTATCAATTGATTGTCAAAACTACAAAACTGTCAACTGAACTTTTAGAGCAACACAGCGAGTTCTAATAAGAACAGTAAGACTGAGTAGGCCTTCGGAGTCATGTAAAACATGGAATGATAGCAATGGGCCTTAAAAAAAAAGCAGGAACCCATCCTAACAAGACACAGCGCTTTTCACTCACTCATTGCAATACAAATTCCCCCTGCTAAACAGAGCCCATAATTCAATTCATTCTGGGAATAAACATCTTTGCTCCGTCAGCAATGTGTGTCCCACTGAATGTCAGTCATGCTGTACATATCATGTCGGTCTTTCTATTTCCACTCACCTCAAGCACCCCCTACCCACCATCCTGCAGCCCCCAAACCCCCACCGCACACACACACACACACACACACACACACACACACACACACACACACACACACACACACACACACACACACACACACACACACACACACACACACACACACACACACACACACCACCCCCCCATGCCCCTCGCCCCAACAACCCCCACCTCTTTCTTAACTTCAATTAGTGTCAGGGTTTGATAAATGAATTCCTATATTCCATGAAGTCTACAAGACATTTCCATTAGCAACACAATTATGTTATTCATTACTTGTTTAAGTTGATCAGTTTAAATTGAAAATATTTCTTTATAGTTATTTTATATTTTTAGTTATTCCAATCGTATTTCTTGCTGCTAAATTAAAATATAATATTTACAGCAGTTGGAAATATGGTGGTTAGTTTAACACACGGTTCAAATGTATTAGGCGTTTCTTAAATCGGTTTCGTTGCTAGTTCAGGCGCAAGGGCGCCATCTTCTGGCAAAAACGATTCAGACATTGTCAAGAAACTGAACAACGACACAAATTATGTGTGGTGGGACTACAATAAAATTTGCACCGAATAATTTGACCATGAAGAGAATATTGTGATTTGGAAATGTGCATGATTATATTTTAAGAAAAATGGGTAACGGTTACTGACCAGTATATATCTATAAAAAAAAAGTACAAATCTCTTTTGGTGAGAAAAACAGAGGTTCATAAAATGTAATTATATGGTATTCTAGAATCTAGAGTATAACAGCATACTAGGGAAACACACTACTCCTCAATATCCCTGACCTCATAACCGCCAAATCAGAGTAATTTCCTTACACCATGAATGTACACAAATGTATTTTACACTACGAGGATGCCTCAAAATACTTCCAATGTGATACCAGAAACAAAAAACAAAGATGCATGGAATTGTTGCCCGGCCATGTCATAGTCCCAGCCGCATCAAACACTAATGCTCCCAAACAAATGCTAATCATCAGCAAGGCTAGCTTTGACAAAAGGTTCAAAAAATAGAATCTGACATTATATTATTCCACAGGAAGATGGAAGAAAACCTCAAAGGAATGTTAGTGCAGAGTGGGGAGGGGCGGAGTGGAATAGTGGGGTTTAATGAACTCGTTCCAGCGCATGACTAATGATAATTAACATGCAAATTAGCCCGGGGGTGCAGTGGGAAGGCACAGTGGTCCTCTGTTCATAATTACTGATCCAGCAGAGGAACATCAGGCTATAAGGAATGTTCCGGAGCCCAGTGGTAATTGTGTTGGTGATTGAGGAACCTGTGCCTAGGACACCATGAGCTCCGGAGGCAAACACCATTACGGTGACGAGGGGAGCGAGAAGAGGAGTGACAAGGTGGACAAAAGAAAAGTAAAGCTGGCCGAACTTTTGCAGAGCGTTATGCGTTGATGTTGTGGTTGTGGTAGAGGCCACTGTCATTTTATATCTTCAACGTTGAAATAAGCCTTACACAATTTCATAACAAGTTTTAGGCTATCAAGGGAAATGCAAGACTATTTGTCTTAAAATAACCTTGGTGGTTGAATGAAATGCATTGAGAAAAAGGAAAAATAGTGCAAAACTGGAACAGGGACAGAACTTTCATTAAACAACAATTGCTGGACCCCTTTTCATTAAACAAACAGAAATTCACATAACTGAAAAATTATATATAGAGCAGAAATGTGTGCCAAATGTATTCCAGCAACACAAGCAAGCAGAACATAGTTTCATTCATCACAACTGTAAAAAAACGTATTTGTATGTCTTCATTGCTTGCCAAGGTAATTGAAAGTTGAACTGATTGATCATAAACCTGTCATAGCCGTGGCAAAGTGTCACAAGATAGACACTGTGCACATCGCTGTCTGACCGAGCAGTGGTTTAGAGAACCTGACAGATTTGTTAGTGCCCGTTAAAAATGAATGGTTCAGTCCAGAAAGCAAAAATACAAACCCAAAGGGGCACCGGTCTGATACCCAACAGTTGTGTAAAATAATGCATTTCGTGAAAAATGGTTACTTTAAATGAAAGCCAGAACCGTAAGCAACCATCAACATCACTTATGTTGTTTACTAGAGAAGACGGTCAAACACACTCATGACTTACCTTGTTTTTATTAACACTAAACTCTATCTAACTTACTACAACTACTAACTGAATGTGTCAACACAAAATTAGGAATGATTTTGTGTATGTTTCACATTAATAAGGTGAATTGAACAACTGTGTGCAGGCCAGCTACAAGGTATGCTATTTAAAGTGAAGGGGGTCCTGTGTTTAGGTATTGTTTATGTTTGTTTTGCGTTTAAAGGATGTAAAGGCTATGTTATCTTTGTCAAAAAGTATAGGGAGTACCAAATAACAAATAAACAAAAAATCGACTACTTAGCAAACTTGTTTCCATTATGGTCTTTGACTGAACCCTTTAAGAAGCCATCTGTCACTTTATTATTTTTAAGGAATAGGATGAACAGAAAGGGTAGTGTTAAGTATAATTGGTTTGATACATTTATGATTCAAACTATTCAGATTTAAACTGTTTAAATGTTTCATATGAACATTATACCTTAATGCAATTATATGCTTTAAATAAGGACACCTGCATGTGACATCACCCTCTTAGGTGTGCCAATGGAACAAAGAGGCAAAGTTTGAAGAGCATGTGCTCGAATTTTAAGTTGTTTTCCGACATTGATGGAACCTGTAAGATTTAAGCTCTCAACTCCTAATATGTGGTTGAGTCATCTCTATATTTAGAATTGGAGTGAATCTACAGGTCTAACATGGTTTACTTACCAGGCGGACAGTGTTTGTAGTTGCAGCTATGACCGCGGGCGACCAGTAGGATGAATAATTTATTTTGGTTTAAGAAACCTGGGAAATTGAAAAAAAATAAATGTTTATTGATTTTGACAGTTACTACGTCAATGGCAGAGGCACAGTGATTACAAAACTTCATGGAACTGGTAAGACTGCTTTCCAGACTATTTCAAACAGCAGGACGACACATCATGGCATGACATAAACCACATAACCACCATCCGCTACCTATAACCATATCTAAATGTTTAGGAGATAGTGAGTCGTTCTAGTCACTACACTGACCGTAGCCTTTTGAGGAAACTAAATATGAATATTGTACCCCATGTTGCACCGATGAATAATACATTGTGTAAGATATAAATAGGGTCTATTTTGGATGCACTAGAAAAACAATGCGTTTGTCTTCGTTCCTCATCGACTTGCCAGAGTCAACAGGGCCGCGGTCAATTAACTCAGATATTGGTGTGTTTGGGTCGGAGCCTACAAAACGCTACCCCTTGCCCAACTGCTTTATATTTGCGGTGTTTGATAAAAACGACCAAGTGTAACGAAATATGAATCAGCGACAAGGCCTACCTCCTAGAAAGACGTAACTGGGTGATTTTTCAGGGACTTGCACTAACAGGTATAGCTTTGTAATCATTTGTGCCGCTGATCGTTGGGACTGTAGACGTCGGACGACTTTAAGAACGTCTTTGAGTTTAAGGGCCGTTACATACTAGTGACGCATACAAGTCCAGAAGGCTACGCATCGCTAGCGCTTCGGCCGCCTGTCACCGACGTTCTCACATGGCCTGAGGTCACACCGGGGTCAAACATGATGTTGGCGTCATCAATGTTCTCCAATTTTTTCGTCTTTGAGTCCGTTTCCGTTGTTTAAGATGCAATGCATCACAAACTAATGGTCTTGATCGGTGCAGTAATATTTTGGACAAGGCGATAGATATTCTATAGGCCTACACTAATTAAATCCGTAAACTCCTAAGGAACCCTGCAAACAATCAGCAGCAATGCATAATTTAGTCTGTCCCCTAGTAACCATTTGGAATAGGAAACGCGTATAAAGTTTACAGACAACTAAATAAAAATGAAAATACTCTGGTCATTTTCACCATCACCCTCTTATGGTGATGGTGAAAATGTTATTTACACATTGCTATTAATTTAAATACCATTAAAAAAATTGCTGGAAATAATTACAAGGTTTACATTTATTAGTTTAATTATTTTATTTCAGATCAACCAAAACGTCCATGTATGGCACCGCCAAATCCACTTCTTAGTTTGTGGTCATCACCTACAAAAAAGAAAGCATTTTGGTTATTTGGTTATATATTATAGTCATAATAAAATCACCAAATGTGGTAAATCGTTCTAATATGTAATCTGATCTAACATGTTGTTTTTATTAGTAGAGCTTATTTTGTATATTTTATGAAAAAATTATATATTTCTAGCGAACATTTAATCAAACAAGTAAAATATGACTTTAATTTGCCATTCAATTTCTCAGCATTATTTTTGAATTCCAAAAACCTGACCATTAAAAAAAATAAACACCACTCACCGAGGGGCATGGTGTGTGTGTGTGTGTGTGTGTGTGTGTGTGTGTGTGTGTGTGTGTGTGTGTGTGTGTGTGTGTGTGTGTGTGTGTGTGTGTGTGTGTGTGTGTGTGTGTGTGTGTGTGTGTGTGTGTGTGTGTGTGTGCGTGTGCGGTGAGGGGTTGGGGGCTGCAGGATGGTGGGGCGGGGGGCTTGAGGTGAGTGGAAATACCAACACTCATCAATTAAGAACACAGATCTAACCCCATTAAGGAGCCTTACATTGGGAATCAAACCCAGTACCTTCCCACCCTGGCAACCCCGACACTGTTTACACCCTAACTCGGCAAGGCGAGTTAGGGTGTAAACCGACCTGTGGCGGTAGAGGCTGGAGGCTACTCACGTTGTTGATCCAGGGGATGTAGTCGCTCACACGGGTGAAGACGGAGGGCTTCTTAGGGTAGTTGCAGCCCATGCTGGAGCCGAAGCTCACCACTCCGTGGACGTCCCAGGACCCATCAGCGTTCTGGCAATTCAGGGGTCCACCAGAGTCTCCCTAAAACATCAACGAGGAAAGAGAGAAAGGGAGGGGAGAGCGCGGAGGGGAAGAAAGGACTTGTTATAAAAGTGAGTATATTAAAGTACATGAAAGGAATGTATGAATAAATACACAAAGAATTTGAGTTACAATTCTTAGATCACTGAAATCATGACGAATTTCCTATAGCAGGAGGACAGAACTATGTGTCAAATATATTCTATTCCTCAATTCTACTGAAAGCATAAGAATTAAAGCAGAGTTACAATTACAATTAGCGCATTAAGCTGACGCTTTTCTCCAAAGCGACTTACATCGGTTAATACACACATTGACACACCGACGGCAACGTCAACCATGCAAGGCGACAGTCAGTTCGTCAGGAGCAGTTAGGGTTAAGTGTCTTGCTCAGGGACACATCAACACTCAGCTAGGAGGAGCTGGGGATCGAACTAGCAACCTTACAGTTACAAGAGAACTGCTCTACCGACCGCTCAGTGTTGATATGGGACTCACATTGCAGCTAGCCAGCACTCCGTCTCCTCCGGCGCACACCATGCTGGTGGTCACCAGGCTGCCCCACCAGTCGTACCTGGAGCAGTGGGCGTGATCGACCACTGGGAGGAGAGCCTGCTGAAGGGCGTCAGCGATGGGGCCTCCGGCTGGGAACAAGGACGGACGCCATTTTAGGTCAGACGGCTCGCACACCTAACCATGAGCACTTTCGAGGACATTTGCTAACGGTACATTCGTTTACAAATGTACGCGTGTCTGTGATGTGATGGGCTTCTGTTTCATACAGGCCCGTGCTGTTGAAATGTTTTTAAAATTGGTGAAGGACACTACATCGGTTGTTGGGATGGATCCACAGACAATTACAGAGGAATCTCACAATGTAACGGACGTGACTTGGGTGTAGAAAAATATGTCAATAAGTCGTGAGGTGAACGTACTCCAAAGACGTCCCCAGCCGGTGACGTAGCAAGGAGCGCCATTAGCCAGGAGGACCTCAGTGTCAGGAAGACAGGCTGGCATGATGATGCTGGAGACGACCACTGGGGCGGCCAGTTTGATCAGGGCAATGTCATTACTGGGAAAATAAACATAAGAAAGGCATTTGCGTGCGTCTTCCAACCACTAGGATTGCAATTTGACATTGCAAAAATAATATTCTGAAAAGTGTTCATCTTTTTCTTATAGGCTTTAAAGGTAATTAAATAAACGGTCATTGGCATTTAAGATATTGTGTCTCCCTATAGAAATGTGAGTTTTTGTTATGAAACGAGAAATGGCGAACCCTACCGAATCCTGTAGGAGTCCCATTTCTCGTGGACAATAATCTTGGCAGGGCTGACAGCCAGGGAGCCGGCCTCGTTTTCGACCGGCAGGTTGTGTTTGCCCAGTAGCACTCTGTAGGTGCGACTTCTGCATAGCGACCAGGAGAACATGCACAGAGACAGTGGTCAAGGCTCAGCTGCAGCACTTGGGAACCAGTGAGAGGCTATTGTCCTGCCTGGAACAACAAGTAGATACACCCCTAATACTGCCACCGCTGCAAGGGTGTATGCTCTGATGGGATTGGTCAGCATCCACCAAATAGCATACATTCCAAAAGAAAAATCACATTGGTGTTTGATGTCTATTGTTTGTTTTATATTTCATAATTTAATATTTTAGCAAATAAAAAGTATGGTATAAATCAGCTATGTTGCTTGTGTATCTACAAAGAATTACTCAATAAATCACACACTGTATTCCGGATGATTCCGTAGTCGTCAGATCACATTTATCTTTTGACTCCTGCACTACTCCCTTTCATTTTGACCTGAATACTAAAACAACACAGAACACAAAAACAGAGACACATTGTGGTGTGTAACCATCGCTCCATTACTCTGGAGAACCACGTCTCTCATAAGAGTTCACTGCCATGAAAGCCTGAGCCTGTTACCCGATGCAGTGAGCTGCCGTCATCACCCACTGGGGGGCGATGAGGGTGCCCCCACAAGTGTGGTAGAAGCTGCTGCCGCTCCTGTACTGCAGAGACGCCTGAAGTCATAGAAAACAAATGTTAACATGTTTAATCATAATAAATATACACAACAAATAATAATAATAATAATAATAATAACAATACAAAAAATGCAATGAAATGCTCAAAAAATGTGGTTCTTCTCATGATAATAATTACTTAGCAGGGACGTTTATCCAAAACAACCTAGAGTTGATTCAGAAACATGTCGTGAGGCGCAGGTAGTGGGTGAGGGCATCCTGCTCAAGGCGGCCTACAGGTAGGCTGTGGAGAGGCGACTGTAGAGGGGTTACTGAACCGAGTAACATTCGGCTGGGTATCGAACCACCGAACCAATCCATGTCCTCCATGAAGTATGATGGATCATTTGACATACCTGCCAGGGCCAGCTGTGCACACGCACATCCTCTCCCCCGACCACTCTGTTGACGAATTGGGGGGTATGTGGGCAGGCCACACCCGTAGGCTGGGGGAAAACAGAACGTACAGGGCTTCTTTACAACATAGTCAAAATATAACACATAGTAAGCATGGTCAACTTATTCACCCATGCATAATCCACTGCATTGAGGTAAAAATTTTCACTTAATCGTATATTTGCATTATCTTAATTTTATTTAAATGTATTTTTTTGCATTAAGTTTTAAATCATTTATTCGATATAAACGATCCTTCATTGATTTATTGCATATGTATATTTAGCAATTATTTAGTAAGACATTCGATACAAAATATGAAGGTTAAATATAAAGGCTATACAAGCGTAACGCATATCCACTAAGCAGTGTTATTATTTCAACACGCAGGGTTGATGCCTACCGCCAGCAACAAACAGGGCAAAGACCAGAAGCTTCATGGTGTCTGAGGTAAGTTCAAGTTGTCCTCCTCCCCCTTTTATACAAGACACCAACACTGCTGCTGGAAACGCAAACACTACCACGGCGCGTGTTGCCTTGATGAAGAAATAACCAATGAAGAAAAAACCAAAATAAACAAGAGTCAGATAAATAGCCTTATCTGGCTAATTCTGTGAACTCCTGCAGGTGCCTCGGCTTGACCTCAAATGATTTTGATGTATTCAGGCAAATTTGGTAGTATTTTCCTTATTACTTAGAAATATATAACTGCTGTAGATTGTTATGACTTGGACCTTCATGGTTTGTAACATGGGTCGTTTGGGGGGCTATCCTGTATGGTGGCATTCATTTTCAGCTACTTTTTTTGTTTAGGAAATACAGATTTGAGACGTGCTGTAATCTCATAAAATGTCACCAGATAATAAAACATATACTTAGTTATATTTTCCGGCCTTATTTTTTTAATACCACTCCAATTTCACAGCCAAACCTACACATAGATGCAGTCTGTCGTTGTTTAATAGCTTTATTATTTTTATTTAAGAAACAAACTAACTAACCATGTTACAATTATATTATAAACATTAAAGCAATGAATGATAATTGCTGTTGTTATATAGGTGATGGTTTGCTGAAACCCACCTTAGGATTTCATAAGCCATGGGAACACGTCCATACCAAACACATGTTTCAAGATCCTGGACTTCTCTGTAGTTGAACAGAAGCGAAAACACTCTGAAAACAAGAATATAATTCAGTTCGCCTGCTTGACTCCACCCTGTATTTTGACCCACTGTTGGCCTTTGAGCAGACCTTGAGAAGGGTATAAATATGGCAACGGCTGCGATGGAAGTTGTTTAGCCGCAGACATGTTGAAGTTTGTGCTCCTCGCTGTCCTAGTCGGTGGTGGTAAGGTCATATTATTTACTCATTCCCAAATGGAAATGCTACTAGTGCACTCCTCTAGTCCTGTGTTCAAGAAATGTCCTCCTTATGAGGAACAATGTTCAATTTAGACACAGGAGGTTATTTAAAGATCTAAAAATACAGTACATGACCATATTATTACTTTCTTAAAATAACAACATTACTGTTATTCTATGTATTTATCCATATTTTTGTCTGAATCTCTCTCCATCTGTCTGGTTGTCTGTCTGTCTGTCTGTCTGTCTGTCTGTCTGTCTGTCTGTCTGTCTGTCTGTCTGTCTGTCTGTCTGTCTGTCTGTCTGTCTGTCTGTCTGTCTGTCTGTCTGTCTGTCTGTCTGTCTGTCTACGTCAACCGATCTACTGTGTTCTGTCTGTCCGTGTGTCTGTCCGTCTATCGATCTATCCGTGTTCTAATCGGTGCGTCCGTCTGTCCTCCCAGCCTATGGGTGTGGGCTGCCCACCTTCTCCCCCATTGTGACCCGGGTGGTCGGGGGGGAGGACGTTAGGCCTAACAGCTGGCCCTGGCAGGTACAGGAGCACACAGTATCCACCACACATTATCTGAGCAGTAGATTCATAATAATAAGTATTTATTTTTCATAATTATTAATTTAAGTATAATGATAAAATAATTGATTTATTTCAATATATATTAGAGTATAACGTAGTGTTTGGTAAAGCCTGTATCTCTAAACGTATACTGAGGTTCACCAGGGCTATGGTTGTGTTAGGTCTCTCTGCAGTACAACAGGGAGGGAGAGTGGAGACACACCTGTGGAGGCACACTGATCTCAGACCAGTGGGTGCTCACCGCTGCTCACTGCATCAGGTGGGTCGTCGTGGAAACAAGAGGCACCTCACACTAGTACACAGGTAGAGCCTACCAGGTTCCAGTGGCAGCACCCAGGTGATTTGAGTAAACTTCATGGAAGTTGCTCCCAAACACAACCTCAATGTCTAATGGATATGTGGATGTAGCTGGCTCACTGTAGAGGGCAATATTACTCCATGATGAAATATAATAGAGAGTTAAAAGTAAACACTTGTGTTCCCTTGGAAATTGTATATTTCTTGTTTACATGTAGGATTTCGTTTCGGTCTTTCACGTTTTGTAAGCCGAATGGGAACAGGTTTCTCCCCGTGAACACATTGAACACATTAGAACTGTGTTTTCAAATGTCGTTTTTTGATGAACGCTTTTGTTTTCGTTTACCAAGCCTTTGCTCCTGTGTGCCTCCAGCAAGGATAAGCAGTACAGGGTGGCACTGGGGAAGCACAACCTAGTGCAGGCCGAGGAGAAGGCCGTCTTCATGGCCCCCGCCGCCATCATCGTCCACGAGAAGTGGAGCATGCTCTTCATCCAGTAAAGGAATTCATATTTGATCTATTTATTTATTCACTTTATTTCACCGTTTATTAACCAGGAAGTCCCCCTAGATGCAATATATTTTTCAAAGGCTTCCTGGACAAAATAGCACACCAGTAGAAGAACTAGGTTACAACTTGTAAAATAGAGCATGTCCAAACAGACAAGGGGAAACACACAATTAAAAAAAGACAGCGACTGTGAATATTAATTATTGACGAGGTTAAAGGGTCCCTATATTTCACCACGGTCAAGTGAGTGGCAGTGTTTCTTTGTGATCTCCATAGAAACGACATTGCCCTGATCAAGCTGGAGGCCCCTGTGACGTTCACAGACACCGTCATGGCCGCCTGCATCCCCAACGCCGGCCTACTGCTTGCCCAAGACACGCCTTGCTACGTCACTGGCTGGGGACGCCTCTCCAGTGAGTGCAAAGACACACCCCTTCTTTTCATTGGGTCTCCACTAGTATCCAATGAGCCAATGGCAATCTAGTTATCCAACCAAAGACAACCAGATAGCCAATGGCTGGAGAAGCTTACGCACAATAAGCGCTACGGTGTCAGATCAGGTTGGGGACGTGGAGGTTTTTGTTGTGGTTAGGTTAACGATTAAGTCACAGTCGCAGGGAAGGTTTTACTAGCGATTAGTTAATTAAAACACAATATGGCTTCAAAACATTAGAAAATATTCCTCACGCAGGTAATTTAGATAGCCAATCAGAACCCAAGGACAAAACGTAATCTCGGTGGAAAGCATAGAGAATGTGGGTGCACACAAGGACAGCATACTTTGACATCACTTATAATGCAGTTTACCATCAGTCCAAACTACCCATGGTTCATGAAAGAGGGAGCTATTGCCATCCCTTTAGTTTGATCACCTCCTACCTCCTGAGGCATACTGACCTCCTGGTTGGGCTCCCCTCACAGCTGGAGGTCCCATCGCTGAAAACCTGCAGCAGGCCCTGCTGCCCGTGGTCGACCACGCCACCTGCACCAAGCCTGACTGGTGGGGATTCATGGTGAGGGGCACCATGGTCTGCGCTGGAGGAGATGGCGTCGTGTCCGGATGCAACGTGAGTCTACGGGAACATGAGCAAAGTGTCTCTTATTTACTTAACGAGAAAGGAAGACGGCGCCATTTCAAAGTACGCACTTTGAAAAAGGTGACATGAAATGAAAAGAGACTCCCCTCTGGAGCCATGAATCGATAAATGTAAATCTATAATTTGTAGCATCTGCAAATCTTTAAAATGAAACTATTGGCATCTGATATTGATGTGGGAGCAAGCAAGCAGGGTAGCTACGGGTAACCCAGAAACAATTAACTGTAAGCTAGCATGCCTTCTTGTGTATGTGAACACGTTTGCATGGCGATGTTGTTCAGGGAGACTCTGGCGGACCCCTGAACTGCCAGAACGCTGACGGCGCCTGGGAGGTCCACGGTATCGTGAGCTTCGGCCTGGGACTCAGCTGCAACTACCCCAAGAAGCCCACCGTGTTCACCCAAGTCAGCTCCTACGTAGACTGGATCAGCTCTGTAAGTTCTGCAGCCGTGCCTTAAGGACTACTTTGCTGCCATCTATGGGTTGACAAGCCCATTTAAGGTTGATATGCCTCTCCAAATAATATAAACTGTATATAATGTTGTATCGTCTAAACTATAGTAGAAAATATACCATACATCGACACTTACTTACTCTTACTTTGCTCCCATTCTTACATATGGGTGGCCCAATTGGAAAGTAGGCTAGAGACATTAGTCAAATGAACTAACAATGTGTCTGTGCAGTCTATAGCATGTCTTATGAAACACGGAATAAAAAAATGATAATAACCTAACGATGCTTTCTCTGTATCTTCCGCAGAAAATGGTGGCCTATTAACAAGGACAGCGTTTCTCTGACCCGAGTCATCACATTAACTCCTGAATAAATATAAAGTATTGAACCCTGTCTTTGCCTCTGTTGTTCAATGTGTTGTGATTTGGTCGCTTGTGGGGTATACCTGGAAGTCAAATTGTGAACCAGTCAGGCTGAAGCTGACATGATCCAACATTGGAGCTAGAGTACCAAACAACATCTGCATGGAAACTCTCCAGAAGCAACAGATCCCTTCAGTGTGAAAGGAAAAAAAATGGTTTCATTGTTTTCAGAATACCGTTATCTTCTCAGTAGATCAAATGTTAAACAAAGACAATAATTCATCCGTAGGTGTTCATATGTACAATATGTATCCTCACACTCCATTCTGCTGGATTGCCTTTAAAAAGATGAAATATGTTTGAAACTGCATGCAAACAGGTTTTTAAGTCAAACGAATAAATTACTAAATTAGCAACATGACATATTGAATCAGAACGCGTCGCTGGCCAACCGATCAACCCCTTAAAAAAAAACAAAAAAAAAAAACTTTAAAACGTATAGAGAATATTGATAAGACAACTGTACCCCACACAGAAAACAGTGCAGCACATGGTGTTTTCCCAGAGCTGGGGTCTATATCTAGAAGGCACAGGTTCAATTTGAATGCTAGTTTTGGACCTTCAATCATGATGATCCTGTTTATGGTCTTCACTGTGCTTTTTGCCAACGGTAGGACATACACATTTGTTTCCATGTACCGGTATGTTATTTTTATATTATCAATTATGTTAGTATTTTAGCTATTGTAGGACCTTTTAATTAAATATAATACAAATATATATCAATCATTTGAATGATGATCCTATTGTCCTATTGTTCCTCTTTTAATTTAATTCTAAATGTTATGTTGTATTGCATGGTTTAGTAAACAGAAATAACTCAAAAGTTATGTGAACTGCACTTTACTGTTGATCTGTTCCCTAGCGGCCTACGGCTGTGGTCGGCCCGCCTTCCCCCCGGTGGTCAATAGGGTGGTGGCGGGGCAGGAAGCGCTTCCCCACAGCTGGCCCTGGCAGGTAGCGCTACGGTCGTTATTATACGCACGTACACAACACACACACACACACACACACACACACACACACACACACACACACACACACACACACACACACACACACACACACACACACACACACACACACCATAAATCACAACTAAATTTGTATCGAGCTACAGCGGATATGCCTCGTTGAGCCAATACAATTGAGTGTTTCCTTTCGTTTAACTTCTGTAGTAAATCATCAATCAATAAATATTGAGTTTAATAGTTCGGTATCGTATCAACGATGTTTCTCGTAATCAAAATGTTGGTACTTTTTCTGACAATGGGTATCTACATTAGCCTACACAAAGACCTAACTTTAATTGCCACGAGGAAACTTGCCATACTTCCAGCTAAACCGAAATGTGCGCACGTGATCCGAGCTGTTTCGGCTCCTGTGAAGTGAGGGCCATGGTTTATCCTCGTCCTCTCTCAGGTCTCTCTCCAGTCTGACAGAAGTGGGCGCTGGAGTCACGTCTGTGGAGGCTCTCTGATCTCCGCTGACTGGGTGCTCACCGCAGCTCACTGCGTCAAGTAGGTAGAAGACAATTCAATATTACACATTTTATAACCGAAATATAAAGAAATGATTGTTTCCTTAAAACGAAATTCTTCTAACAACACTTCTGTGAGCATGGTCCAATAGATTAGCAATAGGCTATATTGCTGTTGTCCATTATTAAGAAATATTATAATAATGCACAATATATATTGAATGACCAGCTTAGTAATTATATCTAAACCACAACTTGTCCTTGTTTTTTTAGATCAAAAAATATATAAGCAGTTTTGCAAACGAATGATTCACCCATAAGCCTTTGTTTCTAACTTTTGGGATAAACAACATTGTGTTTGTAAATGTATGTTTTGGTATTTATGGGGGGAGTAAACGTTCACCATCATGCATTGTGTTGCATCACAATAAACTCATCTGTGTCCTGTACAAGTTGAAACAAATAAAACACAAGGGAGGGGGGGGGGATAGAGTTAGTGAGAACAGGAGAGAAAGAGGGACAGAGACTGAGAGAGAGAAAGAGACCGAGAGAGAGAGAGAGACTGTGACTGTGAGAGAGAAACAGAGACCGTGAGAGAGACAGAGTCCGTGAGAGAGACAGAGCAAGTGAGAGAGAGACGGAGACCGTGAGTGAGAGACAGAGAAAGTGAGAGAGAGACAAGAGACTGTGAGAGAGACAGAGACCGTGAGAGGGAGACAGAGAAAGTGAGAGAGAGACAGAGACGGAGAGAGACTGTGAAAGATAGGGACAGAGACCGTGAGAGACAGACAGAGACACACACACACACACACACACACACACACACACACACACACACACACACACACACACACACACACACACACACACACACACACACACACACACACACACACACACACACACACACACACACACACACACACAGGGTTTGTGGGAACATGGAAACGGCGAGACAGCGAGGGAGAATTAACACTGTTTCTTCCCACCACTCGTGTCCCGTCTTGCAGTGTCCGTTACAGCTACAGAGTCCAGCTAGGGAAGCACAGTCTGAGTGTGGCGGATGAGGAGGGCTCACTCACGGTGGGGGCAGCCAAGATCGTCTCCCACGACGACTACAACGCCATGCTGAGTCGGTAAAGCGTTGCCTCAGCACCCACCTTACAATGTCCTTGCGCGTCTCATTTAAATACTGGTAATAGGATCAAGGCAAGGTCTTATACTAGTAATATAGATTCAAAATAGGACAGTCTAGTTCTTAAGAGTGTTTGACACAAAGTTCTGGGCTCAAACCCCGATGTCAGGATCTATCTGTAGGCATCCGTGAGCAAGAAGCCTTACCCCCAACCTGCTCAAAAGCCATATGCACCCTATTTCGGGCTTTGAAAGCAGCTGCTCAATGTTTTTATTCAAAACACTAAAGCATTGAAAGCAAAAAGCAGTCAAAGATAAAATATGCTGAATAAATTAGAAAAAACGAATTACTGCTGGAATAACACAGTATAAATGACGCTCATTGTGCACCCCTGCTGCCACAAAGCCACCTCACCATCACGTTCAAAGAAGAATAAATGACTCTTTAGGATTCCTCTGCTCTCTTGCATTGCTGAAAACAAATTCCCAATGGGAAATGCACGACCATATTTGGCAGTTGATGTCATTGTTCTTCTCTCACAGTCATGACATCGCCCTGATCAAGCTGTCCTCCCCCGTCTCCTTCTCCGACACCGTCATGGCCGCCTGCCTGCCCGGCCCCGGCGTGGACCTGCCCCACGGCACTCCCTGCTACGTCAGCGGCTGGGGACGACTCTCCAGTGAGCGCCCTCAGGTTTCTAGATGTAGTGGAGCAGCAGGTTAAGTAGAATAGGGTCAAATATAGTAGGGTAGGTTAAAGTAGAGTAGGGTAGAGCTAGGTAGAGTAGAGCATGGTAGGGTAGAATAAGGTAGAGTAGAATAGAGAAGGATAAGGTAGAATACGGTAGGGTAGAGTAGGATAGGGCAGACCAGAGTAGAATCCAGTAGTACACAGAATAAAGTTGTATGTATTTTGGCAGAATAGCATAGAACAGAGCATAGCAGAATGGAACCGAGTAAAAAACAAAATGGGGTAGTATGCAGTACAGTAGAGGAAAACGGAACAGAGTAGAAAAGAGTAGGGCCAGTCGGAGTACACTACAACAGAATACTATTGAATGGAGTAGAAAAGAGTAGAATAGACATTTAGTTAAATAATGGGTGTTGAAGCACACACACACGAACCATTTCGAGACATCATAGTGTGTACTAGTATCTAATGTGTAAAGTAGGTTCACTGCATGCGGGATGAAACCGGCTGCTGTGCGGGCTAAGTTTAGCCGGCACCGACAAAACTAGAATGTCTGGAATGAAGAGACCCTCCCCATTGTGATGGTCAGGCAGTCTGGTATGGCCAGTGCTTACATTATCCATCAAGGGGAAAAAAAAGTAAGACACAAATTCAGGCTTTGGAATAGTGAGGCACACGGGTGCTTCTTCTGCTAAATGGCTTCTCCTCCTCCATCTCCTCCCAGCAAGCGGACCCCCGGCGGACCTCCTCCAGCAGGCCCTGCTCCCCGTGGTGGGCCACGCCACCTGCTCCCAGGCGGACTGGTGGAGTGTCCTGGCCACCACCAAGATGGTCTGTGCTGGGGGAGATGGCATCAAGGCGGGCTGCAACGTAAGCTTACGGCCACATAAACACACAAACATAAAACGTGTTTACACGGCAGGAGATACTTTGTCTACAGGTATAAAGGGTTGGGCTGGCTTAGTAGAAGAGTGGATAGGGAAGGAGGATTCTGTATAGATGCCCTTGAGCAAGACGCCTGAGCCCTGCCCTATAACGTAAAGTAGATCAGCCATCTCTTGCTACTATGATAACATTGCTGCCTTTTTTTTCCCCTCAAGCAATTTGTGTTCTGTGTATCGACTGTAATAGCAGGGGTACTATAATAGCAAGCGGTTTTGAGGTGCAGAATGAAGATACACTGTCTGATGGTGGAACCTTCTAGCCACCTGGAACCCTCACAGAGACTAGCTGATGTGACAACAACGACTTACGATGGTCCTTTTAAAAAGCCAGACGACGTGCGCGTTATTCCCTCGGGAAAAAGCCAGTGTGTCCTCCGATCTGAAGAGCAGATTCACTTTTTTGGGGAACCCCTGGGGAATGGGAAAATGGAATACGTTTGGCATCGAGGTTGTTCATAGATCAGTTTAAAAAAACATTCGGCAGATGAGTTTCCAATATTTGAGCTTCTATAAGACATAATTTTATAAATATGTAAAATAATGTTATTGTTACACTACGTTAGGGCAGACACAAAAATAAACCAAATAAACAAACTATAAAACCGCCAGGGCCTGAGCCAATACAGAAAGTAAGAACTGAGCCATGAACTCTCACCGTCACTACCAGTGATCTCATCACAGCCTCCCAGATGCCGTCTCGTATCAGAACATCAAATTACAGGAGAAACACAAGCCCCTGTATGACATCCCCCGGCTGTCTAGAAGGACCTCCCGCGAAGGCCTCACCTTCCCCACCGTGTGTGTGCACCCTGTAGGGAGACTCTGGGGGTCCCCTGAACTGCCAAAACCCAGATGGGTCCTGGGACGTCCATGGAGCGGTGAGCTTCGGCTCTGGTACAGGCTGCAATGTCCTCCGAAAGCCAACCGTCTTCACCAAAGTCAGCTCCTACATTAGCTGGATAAACACAGTAAGACACCACTTGTGTTATTGTATACATACATACCTACAAACATATGGTTCCGGCAAGCTAGTGCACAATGCAACCCCGCCCCGTCCAAACAAAGACTGGGACTTTTTGTTTGACAGGAAGTGCTGGTAATTGTATTTCCTCCAGCAGGTGGTGAGCAGTCACTGAATAAGCTAATCGACCAAGTCGACCACAAGACTGCAGCGCAAAGGAGCCAGCCGCCTTAAGTTCTTCATTCCCACGAGAAATCTGATTGCTTGAACTTAATTACTTTACAAATAAATGAATGGGAGGACTAATGTTATTTTGGAGGGAAGGAAATGCTCAGTTGTCCTTTTTGTTTTTGTTGCATGGCTTCCGCTTGGCTCTGGGGAAATATGTGTGCAATAGAAAGACACTGCACATTTCTATAAATAAGTAAACCTCATAACTTATGAAGACACAGTACACATTAACAGAACGGAGGGGTTGAATGTTTAAGTTATTTACATTTCAGAAAGCTGCATTGTGTTAATGCACAAGGATTATTACAAATATTCCTCTGCTTGGATACAAGTGTTTAACACAAGAAACGTATTGGATTATTTAGAAGTATTTAATTTATGGACAAAAAAAAAAAATCTGATGCCTACCTTTTTTAAACACCAAATATTCAACTACTGAGAATTCCTTTCAATACAAATCTATTCTCACAGCACTTTTAGAAACATGAGGGAAGTCCCCTCAAAATGGACGATACATGGAGACACTTTACATGTTAACAAGTATTAATTTAAACAATGGATACATTGTTTAAATATAAACAATATTTAATCATTCTACTTGGTACAAAATGATTATAAAAGTTTTCACATCTGTCTCTTTGAAAATGAGGTACACAGACCAATCGAACTGGACAACAACTGATTCAGGTTTGACTTAAAAAAAAAAAAACAGTATTGCGGGTATGGTTCTTAAAAACCTGTTCGGTCACTTTTGACCACACAAAATAATTCACAAGGACAATGAAATGGGTGCATCACAGTAGTGAATTTCCATTTAAATTAGGAAACCCCCCATCCAATGGGGATTAGGAAAAAGTCCCCATTGTTCCACAAAAAAAAAAACACACCTGACAACTATCGGCGTGACTCACTCACAGCCAACTTTCATTCCATGTAACGGCACACAACTCTGAGTGACTCTCTTGGCTGTTCACTAGGACTATAGGCCGCCATGAATGTGATAGTGTTAGGTTGAAGTCTCCCCGGGGCAGCATGCCTCTTCCTGGCTGGCCCTCATTCACTCCTAGCATGCTGGGGATAAAACAAACCACTCTGTGATTCAATACGGCTTGGGAATGTGGTGGGGTGAGGGAGAGGGAGCGAGATAGAGCCCATGATCCCTGATACAGCTGCTCGCTGCAAAAAAAAAAAAGAGAAAATAAAGGATTTCATTGCTCATCTTGAAGAGGGAAACAGCATGAGACAAGAGCCGGGACCACAGTGCCTTCTTCGTGGCCCCGCCCCCTTCACCATGACGACGGGCCTTCCGACTTTTTGCCAGGCCCCGGCTGACTTCCAGCCTGCCTCACAACTCCGAGTGGAACGTGGTTCAGCAATACAAAAAGGTCTCTCTCTCCCCCTTATGGGTCCAACCGCAGGTTCCCATGTGAAATACTAGGACAATTATTCATCCATAATTTATGTATTTATTTATTCATTCATTATTTACTGTATTTATATAATACCATGCCTCTTCTCAGGCATGCTCCTCAGTTCTGCTTCCCATATTAAAAAGAGAAAAGGTGAAATGAATAATGAGTTCTTGATTCAGCACCAACTCCTTCACTACTACTCTACTAAGGAAACGCCAGTAAGGCCAAAGTATTGAGTACACGCACAAACATATAGGAATAACTCCAGGCTTTGGGAGCGTGTGAACCACATGTGGGTATAGAAAACAACAGTATTTGGCTGTTAACCTTCTGCATGAAGACAGGGGCTGTGGGATTAATACATTGGATCCCAAGTGTCAAAGAATATACTCCAACATATCACCATTCCACGCCCTCACTACATCAGGGTTCTTAAGTCCGCGATTGGACGGTGAAGATTCGGACACGGCCAAACGGACTTGTATTCCTTTACTGCATCGTAACATGGCACAGGTGTTCCTCAAAAAGGGGCCTTTGCAGGGGATCCCCTCCCCACCCATGGTCCGGGGTGTGTCGGACCCCTCTTGACGCACGCCGCTAAATGGGCGGCACCTTGTCCTCGTACTGCGGCGGGGGCGTCAGCGGCTCTATACTGAACCGCGTGCCGGCGGCTGGCTGTTGTCCACGTCCTTCAAGTGAAGCTTCTCAGACTTAATCCTGCGGATCTTGTTGTTGAGGAGTTTCCGCGCGGCCTTCCCGGCTCTGCGGTTGGGCGCCACGCCCTCGGTGGGGGTTGTGGCGGCGGCGGCGGCGGCGGCGGCGGCGGTTGTCGAGGTGGGGTCTCCCCCGGTGACGACCACGCCGTCCGTGACCTCGTTCTCAAACTGTACGCCGTCCGCCTGTTCCACCAGGTCCTCGTAGGAGGGCAGGTGGGTGGTGCTCTGCCGGTGGTTGCTCTGGCGGATCGGGTACTGGCCGCTGCCCACCACCTCCTCGTAGCTGGGCACGGCGAACCGCCGCGCGTACTCCGCGGCCCTTCAGGGTGTCATGGAAACATGAATTAATGCTTTGGTCAAATAAAATAGATGATCGCGAGTGGAGACACACACACACAGCCCAGGGGAATATTCAGTTTGACATGTTATGACACCTTTATCTTTGTGTCATTGAGCCACTAGGGATCAGAATCTAAGCCTTAGAATATAAGCTTAACTATCTAAGCCTTAGACAGTGTTCAGACGTGGGGTACGAACACAGAACATTCCGGTTGTAAGTCAAACAGCCTGGCAACAATAGACTACACTGCCTGATTTTTTTGTGATTAAATTAAGTTGGAATCTTTCGCAGTAACCTCCACAATG
Source organism: Melanogrammus aeglefinus (assembly GCA_900291075.1). Taxonomy (NCBI): domain Eukaryota; kingdom Metazoa; phylum Chordata; class Actinopteri; order Gadiformes; family Gadidae; genus Melanogrammus; species Melanogrammus aeglefinus. The sequence goes on from OLKM01000315.1 coordinate 129,375, forward strand.
TCCATTGAGAATAAACACTATTATTAGCTAGTGAACTGCACATTAGAGTCACATGCTCAACATCTACCATTCCCCCTATTTGCCCCGCAGACATTACGGTAGAAGTGATCCACTCAGCCGACTCACGTTTCAGCGTCTTCCCGCGGACCGCCCGCTGCGCCCGCCTGCCTTCTGCCTGCCTGGGCGTCCCGGAGCCCCTGCTGCTCCCGCTGCTTGTTGCGGATGCCCAGGCACAGGGACAGCAGCAGCATGACCACCCCCGAGCCCACCAGCACAAACGCCACCGACGACACCTTGTTGCGGTTGTCCGTTCTCCCACTTCCGTCTTCTGAGACGCCACCGTCGGCAGGCACCACGCTCCAGACGATCATGACGATGCCCAGCGCCACCAGGCCCACCCCCAGGGCACACATGGCATACTGGGACCCCGAGTTCTCTGTGTTGCTGCCCGGCTCACTTCTGCTTCTGCTGTTGCTGTTATTGTTGTTGTTGTGGTGCTGGTGGGTGTTGATGATGGCATTGGTGGTCGAGGTTGTGGTGGTCCTCGTGTTGGACGAAGGGCTTTGGGCCCCGTTGTTGCTGACTCGCATTCTGCTCTGTGGTGTCACACACACACACACACACACACACACACACACACACACACACACACACACACACACACACACACACACACACACACACACACACACACACACACACACACACACACACACACACACACAGTGAGGGAGACATGTGAGGAGTCAGGTCAAAGACAAAAGATAAAACAGGGAAGCAATACAGAATCAGCAGATACTTTTTGTCAATGTGCGACGTACACATACGACTAGAATTATTGCTAGCTCGAAAGTGTGTAGAGAAATGAATCATTGAGTGTCTGTATTTTTTAATCTTTCTCAGTTCCTTAATTTCATGAATGTTTCCCTTTATATCTTTCCTGTGGGGGTCCCCAGAGCTCTTAGATTCTGGTCGAAGGAGGGGTGGCTGGGGTCCATGGGGTCATTTCTGTTTTTGTACTAGAAAAACAACCACTGACACTCCTTCAAGGGTTTATTTGGAATTGCCAGCAGACTTGTACGAGGTGTAAACCTGTACAAGTTACATAAGAAAGCGGCTTGGTCCTTTAGCATTTACATTTATCCGACTTGGTAAAACTAACAGGAACCGTTTGCTTCAGTCGTCACGGAGCAATATTTGGCCTATTTTATTAATTAAAAATGTATTTTCCCTTTCCTTTCCCGTCTTAGGAAAGACGTGCCGTAATAAAAACAACTTAAAATAATTAACAGGCCCTGTAGCCTTTCCTATTTCTGCATTATAAACAGCGGCCGTTGTGCACTGTTTCTAGTTGAGTTAACCGGTTGGCCTGAAGCATTGAAAGGAGGACTCGGGAGTTTCGTTCTGTAACATTATGAATCAACACAGTCCGTTTGGATCGGGGATGTGGCAAACCAAGTGGCTCTTGATAAGCAGTCAATGCATGTTTGCATGTGCACGTTCAGACCTGTGTTAGGCGCCTGGCGTTTGTACAGAACGAGAAGTCGCGGCCAGCTTCTCGTACACTCGCGTTGCCCAAAGAATGCGCGGAATGGATCTTTCCTCATGACAGACTGTCACATACATGCTTTACCACAATAAAAGCTAGTGACGTTTACTCAAGGATCCATGTGTTAACATTTGGTATGAACATTCATACCGAAGCCCCACCACCGCTTCAAACGACTACACCTATTCCTTCCTACTTTTTCTATGCCGTTAGAAAAAAACCTCAATATAGACTATAAGCAACACATTGTTGGACGTGAATCGACCATCACGATACGCCAACAATGCGCCGACTAGTTAGTGTTACGTCCGCCGGGTCAATCGCCACAATCCAAAAGTGGTAGAAAAGTCAACTTTATACCAAGACCTCAAAATCGTCCGATCCAAGTTAGGCTATTCTCAGTAGGCGGTTATCTCAAAAAAGGAATGTAATGTTGCTGAAAAGGAGATGCCTACATACTGTTACCTTAATTAAGGTTTACCATCCATAGAGTCTGTGTGTACACATGTATCAATACGAACTGAATCGAAAATCTTCAACTGGGGCGATCGCAAAGACAAGCGTGATATGTCTCACAAAAGGAAGCCTTTCAGTGATCAGTTGTAGGCCTACGTGGTAGAACATCACATCCTAATTACCTTGGAATCGCAGTTAAAACATGCTGGGGCTCGCTTGCAGACGTAGCGGTTCCTCTCTCAAAGTTTCCGTTTCTTTTGGAGGTGTCCCAGAGGGGAAAATAAGCACACACCTATATTCTGAGACGTTAGAACCAGGAACTTTCCTTGGGATGGCATGAGGACTCGGAGGGGGGGCGGTAGCTAGTTTTGCTTTTAACCCTTCGCTTGCGGCGCTGCAGAAGATGCCCATTCACGATGACAGACAGTGGGCGCCGTGCGGTCACCGAAAGCACTGATGGCGCCAAAACGTTGACCGTCAATGATTAGCCAATCTATGACCAATACATTTTTCTTGTTCAGCCATCGACAAACCCAGTCCTCATTCCCGCGTAATGAATTAAAGTCTAAACAATATTCTCATCCTAATTCAGTGATGAAAAATAAAGACGTTTGATGGGGCATTGGTCGCAGAAATGTATTGGTGATCAATGTTTGAAAGGTATATATGGACCATGGAACTATAAAGAATTTGGATTTGGACAGAGACCTAGCCTAATGGCCCACAGCCATGCTGCTCTTCTTGTGGACCAATGGGGCCGGTATCTAAAAATACCTAATTTCAACCCAATTTTCCTTTAAACTCTCTTTTTAAACACTCATTTAAACTTGAAAACTGCCCAGACACACAGACTCAAGTGAAATTGATGGTGTATTGCTTTGTTCTCTAGATGGCTACTTGAAAACCCCTCATTGTTTTACATGGTGGCCTGTGGGTCGGTTAATATCGTGGACCTAGGGAATTTCCCCCACTTGATACTTTGTCCAGACTTGAAAGGTTACTTGATGAAGGCCAGTTTGATTACAGTGCTGCCCCCTTAATGTGATGTGAACTCGAAAATAAGGAAGTAATTGGTCTCATTCTGTGAGAATCCCCCCCCCCCCCCCCTTTTTTTCCCCCACACAGGATATTGCAGAATAATGTCACAGATATCCTGCTTACGTAAAGGTCAGAGGGACCTTTATGAGGCCTGTGCCCCAGTTAGAATTGATGTCACTACCGACGTCAATTAGACAGTTTTATAGCACGCTAATGCAATCTGAATGATCGTAACAGTGGGCTACTGATTACGGATACCAATAATTAAATGCCTTTACTTTCCAGGGAAGTCGCTATTACGCGTCGGGCTAGCACACCTTTGCGTGGCTCATGCCTCTCCCAGACGCAGATAGCACCTGATTTACAAGGGCACAAAGTCAAAGCCAACAATGATTTGCTCGGTTTTCCTAGACGTGTGAGTGTGGAGAGTTGAAATGGGCTTGGCCATTGCCAACAGGGAGCAGGGAAACCAGGTAGAGGGCACTTAGTTAGAGGCTTTCTTTAAAGACATGTGTCATTGTTTAGTTACTGTCGGGAATTGGTGAACATGAGGAAGAAGACAAAGAGGATACTACATATCTTCAGCTGTTATCATATGTGTGTAAGTGTGCCTGTGTGAGAGAAACTGTGTCTGGAGGGGTTGAGTGGGTGAGTTCGGTGAATCGCTGACTCAAGGTTCAACATACCCAGGGCTCAGTCATGTGCAGACAGTGCTTATAAAGCAGACACCCCCAAGCTCCTGTTTCCCAACAGGAATCATAAAATTACAATAAGTCTAGTCTCTTCCAATAGTTCGGTCACACACACACACACACACACACACACACACACACACACACACACACACACACACACACACACACACACACACACACACACACACACACACACACACACACACACACACGCAAACACACACAGTGGATAAAATGTGAAACCGTGCACCATTATCTGATAACCTTTATTTCCTTACAGGTAAAAGGAAGAGCTAGTTGTTATTGTCTTGATATATCTTATAGCTATACAAATATTTTTATGTTTAAAGTGTCTGTTTTCAGACACTGTTTTTTTCGGCTGGCATCATGATTATGTTCTTACGATATTTTTTATGTATACAAATGGTAGACGATGCAGAAGAAATAATCCAGTAATTGTTTGGACACCACTGTCAAAACATTAAAAACAAAACTGTCGGGCAACTTGATCATCTTGTAAAATTCACAGTTTCTTTTCTTTTCATTTGTTTTGTTCAGTGTTTTCTTTATTCACAAGGCATTACAGACGTCAGTTACTGAAAAAGTACTAGCAAAGCAAATGTTATAAAATCTATTTTCTCAAGTCTTTTTTTTACTGGTTAGTCAGCGAGCAATGTCAGTGTCCTGTACAGGTTTCATTGTAAACAATGATGTGGCAGTTTATGCTAATAAGAAGAGTCACTCCACAAAAAACACATTGCCCATCCACTTCCCATTCAGCAAGGAAACATTTACACGTAAAATACAAAAATAAGTCATTCTTTAGCTCGACATAGGCCTGAAGCCAGGAAATCAATGCTCCTAAAAGCCAAAACACCCTGCCAAAAATGAGCCATTCAACATTTTCTGACACTACAAAACTGATAACAAAAAAAAGAAGTTTAATTCAAAAAGTTGTGTTTTAAAAAGTGCATTCAGTCCACTAGGAAACAGTTCATATCCAGAAAAGTCTGCATCTATTGTCCGACTGGGCAGTCGAGGCTGGAATTGTTCCTGATTAAAATCTCAGAGCGATGAGCAGGTGGTGGCGCTCCACCGCTCCCATGATCTCATACGTTGGTGACCTCAATCGTGGTGTAGCCGCGGATTGGACTCCCCTCCGATCTGGGCGGAGTCTCGTCGCAAGGCTCCCGCGGCAACGAGCCATAGCTGCCATGGCAACTGAAGTCCCTCCCATTGCGGGCTTTTGGGCTGAACCCTGTAGGGGGCTGAAAGTAAGGAGAGAATGGGATGACTTTAACCAACTATTATTTTCATTTCCGTCAAATTGTTAAACCATGTGTATACTTGGGCTCCCTCAAAGAATGCGAGGCAAAATGGAAGACGCCTTTAATACATTAAAGGTGACATATTATACCGTCAGGTGTGAGTGTGATTAACCGTTACAAGCCACTTTTTTGAAAATCTGCCTCTTCTGACATCACACGTGGGGGTGTCCGCCTAGATGTATGAGGGATAGATGAGCAACGTTGTGCTACAGTCCACCGGGTAGGCTGGTAGACTGATCTATCCAGCACACATCTATGTGGACACACCCACTTGTGTTGTCAGAAGCGGCAGATTTTTTAAACGGCTTGTAACAGCTAATCACACCTGGTGGTGTAATATGTCACCTTTAAGTTCGGTAATGTTGCATGACAACGAATGTCATTGACCTCCACTCAAGGCCCAAGGAGTCTAGCTATTTAGAGGCAGCTGTTATAAAAGATGGCCGACCTTGACCGCCCTCCTCCTCAGAGAGCCTTCGTCGTCGGCGTGGCGCCCGGACGAGCTTGGCGGGCGGCCCAAGGAGCTCTGCCTTCGCGCCGAGAGGGGGCGTCCCCGTATTCTGTCGCTCATAGTCCTGGAGGCCACTCACCCTGGGAAAGAGAGAGAGAGAGAGAGAGAGAGAGAGAGAGAGAGAGAGAGAGAGAGAGAGAAGAGAGAGGAGAGAGAGAGAGAGAGAGAGAGAGAGAGAGAGAGAGAGAGAGAGAGACACACACACAGATAGATGGAGAGAGAGACAGGTACAAAATGGAGTGAGAGTAAATGAGAGAATGATCGGAGCGAAATAAACACAGAGAGGAAAAGACATGAATGGAGAGAAGAGAGGTAAATGGTATGCCGTTTGCAATTTCACATTGTGTCAAATTATGCTTTAAAACATTTCAGAAAACTTTTCATATTTATATATATAGACTGTCTAGATACTGCAAGCTTGAATTAGGAGACTCAACACACAAATAAACACAAAGAGACACTTGCTTTGTTTATCCTGTGTTTGTGTCGGTGCTTGAAGATGGAACAGCAGATTGTTTATCTTCCAGAAATAGATTGTTCTGCCATGCAGTCGTAGCTGATAACATCACATGGATAAACTAAAGCCTTAACATCCCCCTTTGCACATGCCGTCATAGTGATATAAAAAATATTGGTCTCCAATTTATAAAATAACCTCCATCTCCCTTATATTTTCTCTCTCCCTGTCACTCAGGATAATGTTCTCTTTCCCTTGCTCTCGGTTTCCTCTCTCAGTTGTACCAGGTAGTTGTGTATGAAAACATCACAGTGATAAAATCACGCTCTGTCACACATCCTCATCATCTTAATAATCACTTTCAAATAAACAGAAGTCTCTCTCTCTCTCTCTCTCTCTCTCTCTCTCTCTCTCTCTCTCTCTCTCTCTCTCTCTCTCTCTCTCTCTCTCTCTCTCTCTCTCTCTCCTCCTCTCTCTCTCTCTCTCTCTCTCTCTCTCTCTCTCTCTCTCTCTCTCTCCTCTATCTCTCTCTCTCTCCTCTTCTTTACATCTGCCCTTCTTTTTCTCTCTCTCTCTCTCTCTCTCTCTCTCTCTCTCTCTCTCTCTCTCTCTCTCTCTCTCTCTCTCTCTCTCTCTCTCTCTCTCTCTCTCTCTCTCTCTCTCTCTCTCTCTCTCTCTCTCTCTCTCTCTCACCTGACGGGGCCAACCAGGCTCTGCATCTCTTCCACGAGGTGGCGGCGAATCATGTGCTTGTTGCTATGGATGCCCAACGCCGTTGCCATGGCGTCCGTGTTAAAGGTGGGGTCGAGGACCAACACGGCCCCGTGGACGCCGCTGTTCTGGAGGGCGTCGGCATACTCCTGGAGGTCACAAGAACGCCTCTTATATAACTCAGAGGTCTTTATCCAAAGTGACTGAAAGTGAATTCAGGTACCGTACATCTAAGGGGCCCTGTTTCACAACCAGGTGTGACTCAGTACTTAGTTGTGTAGCCTCTTATCCTAGCTATCTTGATTGTATACGGGGAATGGGTTAACCTAGCGTTTGTTAGTGCTTTACACTTGGCTCTATGAACATCATTACTGTAACGACAGCCACATAATGTTTCACTTTTTTATGACAAATGTATGCAAGTCACTTTGGATAAAAGTGTAAATGTAAATGTAATGTTGTGTTTGCCTGGTTACAGCCCTGCCACAAGTGGAATCAGGGTTTTATGGGCGGGGCTGTTGATGGAAACTGTTACCATAGTGAGCAGCAGAAAACCACACGGCGACTGCCATAGCGAAGTGTACTGCCTCGCAAATCGCTTTAAAGTCTAAAAAGTTCTTTCAAAACTACCAGGACTGTCAGCTCAGTTGAATTGGAAGCGACCCTTCGATAAGAAATGAAATGGCATCCTCATAGATCAGTCTTCCAGTCTCTCAGGTTGAAGACAGTTCACTGGGGAGACTAAGAAGTCAATCAATCCATAGTACAACAGGGTGGCTTGTAATAAATAATCAATACCACACCTGGTGGTAAGAAAATGGGCCCTTCAAGGATCAGGCAGGGTTAGGCATCTTACAGATTCCTGCAGCATGGCAAGCGGGGATCAAGCCCAGCACCTTCCGGATAGAAGTCAAACACCCACCAACATGCTTTTGTGTAGATGAGATTCCCTGAGACCTATTGTCAATAACCAATGATAACCGTGCAGCATTTAAATCATTACCTCTTTAGGATTTGAAAGGCAAATCAACAAAGAAAGCGAAACAGTGTGAGTGAGGACAACCACACGTTATCTCCATCAAACCTCCCGTGCTGACATAATGCTAATGTGTTTTCAACGCGACGCGACAACGTTGTTAGCTCAGGATATTCATATTACATTACCGTCATGAGCAAACAAAGAGCTTTGTAAACAGCAAGCCCAGGATTGAGGATTACATTACCAACTGCTCTGTTTTCCACTCACCCAGGGAGTGGCATAGAGAAAACACGGTTATAATATACTGAGTCTTTTACCTCGCTCGAGGAAGCTGTTTCCTGTTTAGTGTACTCTTAGAAGCGGAATGTAGGATGACCACACGTGCTGCTGCCTAGCTCCAGTGGTAGAGCATGGTGTAAAAACACTGCCAGGGTTAAGGGTTCGATTCCCACAGGGCCCACCCATGCAAAGAATATATATCATGGTATAGGGCGCAACAGTGACCGCCCCCTTTTTTAACAGCTCTGTGGCTTCTACAGGAGGCTTCTACAGGAGCATATACCATAGTTTCACAATATAAAGGTGTAAGTATACTCTGGATTTTTACGACATTATGGGTTTTAATCAAAACCTCCATGGAGAAATGGTTGGGATTTTTACTTCCGGAACCAAACTGTTGCACTCTACAGTAAGATTCTTTGGGAAAGAAGTGTGTTCGTTTTAAAGATAACTAATAATAATTAAGTGTGTTTTAAATGCACAAAGCTAAAAAAAAAAAACAGACCGTTTGACGGTGCGATGTTAGCCCCGCCCACCTTGAGGTCGATCTCCCGTATCCAGCGCATGATGCGGTGGGAGGTCCACACCAGGGGGTCCACGCTCTGGTGCTCGCTCTGCACGCGGCGCGCCTGCAGAGCCTGGACAGGCGGGAGGAGACGGAGGTTGGGATAGGCGTTAACATGCTAACATGCCACACACACACACACGCACACATAAAATAACCCTTAAAAACACACACAAAAAACACAAATGCCTCGTACACATTTAAATAAACAAAAAAAAAATGTCTGGACTACTAGGCCTATGCTACGCTAGCGGTTGCGTGTCCGCTATGCTATCTCTCCTCCACCCTCACCCACCTCTTTGTCGAAGCCAAGCCCGTGCAGCAGCTCGATGCCCAGCAGCAGGCTGACCTGGTGGAACTTCTTGGAGACGTTGAGATAGCGTTCCAGGTCCCGGCGCGTCAGGGAGTTGAGCACGCGGCCGTCCACCAGGTGGCCCTGAAAGGCCTGCGAGTACTGAGGTAGGCCCACGTCGCTGAGCCATGCTTTGGCCACCCAGTGGTGGTCGAGCTCAGCCGCCTTGGACAGCCTATGAGGAAGAGGGACACACGGTTTGCTTTTGGTGTACAATAAGGGTCATTGAAGTTAACGTGATTTCTTTTTAAATCGCTTTTTTGTTTAATTCGTTTTATTTTTTCGTATTACTGTCCCTGTACATTGTGCTGGGACAATTTATTAACCTGTCTGGGATTAATTATTTTATGTTATTGTTACATTACGTAACGGTACATTACAGAGATACGTTAAAAAGAGAAAGTGTAGTAAGATCTAGGCTACTGTTTAATTATGAGGTCTAGCCCTCAGATCGCCATGCCATTATTGCAAACCAGCAGAGGGCGCCCACACTCCGTCCTCCAAACCCTACATCAGCTGTAAAGGAGTCCGAGACGATGGCTCCTTTTTCTCACACTCGTACTCTCGCCCTCTCTCTCGCTCTCCCCCCGCCGCTTCCCCCCTCCCGTTACCCTCTGCCGCTCTCCGCGTCTCTGTAATCCTCGATGGCCAGACGGAGCTTCCTGCGGTGCATGGAGCTGCCGACCCCCAGCCCCATCTCCAGGTCTTCATCCGTCAGCCCCAGCAGCACCTGTACACCGCCCAGGCCACCACCGTCAAATCCCTGGCCGCTTGAGTTTCAGCGTCAGCCATATTGTTTGATTTGAAAAGGCAACTCAGTGCAGCCAGCATAAATTACTAAGTTATTTAAAATTATTTAAAATAAAATGTCATGAAATATAAAAGGTAATGGAGATAATTGTATACCTGTTTGTTAAAGTTGTTTCCTGTTATTTAATTTAACGATTTAACTAGCAGAACACACACACAAAAATATTAAAATGAGCATCGTTACCTTGCCACTTTTTACATTCTCTGAGCATGTGCGGATGTACATGGGCATTGCCATGACAACCTCCAGCCAGGCCTGCACAGTGCCCGCCCTCCACTGAGACATGGGCGTGGTCCTGGCTAGCTCCACCTGCTGGAGGCGGTCCAGCTGGTCCTCTGAGCCGTCCGATAGGCTCAGACTGAGGCGGGTGGGGCTGGAGAGACTGTCGGAGTCTGTGTGATTGGACGAGCAGAGGGGAAGGTAGGTGGGGTGTGGTGGTTTCGGTGTGTGAAGGTAGAGTCGGTAGTGGAAGGTGTAGCAGGTGGACAAAAGTCGATTAAGGTAGATTAGAAAACCACATTCAAATGAATCCAATGGCACCACACAGACCTTGTGTCCCATTGAAGTGCTGCATTTCAGAAATAATAGGAGAGGCCTGCTAGCATGTTAGCTATTTGGCTTATTACAACAAGACCATCAACCTAAACTTTAACAGACATGCTTGTTTGGGGTTCAATATGGTTTTTTTTGGTTTATAGTTCAATACCCAACTTCATTTTTTATTTAATATTATAAACGATTATTATTGCATTCGATATTAGTAGTTGTATTTATTTCTCTGTTTTATTAGTAGTAGTAGTAGTAGCAGCAGTAATATTACATAGCAATAGACTCCACTCAGTTTAGCAAGGGGAGTTCTTGACACCGTAGTGTGTTTGTTTGCCGTGGTTTCTAATTACTTTTACGACTGATAATTCCCTCTCGTCTTCAAAGTGATGACCCGCAGTAGTACTGTAGTGGCCCAGATTCTTCCTGTCTCACATTTCCCCCAGTGTGGACGCGCATTGTTTATGCTTCCGCACCACAACAATGATGTTTTCATAGTCCCAGGTTCAGCATTGTGAATATCAACTCTATTGTGCTGCTAACAGAGCTGATCTATTAAAGCAGTGAAAGCCTCAGAACCTTTTAAAGAACCCCCCTAATTGCATCTACTTTGTTTGGAGTATTTGGAGCTTGGAGAATGGATAAGGCAACCTTGTGTTATTGCTATGGGTCTGCCTAACAGGTGTTTTAAACCAGTCTTTGTTCTTTCACAGATTTGTTGGGTGTGATTTTGTTTTTTGCCATGCTTGAATATGTTTTGTTTATAACCGTTGGTATTGTTTTTCTTTTCCCTCATTTTTGAGCCTTTGTCTTGGACGGTTGAGCCAAGATCCCCCAAAGAAATAAGAAGAAAAACAACACTCTGCTATACACAATATATCTACTTTCTGCCTCTCAAATGGAGTCTACTCTCTCCAATATGCTCATCCAATACAATTTAAATCATTCTGGTTCAATCCAGCAGCGACAACAGATCTCACTTATAGCATTAGCACCAGCATCCGTGCCCACTCTACTCATTTCTGCCATGTGTAACACATTTATTTCACCCACTGTCCAAAGAGCTGTTCATTGTACAAGTTTGAGTGGTCCACATTAAGCCAACGAGAGAGAGGGGGGGGGGGGGGGGGGGAGAGAGAGAGAAGACAGAGAGACAGATAGAGAGAGCGAGTGAAAGAGGGAAAGAGACAGAGAGAGGATGAGAGTCAGAGAGAGAAATAGTGAAAAAGACAGGATCAGAGAAAGGAGGAGAGAGAGAGAGACGGAGAGGGTGGACGAGAGAGAGAAAGGATAAGAGAGAGAGAGCGAGTGAAAGAGACAGAGAGAGGATAAGAGACAGAGAGAGAACGAGTGAAAGAGAGAGAAGATCAGAGAGAGAGACAGAGAGCGTGGACGAGAGAGAGAAAGGATAAGAGAGAGAGAAAGCGCTCTACGTGGTATACTATGGACCTACTTCGTTTAATGAAAGGATCCTAAATTCTGGTGTGCTCAGAGTTTTTCGGTTGGTCCCACAACACGAAATAATTAAATTGGGTGCCAAGATGAAAACATTAATGAAACCCTGCTGTAGAGAATGATGAAGTAGTTAGGACGAAACACCTAAATCTCACAATTATACGTGCCCTTGTAGTCAACAATGTAAGCAAGTATTTTGCACATAAAATGTGCAATTTGGAACTAATCCCAATGGATCATTTTTCAATTGTTTATTCATCAAAGGAATATATTTTTTATTGTGCGTGTTTGTTTTGGTTGCAAACTGCGTCTGGGCGGTTTTTGAATGTATTGTAATTGTTTTTGGATAATTGGATAGTTGTGGTAAAATAATCAGTAAGAGCAGGTTTAAGAAATGCTTTGTTTTCTTAAAGCTCTTATAGTGGGGTAAAATAATATGGGAGTATTGATTTGTGACTGCAGTTATTACATTGGTTGCAAGCTTGATCAAATTAAACCTTCAATATAAGCATATGTCCTTTAGGTGAGTAGACTTCGTAAAATATAGCAGTATAGTTTCATGATCACTCAACTTGAAGAAGAACTCAGGATTAAGTGTGTTTGAAGGTGTTACTGAGTGTTATAAGGAGTCTGGAAACACAGTTTACAAACAGGCATGACCAAGTCACCTCCACTAAAGTATTTGTCCAACTTGCAGCCGATTGGGTGCCTTCTAGTTTGACAATGAGCCTTGCACCAATGAAAATGCTTGCTCTTTGGTCACATGTCTGTTCAGCGCCCTGATGGTCAGCAGGAGGAGGAGGTCAAAGGTCAGTAGGGGTCAGTATCGCAGGTTAGGGATCAAGTCCAGGCAGATGTTATCTGGGTGTGTGTTGTTGACATACAAGCTCTTAAGATGGCTTCCTTTTCAACTCCACATTTTTTCCTGCCATTTTTTTATCCATAGAATTTCAATTTGCTCTTTTTGATTGGTTTAAAATGAGAGAGGATGGAAGAGGAAGCCATTTTGGAGCCTTTTGGGATGTGTTTCTCTGGGTGGGCAGGCTGGAGGAGAGAAGCTGCCACGGTAGAGGGTGTTAAAATGGCAGCCTCCGAGTGTGAGAGGAGGAGATAGAACCAGAGGCACGGCATAACACACAAACAAACAAACAAACACAGACGTCAACATGGGAAAGAGAGGACAGGCACATTCCAATGTAAAGGTGTTTCTTTTTTATTTTATTTTAAAATACTTTTTTTTCCCCTCATTAAATTCTGCAGAACATAACGTTGTCGTTGTCATGCCTTCAACGGTTCCCCTGGCTCTAACCAACGTCTAAACATCTCAGGACCTCCGGCTCGGACTTTCTCCGCGTCTGGAGACTTTTAAATAAAACTCTTTCATTATAATAGCTTTAAATCTGTCAGGTTATCTCATTTACAAAAAAGTAAAGTATTTGTCGGTAAAATAATACGAAGCGGACAGGGGGGTGGCTGGGGTGGGGGGGGGGGGGGTAGGGGAAGGGGATTTCGGTTTGAAAAAAACACAGCAGTGATAAAGGGATGTGTGCTTTCTGCGGTTAACACCATCTGTGTCACTTATGGTTGATGACCAAATGTCTCACTAACGTCATCTCACCACTTCTTCATTCTGAGAAGCCTCTGGGTGGTACATCCCCACATCAATAAGTCACTCTGTGGACCAGGCTCAGTCTGAGCTTAGTTTCCTAACCCGTTCCTTCCTGGTAAGCTGCTACATGGGGGGGGGGGGAGATACAGCCACTAGCTGGTTTATCTGTGGGGCTCCAGGTGAGACAGACACGCTGAGTTAGTTCAATACCAGGGCTGGAGAGGCTTCCCGGGGACAGAATGCAGACTCCTACGGCTTGACAGTCAGTCAGTGTGGTAGAAGGCAAACACTATTAACCTTTGGCACTATTAATAAGGTGTCTTTCTCAGCATTATTCATGAATTGACTTGTTAATTTATGTACTTACGAGAGCGATGCCAGAAGCTAGGTTACTAAAGTATCCATTAAACATTGTCTTTTAAAACATAAATTGTCCCACTTTATTTAAAGTGAACAATGACAAGATCTTGCAGAATTGGTAGATACTTGTATGCATAAATTGATTTATTTTGGTTTGGTAGCCATAGCATTTTCATGCCAACTTATTTAAATGAGTTTACCCTGATGGGAATTGCGACGATGTCCTGGTCGACTTGTCGTTGTTGTGTCGTTACACGATAAGAGCAAACAGTAGCTGGTGTCTTCAGGGCCGACTCAGGAACCTCGTACAGCCGAATTATTATTATTCATATGATTCATATTATTTCCATCATCATCATCATCTTCATGATGTTATATTATTACTATGTTGAACATTGTATTTTTTAATTATTTATTTATACGATTATTATTAATAATAATTGCATTATTATTAGTTATAATAATTGTTCTGTCATTATTCAGGAGTCTGCATTGTGGCCTACAGGACACTGTTCTCATGGGGGGGGGGGGGGGGGGAGTGACGAACCGAGCGGATAATTAAAAACACAGGGAGGGGTTTTAAGTTAAGGTGGGGGGTGTGGGCTGGAGGGGTTAAAAACGGGGGAAGTCAAACAAATGAACAAAAAGGCATTCAGGAGACAAAGAGACATTAACAAGCATACAAGTGCACACCGACTGTTATTTACAGATGTACAGCAGTCCTTCAAGTTTCCAGTGAAATGAAATGAACAAAACAAGAACAGAAAGTAGTCCAAATATAAGAACAATTGTAAGAATCCAAAACACAGCCGTTTTGTTTTTTTTTGCGGGCGCAGATACATCCAAACATATGCACTTCGCTGTGTGGCGCGTGTCAGTCACTGTGAGGTACACAGCCTACACCAGGTCCAGGCTGACCCTCGTGTTCACACTGTGAGGTACAGAGCCTACACCAGGTCCAGGCTGACCCTAGTGTTCACATTAAGCTAAGACCACTGACAACCCCCAACCATAACTCACACCCTTATCGTCACTTATACGTGCGCACGCGCACACACACACACACACACACACCATCTGGACCAACAACTCACACCGTTATACAAGCCCGACCCACACACACTCACAAACCAAAAGCGACACAAAGGGGCGCACAGAAGTGCACCAAACGTCATCTCACTGAAACACACACACACACACACAAACATACACACGCACACACAAGCTAAAACAATTGAACACTAGACTTATTTCCCCACTCATCAAACCCCCTATGGCTCACTCAGGCATGGGCTATTTTCTCTTGTTTTGTTTGTTGTTGTTGATGTTGTTGTTGTTGTTGTTTATGTGTTACCAGTCTGCGTCCTCCTCTATGTAATAATCAGGGCTGGAAGTACCATCGAACAGGCCTGGCTCCAGGGACTTGCGCTGTTTCCCCCGGGCAAAGACCCGCGACAGAGAGCCCAGACCCATCTTCTCCTTCTTCTTCTTACGCTTCGCCTCCTCCAGGTCTTCAAGGGACTGGGGGAGAGAGGGAGAGGGGGGGGGGAGAGAGGGGGAGAGAGAGAGAGAGAGAGAGAGAGAGAGAGAGAGAGAGAGAGAGAGAGAGAGAGAGAGAGAGAGAGAGAGAGAGAGAGAGAGAGAGAGAGAGAGAGAGAGAGAGAGAGAGAGAGAGAGAGAGAGAGAGAGAGAGAGAGAGGGTGAGAGGGTGAGAGAGAGAGGGTGATCAAAGGGAATATAGATGGTTGAAAAGATGATAAGGAAGATAAAAAGAGCCAAAAATGGGATTTGAAGGGCAGAGGAGGATGAGGAGGTAGGTAGCGGGGGGAGAGGAAGCGAGGGGGAGGCAAGTGGCAGAGACTAGCATCAAACTGAGCCAGGCAGAGAGGCGGGAAAAGCACTGAACCAGAAGCTGGGGCTGCATGTGTTGCATGACAAGAAAAAGACCACAATATGCCGGCCACATGCAGACATGCAACAGGAGGCCAGGCAACGGCCCAGCATGTGAACAAGCATGTATTAGTGTGTGTGGTTTTGTGTGTGTTTGTGAATGTGCGTGTGTGTATGTGTGGTTGTGCGTGTGTAAGGAGGGGGAGGAGGGGGAGTTGACCAGTGGGTCAGAGTAAGGCTATGCACCCCAACCTAGGGGTCACTTGGGGTCGCCTGATATTAATACAGGTCATGGGAGATTGATAACTTCTACGCTACATCGATATATTCTATTTCAAAATTAGTTTGAAAAGGTTTCCTTATGATTCATAGCCTAAATCCCTGCTAATGTTTTGTGCGTGAGTGGGGTGCGACACGCATACGTTCAGTGCATCAATGACATCATGGGCAGACGTTGCCGGGGTAACAACGTTTGGCGCATGGAAGCAGATGCACCAGGACCCCCACCGCCACGCGGGGCTGGTGGTGGCGCTTGGCGATTCATTTAATTTTAATCTTGATTAATCTCAATTTTAGCATAAAACCTTCAAACTAAAATAGTCGAGTGGAAAGAAGTTCTCCGTTACAAAGTGTTTTTCTGAGAGAAATGCTGAATATTGCATCATGTTTTCAAACCAAAAAAATAACAGTTTGAATAATCGTGATTACAATATTGACCAAAGCAATTGTGATTATGACTGTTTCCATAATCGAGCAGCCCTACCGGGTTGGTGGGGTGGGGATGCGGGTGGAGCAGCAGCAGGCGGACAGTTGGGTGGGTTGGGTGGGGTGGGGGGGGGGGGGGGGGGGGTGTCTGGTGGAGGGCTGGGGGTCTTACATTGCAGAGGGAGTGGGTCCGGTGGCGCGGAGAGTTCATGTCGCTGGGCGTGGACGAGCGGTCGCCCTCCAGAGCCGAGGCGTCGGAGAGCACGGAGGTCTGGCGCGAGTGACACGGGCTCAGGCGCACCGCCGCCACTTTGGGGAGAAAACGGGGGGGGGGGGGGGGGGGGGAGAAGACACGTTACACACCATAGAAGACCCCGCCCAGTTGTTGTTTACTACATTTACTGCTATGGCTCGTCATTTTACCAGATGTTTTTGTTCAGCTAACAGTGAAGTCATGAAGGAATAGCTACAGGGTTAGTATCTAGGTAGAGGGTTAGCATTTAGCTACAGGGTTAGCATCAAGGTAGAGGGTTAGCATCTAGGTATCGGGTTAGCATCTAGGTAGACAGTTGGCATCCAGATTGAAGGTTAGCATCTAGGTAGACGGTTAGCATCTAGAGTTGAGGGTTAGCATCTAGGTAGACGGTTAGCATCTAGGTAGTGTTAGCATCTAGGTAGAGGGTTAGCATCTAGGTAGAATGTTAGCATCTAGGTAAAGGGTTAGCACCTAGGTGGAGGGTTATAAGCGACAGGGTTAGCATCTAGGTTGAGGGTTAGCATCTAGGTATAGGGTTAGCATCTAGGTAGACGGTTAGCATCCAGATTGAAGGTTAGCATCTAGGTAGACGGTTAGCATCTAAGTTGAGGGTTAGCATCCAGGTAAACGGTTAGCATCTAGGTAGTGTTAGCATCTAGGTAGAGGGTTAGCATCTAGGTAGAATGTTAGCATCTAGGTAAAGGGTTAGCACCTAGGTAGAGGGTTAGTATTTAGGTAGAGGGTTAGCATCTAGCTATAGGGTTAGCACCTAGCTAGAAGACTCCTAGAGGTTAGGCAGAGGTGACGGACATCGGGAATCAAAAGCGGCACCTTTTGGCTGGGACACCCTAGCCTAGCCATGACAATATAGGATCTGTTGTGGTTAGTATCGGTTAGAGTCTGTTAGTGTCTGTTAGTATCTCTTTGTGTCTGTTAGAGTATGTAAGCGTCTGTTAGTGTTTGTTAGCATTTGTTAGCGTCGGAAGCAGCAGACTCCCTCAAGGCAGATGGGATGGGTGGAATATTTGGTGTGTGTGTGCGGGCTAATGAGCCGGATGGTTTCACCCTGATGGTAAACTCAAAACACAGCAGAGAAGTTTTCTTTCACTTTCACTTTGTAAACCTTGGATGCCTACAGCCTCCACAACAACACCATGAGCACTGCTACCATTATCGAGTCTTTTTATGGACACATTCGTCTAAAGCGTCGGGTGTTAGGATGCATGCAGGTGGGTTGTGGACCCTTGCTATGACACCGTCCCGGCCAATAAACACACAGTGGAAACTTTGTAAATAGATGTGTAACAACAAGCTATGTGGCACACAGCGCATTTATAGCTTCCAAGGTCAGATGGAGGTTCACCGTTGTGGGTAGTTGCTATGGTGACAGAAAGCCCTGCCACAGAGCCGCCTGTGTTTTCGGGCAGTAATTAGGGGGACACATACAAACATAAATGTCAACTGCTGGGTGGCCCAGGCCCCGGGCTGAAGGGCAACCCGCAGTCCGACACAAACAGACGTTGATGTCTGGCACAGCGGGAAGAGAGGACTCCCATTGGGGACTTAGCTGAGAGAATGCAGGTCTAAAGAAATATAGGGCTTGGAATTGTGGAATAATTTAAATAACATAAAAGCAGAAGTGGGTCTCTAAAAGAGAGACCTTTAGGTAATGCTGTGTAAACTGAGCCTGTTAAACTGAAACGAATACAAGGCAACTTGGAGAAAATAAAACCGCAAGGCTGAACCGAACAAAATGGGACTTCATTTCTTCAATCCATCGCCTTTATCATAGACCACCGCCTGATTTCAGATCCGTGTCATTGAGGAGCCTGTAGTTGAGGGTTTGCGTCTTGCTCAAGGGTTAGGCTAATAACCACAGGGGGATGGAATCCAGAACCTATCGTACTGGGAATTGAACACCACTAGAGCCGCTTCACCTATACGAGTTCAAATGAAAAATGTCTGCCAATGTAGATGAAGGAGCCGAACAGCGAAGCGATGAGGCTTCCACAGACATTCCACCCAGCACGGAGAACGTTGACCAGCTGAAGCCCTAAGCCCAGAGCTCACGGCCGCATCGGGCAGGACACACAATAACGTGATCATTTTCCAAATCATCCAAAACAGACTGGCGCCCCATTCGAAAGGGAGCAGGGAAAAGATACTGCCGGCTTTGTTCTAATGTGTACTACTACCGTGTGCTTTTACTCTGTTAAAACAATTCTAAGATTCTATTCTCTGCGTCGCTCCGCAAACATGAAGCGAGACCAGTGAGGCTCCGTGGGCTTTGGGCTCATGAAGGGAGAGGTGAGCGCCCCACCAAACCAAGGCTGTCAGTGGGTGGGGGGTGGGGGGGGGGGGTCCTGGGTGGGTGTACAGTGCTCCACCTACCCTGCCTGTCGGTGTGGCGGTGTTACAGTGCTGCACCTACCCTGTCTGTCGGTGGGGTGCACCGGGTGGATGAACAGCGACTGCTGGCTCTGTCTGATGGCGGCCGTCAGCGGCAGGTCCGGGTGCATCACCCACTCCTGGTTGTTGCCATTGACGACCGTCTCCGTGGGCATGGCCAGGGAGTGTCTCTTGGGCACGTCCTTGGTCAGCGTGGCTAACGATTGTTTGGCCTGGGGCAGGCGGACAGACGGACACACAGACAGACAGACAGTTAAAGGCACACGTTAGACAGCAGTCGCATTGGAAGCCCATTAGAACTTCATCTGACGAGTGGTGTCATCTGACGAGTGGTGTCATTTGACGAAGTGAATGTGCGTGTGTGTGTGTGTGTTTGTGTGTACGTGTGTGTCTGTGTGCGCACACGTCATAGGATGTGCAAGCATATACTCAAGCACAGACGCTTGGTGTGTGCTTGTGTGTTTGGCTGCCCACATGCGCCAGGCATGGATGCGGTAATGTGTTACAAAATTTGACCACAAGAAGCGGTTTGAATGTGTGATTGTGTGTGTGTGTGTGTGTGTGTGTGTGTGTGTGTGTGTGTGTGTGTGTGTGTGTGTGAGTCACAGCAGATCAGGAATAGAACAAACAGATCATCTGGAAAAGAGGAGAGTGTTTCCAACAACGATGACAGAGGGGAAAAGAGAGAGAGAGAGAGAGAGAGAGAGAGAGAGAGAGA
>OLKM01000315.1:154053-336553 GCA_900291075.1 Melanogrammus aeglefinus
CCGCGCCGGACAAAACCGCCTCTGTTGACGGAGGGAAGCTGGCCGCCATTTTACATTCTCCGAGTCATTTCATTTAACTGTTTGTGAGGGGAAACACAAAAACAGGCCGCGCTGCTTACTGCTGATAAAACATTGATGAGGGGGGTAGGGGGAGGACTGCGGTGCGGCGCCCAGGTCTTCTGCGTTGACAGGGATATTAATGAGACTGGGAGGCCCTGGCTCTGTCCAGGAGCCCAGATCTCCAGGAGTCATTACTGGAGGAGGAGGAGGAGGAGGAGGAGGTGGAGGCGGAGTGGCCTACCTGGGTCCCCCCAGGACCCCGAGCTGAGGCAGGGAATTAACACCAGGAGACGGCAAGATGGAGGCCGGCCGGGGTGTAATGGATGTCTGCCTGGTGAATGGTTGCTTGCCTGGTTAATGGGGAGCCATTGCTGGCATTTCAGGTTTTCTGTGTGTGGTGTGCGTGCATGAGTGTGCGTGAGAATCTGTGTGTGTATCCAATCGAATGAAAATCAGTATTATTGCAAACTAATGTGTATTTACGCGTGTCTGATTCTGCATGTGCATTTTTCATGTGCAGTGCTGTTTACCGGGTTGGACAGGTGTTTGCTTGTTTGGAAAGGCACAGATATGACCGGCCAGGAATGTTCTCCATCTCTCCAGCACTTGTGTCGAGCATGTGACGAGCCCGGCTGGATAGTGCTTCAAGTTGGCACAGTCTGATGCAAACCCGAAGGAATATATCCCGTTCTCTACAACATTTTCGTTTTTATTTTCACTGAAATGCACGTCGTCATTAAAGTAACACGTCAGGAACAGTTAATTTGTTATTTCTCTCATAAACTACTGAGTGACACTTGTAAACACTGTGACAACAGCTTTGTCTTCATTTTCTAAACATCTCCAACTCAATAGTCCTGACAATCATTTCATCTTCCCGCAACCATTATCTCCTCCAGAACAACACTGATAGGAGAGGTCTGTGTGTGTGCGTGTGTGTGTGTGTGTGTGTGTGTGTGTGTGTGTGTGTGTGTGTGTGTGTGTGTGTGTGTGTGTGTGTGTGTGTGTGTGTGTGTGTGTGTGTGTGTGTGTGTGTGTGTGTGTGTGGGAGCGATTGAGTGAGAAAGGGAGCGAGGGAGACAGAGAGAGAGAGAGGTGGAGAAAGAAAGTGAGACATTGAGTCGTTAGGAGATTCAAGCGTGCCAGAAAGATGAAGCCGTTTAGTTGCCGATGTGATTCCCTCGACCCTGATAGCACGGTGGTAGTGAAGTGACTGCGGGGGGGGGGCTGATACCGATAGCTCAGCTCTGCGGGAACCCAAAAAGATGAAGGTCATCATCTCACCGTGTGGCAAGAAATACCATCTGAAAGTCGATTCTGTTTTGAGCGATGTCAGGCAATCACAGGCAACACGTTTCAATGAAAAGTGAAACGTGTAGGGTTTCCTAAACGTTTATGTTTTCTGTGCCAACTCATTTGGGTACTGACATATAGAAATGCTAAAGAATAACGAATAGCTACAGAAGCTATTTTGGACAAGATGACACTTCGACAGTGTCTTATGGTTATCGGAGTATAACCCACTGTATAGCTTTACTATCAACTGTATTTACGATACAAGGGATGTTTTACCAACATAGCGCTACAAATACATAGTAAAGGTCCCTCACCCAGGGGCGCAAACACATAGTTAGTACGTCTCATCGTTAGTTTCGAGGTGTATTCCGACAGGTGCGCCAGCCTTCACGTCTAAGCTGATGATTGGTTGATAACCAAGTTGCCCTGTGTGCCCACTAGGTGCTGCTGTGTGACACACACATTCTCCCTGGAGACAAAACACTTCAAAACAGTAGAAAAAGGCCTGTGTTCTCAGTAAATGACATTTTGCATTTGGTTTGAAACCCCAAAAACATTTGCTCGACAAAAACGTGCTACCATCACATCACAATACAGTAGAAACTACTACACTTAAAATGCACCACCTTTTTTTAACACGCTACTTTAATTAAATTAATCACCTTATATGTAATGTCGTTCTTCCTTAATGTAATTAATAATTTAATGATTGCAATGAATATAATCACATGCGGTAGGCGTGCGTGTGTATAAGGTGTTTATTTGTGTGAAGCCATGTCTATGTGCGAACATTTCCAAGGTTGGTACTTAAAGAGTAGACTAGTGTATATAACAGCCACGCACTGCAGTACTGAGTGGCTCATTAAAAGCGTGCTTTGATGCGACGCGGCTGTCCGGAGCTAGCGTCTCCTCGACTCTGTACCAATAGGGCCTGAGGCACAATAATTATAGTGCTTATGAAGTGACTAATTAAAAAGTGATAGTGAAGGCCAACTACACTAGTAAGGGAAATTAATGAAGCTTTGATTAAACACAGTGCAGATTCAAACCTAAGTTAAGGCAGACTTTAAGGAGCCAATTCAAAGGGAACTGCCCGGCAATGTAAATAATATCGAGAATAACAGTTAATTGCATTTTTCGAGACTACCAAAGCATTTAAAACAGTGATGCATGAGTGCACATTATGCATCAGCATGCACCAGAACGGTCCCCATAGCTAGATCGTCACAGAGGATAGGTGAGGAACAAACCTATCCAATCAGAGACCAGGGGTTGATGTGGGGGCTATGTTGGTACAGGAGCTAGGGTGGGAATAGAGCCAGGAAAGGGGTTAGGAGGACCCCTACTCTTGCGACGGGATCTTGCGTGCCCACAGGGAGTCAGGACCTCAGTTTGGCGTCTCCTCCGAAAGAAAGGAACACGCTTCTCTATATTTAGTTGAGCTGGGAATAACAAAGGAGCTAAAAGCTAGTGGGTTCGATCCCCAATGTGCACAGCATGCCAGCGAGGTCAGGTGGACCGGCCCACAATTGTTGTGAGCGGCCTGCAAAGTCAGTTGGACTCGCTCGCGAATATCGTGAGTCCTGAGCATAATATATGCCCCTTCAGGACGCCGTCAAAATCCCCGAAATATACAATACAAGTCTCAGGGACATCCAACCAATATTTATGCCACTTGTTTACTCTCTATGTCTCATTCATCATGAGACATCATATTTTTTTACTTAGTTTAATTTTTCATTATTCAGGCGTTACAGAACTGTCATGGCCATAAATAAAAAATACGAACTACAGTTTACTTTAATTTCTTTGTTCTCGAATTGACGTAGAATGGAGCAAATCTCCTGGGATTGGGAAATGCGTTTATCCAATAAACAGCTTGCAGGTCAAGCCCATTTTCGGAAATGTAGGGGGATATATGAGCGGCCCCACGTCTAATGGCATGACCCTAAAGACACGTCAGACAGAGAAGGCGAGCAAGTTCGTGGTTGCTGGCTTGTTGTGGCGCTCATGGAAGGCAAGAAGAGAAAGGAGAGGGAAGGTTATTGCTAGGCGGAAGCTAGCACAAGCTGCTAGTCAAATGTGTATGTGCTGGTGGCTGGTATATTTGAGACGAATTAATGACTTAACTGATCTTTCTCTTGTAATGAATGGAGAATATGTTAACAGATTTGGAACATGTAGTAGGGTTGCCGCGGTGTGGACATTTTCACACCAATACACTCGTGTCAACACCGGTATTACAGAGTATAAACGGTATAAACTTTGAAACTAGGCCCACCGCCATCTTCTCCGTCAACTCTCCTCTCACACTCGGTGACAGCGTCTTATAACGTTCTATATATAATGGTATAATAGAATTTTATGTATAATATCACAGCCATAAGCTCTGTGCGCCTCCGCCCCTGGTGTACAGTGAGTGAGTATGCAGATTGAATTGACTGTATTTCCATTTTTGCTTAAACTTTGCTAGTTCGCAGACCCGCCGCTCCCTATACGCGGAGTACGCAGAGTGCGTAGGGCACCAAGTACCTGGGGGGGCACCAAAAATTAAGGTTTGTAAAAATAAAAAAATAAAAAATAAAATAAAGATTACATTATTGAATTTAAAAAAAAGTAAATTAGTTATGAAGAGGACCGTTGTTTTTTTCTTAATTGTATAACCTATCACTAAATTTCGGCAAATTAGATGTTTTTACCTAATATATAAAAATAGGCTCCCCCCCCCCTCGCGTAGGGAACCGAAACGGCCAGCAGCGGTCCTGCTAGTTTGTGAGGTAAAAATTGTCACTGGGACGGTTTGACACCTTCTGTTGTTGCTTTGAACAGCTTTCCATTTAGGATCAGGAGAGGCAGCTACTCTCTCTGTTGCGAAACCAAGACTCTGCATTTTCTGAGTTTTTTGGGCAATTACCCACGGTGGCGATTACAGTTCTCACCTAACGATGCCTGGCATGAGGGGGAGGGGGGAGGGTATACTAAGAAGAGAGAGCGAGGGAGGGGATGGGTGGGGGGAGAAAATACAGAAATAGTGAGAGGGAGGAGAAATAACAAAGGTAGAGAGAGTGCGAGCGCAAGGGAGAAAGAAAGAGACACAGAGAGAGACGTAGGCGGCCCAACAAAAGACAGAGACAGCAGTAGAGAGAGATAAATGAGTAGAAGAGAAGGTCAAGGAACAAAAAGTACAAAATACAGACAGAAAGCAAAGCGGAGACCAACAGAGAAAAATAAATGCTGGCCATGACGGAAAGATGACAGAGGGAGGGAGTTGCGAAGCGATAGAAAAGTACTGAAGGTATTCCTGGTATGTTGTCTCTCGTTTATATTCATGAGCAGTGAGGGGGGGTAGGGAGGGTCTGCAGGTAATGGAGCTGCATGATGTGTGACCCTTCTCTCAGTAAACAGGTATTATCTCAGGTGGCAGGGAGCGGGATGAGACACAACAGTCCCTCATCACACTGGGCCTGTCTGGGAGAGAGCGAGAGACAGACAGACAGACAGACAGACAGACAGACAGACAGACAGACAGACAGACAGACAGACAGACAGACAGACAGACAGACAGACAGACAGACAGACAGACAGACAGACAGACAGAGAAAAAGAAAGAGAATTAAAGAGAGAGAGAGAGGGAGAGAAAGTCAGGGGACGGATGACAGGCATAGGGGGGTCACTGAACTGTACGGTGAGATGTTTGACGGCCATACCGACAGCTCGTTTGAAACGTGTCAGAATGAGAGAGAGAGAGAGAGAGAGAGAGAGAGAGAGAGAGAGAGACAACCAATACCCTCCCTGCCCCTTGCCTCAGAGTAATTGTTGGTGGCACTTCAATCTCAGGGTCTACAGGAGGATGCTTTGCCAAACATTGCTCTCAGTATTTTGGGTAAACTGTTGGGCTGAACATCTGCTTTGTCTTCCCTAGATTTACAAGACTGGTGAGACAGTGGAGGAAACAAAGACTAATGGGTCCAATACTACGCCTAGCCAAGCTAGTGCAGCCAGGGCAAACACACATATGAGGTGGCCAGTGAACCGTCTGTTTCAGCTGGAATCCAAACCTAAGGAGATTAAAAATAATGTTTTATCCCCATGGTTACGACCCACGCAAACTTTGTGTTACTTTATAAGAACTGTTGTTTAGGAGCACTATAATGACCGACGTTGTATGTAAATCACTTCACACACCGAGGCGTTATACTTGAAGAGTCCAGGAAGCGTGACCCTCTATCGGACGTGAACATGAACATCACCCGCTGCTCAGATGGAGCTCCACACACCCACACACACCCCTCTCCGTTAGTGTCCCTTTCTTGTGACATCGACACACACACTCACGAACACGCATGCACATACAGATAAACATCACTTCTAGAGAGCATTGCTCTCCGACTGTGTCGATTTATCTTTCTCATTATTTGGCCACAGCAGTCCGAGTATAAAACACACTAACATCGCCCAAACACCTCTGAAAGCTACCGCTGAGTCCAAGGAGAAGAGAAGAATCCTGAATGTCACACTGTTAAGACCATCGCAGTATAACGCTTGTTGGCAGGGGTAACCTTGCTGTTTGAGGGGTCTCTCTTCCTGTCTCCCAACTAGAACTCTGTCCTCCCTTCAAAACAAACCCAAGCACTGTTATTATCACCCTTGACATTTGGTACCACATGCAGCCAGTGTATACAATTACAACGCCAATGTGCCTGGCAGAGACAACTAGCAAATGCTGCGACAAAATGGCTGCCTAAATAATCACTGGTCTGGATGCTACAGATAATGTCACTGATTTAGCCACGATCTCTGGATCTAGCCAGCATATTCACTGGTCTGGATGCTACAGATAATTCTAGTGATTTAGCCAGAATCTCTAGTTCTAGCTAGCATATTCACTGGTCTGTAGGCTGCAGATAATGCCAGCGTTTTTTAAGCCTTGAGAAATGGGCAGCCCGATCACTTTGGTAGCGAGGCACTGAACCAAATGAGCCCAGAGCAACAGCCTGTAGCTCGGCACTGCCCGGTGAAAAAACACAGCAGAAACACAGCTAAATATTAACATGACCTTTGCTCCCTTCTCTCCTGTATGCCAGATTATTACAACAGACTTTGGCCAAACAAATAACTACCAGCCTAAACTTTGAGGGTGCATGGGCAGCGATGCAAGCAGATGCACCTTAACTTTAGTGAAATAAGATACCATGGTTTAGCAAATCATACACTACTTGTAAGAAATAGGAAAAGGCTCCGATAGGCTATAAACAACATCGATGTATTGTTTGGCCATCTAGCTGAGGTTGATTTCAACCAGATCCCAGCTCTTTAGGGATATATAAAGCGCTTTCTCTCTCCCCCTCTCTCCCCCCCTCCCCCTCCCTCCCCCCCCCTCCCCCCCCCCCCCTTGTCTTCATACTATCCGTGGATCTGGTAAGGAAAGCGGATTCCCCCATAGAGCCTTCATTAGGTGCTGAATACTGCAAGACCCTCACCCTCTAGGGACCGTAGTCCTCGTCTTTCATCACCACAACCGAGTCACACCGAGAGTGTGAGTGTGTGTGTGTGTGTGTGTGTGTGTGTGTGTGTGTGTGTGTGTGTGTGTGTGTGTGTGTGTGTGTGTGTGTGTGTGTGTGGGATGCTGGCGGATTCGGAGGTAAGCGCATCATCAAACAAGTGTTTGTTGTGACACTGCAGCCTTGCCGGAGTACGTAGGCCGCTGCCCCTGCAGTGTGTTTCTCATCCTACACGGTGGGAACAAAGTCGTCCTTTTTTGTCTGACACCAAACGGATCTTCCTCCTCCTCCTCCTCCTCCTCCCCCTCCTCCTCCTCCTCAGACTGCCGTTCATCCAGGGGCGGGGTGCTCTCCCATGAACGGCAGTCTGACTCACCGACAACGGCTGCGGAGACCGCCTCGGTGAGAAGGGGCCGATACCGACGGTACAGGAGGGCCGTGGCGGAGCACTCGGCCCTCCAGTATTTTAAAGAGAGTGTGATAACATATCTAAACCAGAGCTGTGTCAGCGATACCCCCGAAACCGAGTCTTCACCGCCTCTGACCCCCTGAGTCCTAACTGTTGAATGAAGGCCAAATGATACGCCTGCGTTTAATAGCCGCGGTCGGGACTCAAAGGCGGGGGGTTGAGAGTACGACGCTCCAAATCACCAACAAAGAAGCGTTGCTTGGCCTCATCTCCATATTGTTCGCGCTGGGCTATTTTCTAATATAACCCAGCGTTGTGAAATATGTCATTTGTCGACAAGTCACACCGTGAACATCCCGGTCCCAGTGGGACTACGGTGAGGGCAAGGGCCCCCCCCCCCCCCCCCCGATGTGGCGCGTCCCCCTACCTTGCAAGGCCTCCTTGGCGCGGTCCAGCTCCTCCTCCTTCTGGGCCAGCTGGACGCGCACCTCGGCGGCCGAGAGCAGGTCGGCCGAGCTGCCCTGGGTGGTCTCCTCCAGGTCCCGGCTCAGCATGTCCTTCATCTGGCGCAGCAGGTGCACCTCCTCCTGGAGCTGAGCCACCTCCTCGCGCAGGAGCACTGGGGGGGGGAGCGGGGGGGGACGAGAGAGGGGAGGGAGCGGTGAGCAGACGGACTGAGAGCTGGGGGTGATGGGGTGACGGGGAGTGTCGAGGGGGGGTTTTGGGTCAGGATGGGGATGATGGGGGTTCAGAAGGAGAGCAGATGGACCCCGGATAGGGGACACCACAGACACAACAGGGAGTACCATGAATAGCAGCCTAGCGCTGCAGAGCAGGATAACGAAGGATAACGAACACTTTCACACAAAGTGTATCCAAGGAGTTTATGTATACTAGGTTATTGGCAAATACTGGCACACTCTGCAAACAATGAAATAATTATCCCATGGATTCAGGTTCAAAGTAAGTAAGCAGGCAGGCAATTGTATTACTTTGAAAAATATGAATTGAAATGCGACAAGAACTTGCATTAGGTGGAACAATTAAATCAATAGTAAAGCAAATCATGAATAGTATGATGAATCATGAGACATATTAGTAACCTATTTCAGGATTATGTATTCAATCCCACACAATTTCACAGCACACCTAGTCGTGCCCTTAGTAAACCAAGACTAACCAAAACAAGATTGCTTGGGAAGTACTGGTCTATTATATAGACCATCCCAGTATCCAAGTATGCAATCCCACTCACATGCTGGAAAGAGAGAGAGAGAGAGACAGAGACAGAGACAGAGACAGAGCGAGAGAGAGAGAGAGAGAGAGAGAGAGAGAGAGAGAGAGAGAGAGAGAGAGAGAGAGAGAGAAGGAGAGAGAAGAGAGAGAGAGAGAAGAGAGAGAGAGAGAGAGAGAGAGAGAGAGAGAGAGAGAGAGAGAGAGAGAGAGAGAGAGAGAGAGAGAGAGAGAGAGAGAGAGAGAGAGAGAGACAGAGAGAGAGAGAGAGAGAGAGAGAGAGAGAGAGAGAGAGAGAGAGAGAGAGAGAGAGAGAGAGAGAGAGAGAGAGAGAGAGAGAGAGAGAGAGAGAGAGAGAGAGAGAGAGAGAGAAGAGAGAGAGAGAGAGAGAGAGAGAGAGAGAGCACCAGAGAGAGCACCAGAGAGAGCACCAGAGAAAGAGAGAGGGATGTATACAGATTACATCCAGTCTAAACCTGAGCCGTGGGACAGATTGCCCGGCCCTGCGGCGCAGCGCTTAAGCAACTGTAAGTTGTAATGGGGACGAGCGTGGAGCATCGCTGGAGGCGGGCGCCATCGATCAGCGGCGGCGTGGGCGTGTGCGCGTGTCGGTGCGTGAGCCACGCGGGCCCGTTGCGAGGAGAAAGACAACGCAGGTACGAGGATGGGATCTGCCTTTGAAGTCGGGGGGAAGGAAGATAGCCTCCAGCCTTGGCACGCCCGTAGCGGTCGTCCACGGGGGTGTGCGTATCTGGCGGTGTGGTGAGAAAAGCAATGATATAGAATGATACGAGGCCGTACCAGAGGTGGCCTGACACCATGCGGCGCAAGAAGGAGAGAAAACAAAAAAAAACTATCTCTTCTCCCAAGTTATTCTTTCCTAAATATTTTGGAGTCTGGTCGGTCTTATTAAAAGGTGACGTCCGCCTTCTTGAAATCACCCCAGGCTTGTTTTCCACCAATGGCCCGGACCTTGCCAGAGGACTTCTTAAATTAAGCAGAAGATCTGCTGGCCTCCATGGTTAACAATCCTCACTGTGTGTCACGACTGTCACTCTGCTGCAGAGGGTGGATGTTTTTTTTCTAGTTGCTAAAACACAGTTTCTGCTATTTTGGCCAACATTGCGGTTAAATTATCTTAACTCCCCCTATAACTCCCCCTTCTCATGCCATTACAGAAACAGTGCCTGCATACTCATATTAATGCATTCTATAAGCTCAATATTACCCTTATTAAAGTTTAAGTATCTCTTTATGATACATCCGTTCACTGGCACTATCCACGTTTCCGTAATTTTCCGGAACTAACTCAAATGTGGTTATGGACGGATGCCACCTATTACTGAGAGATGTTAAAAAGGAGGAATTATTAGCGGCAGGGTAAACAAGCCACAGTCAGAGAGCAGCGTGTCATTTCCATACTTAATGAAGCCCTTAATGGACATACATTTGGTATAGACGATTCCCACAGCTATGGGCTGAATGTGAATCCAAAAAAGCAGGAGAATCAGCTAATGTGAAAACAGGCAGACAGCAAGGTGCTGTTCGCTGGTTCTGTGAAATATTCAGCAATAAAGCCCTCGATTTAATTATTTTGTCATTAAGTTGGGCTCTTTTATGCTGGGATTGCAGACTAAGGGGGTGTAAGGTGCATTTGTGTTTATCTGCTCGCAAGACGTTTTCAAGTCAATATGTGTTCTGCATTATCGCAATATGCTGTTTGTTAATACAAATTGCGGCTCAATGTAATTTCTGCTTTCAGTCACAGTTCATATTGAAATGTTTAAATAAGGCAATAGTGGGTAGAATGATAGCCCTTGCTGTTTGTTTGAGAGTTTAGTTCAAAATCAAGAGAGGAGTGTGAATGTGTGTGTTAAAGTTACAGAGCATACATATTCTCTTCTCCTGGACTTCTTCTATAACTCGACTCTACTCTACGTTAAAGCAATCTACTCCCTGATACAAATAGAGGAGGTACCCTTACATCATGTACATAAAGTATCCCATGTACAACATATCTTACAAGACCTACGAGAGAGTCCTCGTAAAGAAGAGGTTGGGCAGAGGAGGCCGTGCCGTCCATGGCCTCAACTCAGTACTGAGGGGGACCCACCTAAGCAGATAAGCGTTTCCCATTTCTAAATGAAATCCCAGTGCCCATGTGAAGTCACTCTGCTCCGTTGCTTCCCAGGCTGCCTCATGCCGGGTCGCTCCGCCACACTACTCCAGATTGCTCTGGCCTCCTGAACCCTGGTTACTGCCAGGCCGATGGGCATGGCTCCGGTCCCAGGCTGGAGCAGTCAGAGGGACCCACCCGGAACTTAGGACCCAGGTCCGGCGCCAGATTTTCCCCTAACCGGCTGGCTTGGAGACAGGAGGGTGGATGGACCAGCCCTTCCCCCACTGGAGTCAGGATCGAGGAAGTACAGAGTAGAGGTGGGGTGGGGTAGGGAGAGATAAGTGAAGTTGGAGGGATGAATGAGGACTGGGGTTGGAGGGGAGGGGATGAAGTGATGATGGATGAGTGGGGGTGGAGGAAGGGTGGAGGCGGACGGATGGAAGAGGGCTGGTAGGACAGCAAAAGGAGGATTAGTGATGGAGGGAGGATGGAGGTTGGAGAAATGATGGAGGACGGAGAGGTAGTCGATGGAAGTGACGGCGGTATAGAGTGGGTGGTGTTTTTTGCAGGATTTTTCTGCAGTAGATTGCCATGGCTAGGTCGCTCTAGATAAGACAACGGGCTGGGGATTGGCTGGTGTGTAGGGGAAGGCTGAAGCGGAGGACCACCCATTCATCAGTGCCAACCCAGGCCTGCAGGCTGGGAGCCGTTCTGTACCCAGCACCGCGGCATCCAGAATGCATTAGAAACGACACATTGACTGTTGGCTTCCTCATAAATCACTTCCTGTGTGTCTCTTTCCATCTCTCTCTCTCTCTCTTTCCATCTCTCTCTCTCTCTCTCTTTCCATCTCTCTCTCTCTCTCTCTCTCTCTCTCTCTCTCTCTCTCTCTCTCTCTCTCTCTCTCTCTCTCTCTCTCTCTCTCTCTCTCTCTCTCCCTCTTTTCTCTCTCTCTCCCTCTCTCCCTCTCTTTCTCCCTGTCTCACTCTCTCTCTCTCTCTCCCTTTTTCTCTCTCTCACCCTCTCTCTCCCCCCCTTCTTCTCTCTCTCTCTCTCTCTCTCTCTCCTCTCTCTCTCTCTCTCTCTCTCTCTCTCTCCCTCTCTCTCTCCCTCGATATAGATCCACCTTTGTACCTCATGTTCCCCATTTAATAATTTATGACTTAACCCCAAAGTGTACTTCATCAATCCGTTCCCACAGCTTGGAGCACCAGCCACCTGCATGTTTATGCCAACCCCCTACCTGACAATAGGTTTCACGCTGTACTAAGAGAAGATTTCAAGATGTTCTCGAAGGGGCTGTTCTTGCTTAAGTACTTTTTATTGTGACAGCCAGGGAAATAAAGAGAGAAAGAAAAACATCCAAACAGCAGATAAGAGTGCCACTGGAATTATAACCGATGACAATAGGAGGAAATTCTGGGCTGGTCTGAAAAATAGTGCAACTTTAACCTTAATACTGGATAATGTAACTGCTAGGGTTTTCGACTGCCATCTGGTACTGGGTTCAATCTCCAATGTACGAACCCTGCATGCAGCCTTGAGCAAGATGCCTTAACTCTTAACAGCTCCTTAATGACCTGTAAATGAATTCTCGGTCAGTGACTTTTGGTTAAACCATCTTAACGACAAAATATAGTATATATTATAGTAAAAGGTCTGGTAAAAACTAAAAACAACCCACATAATATATTTAAGACACACACCAACAGCACACTCACACACACACTCACACGCTTCTTTCTGGTTGATAATAAATCTAGTGCTAGCCTTGCCTTCCACACCACCTGTTCCGGCCTGGCTAGAGCTGCCAGCTAACGCTCGCTAGCACAGCTGCCAAGGACAGCCCATCCAGCTCTACACACAGTCATGTGGCGGCACGATTGCACCACCAACCTATCTACTACACGCAAATCATCTGAGGTGCACAGGTTGCTTTGACTTGAGCCTGGCCGGAGACACTATTTACCCTGTCAGGTGAGCCAGGCCGAATTAAGAATAGAAATATTGATGTTGTAGCTTAGCCTCTGGGAGAGAGCCATGGTCCTTTTTATGTGTCGCTGTTTCAGTTTTTTAAATGCCCCCTCGAAGTTACAGTGATGTATTCAATTTAGTTTATCAATGAGGGCATAGCATACGCTTTTATCCATAACTATCACTGTCGATACAGTAAAGATGTTCATATACATGTTGCAAGCACTTATTGCTCGATGATCATGCATGATGAAACTAAAATAGGACCTATATGAACGACAGACATCTACGCAATGCAGCCTTTCTGAAACGGTCCTGAAATGCAGCGTCCGAGTATGAATGTGATGTTCTGGTCGAATGACTTTGAGCTGAAAGGGGCGACACAGTGAATGTTTCACCTCCATCTCGTCTCCCGACCACCGTCCACTCAGCGTCCACTCAGTGAAGAAATGTCCCCCGAACGCCTCCGCAAAGGGTGGGACAATCACGGTTAATAACCACAACGGTTTCTCTTTCCCCACCTGCCTGTGATTAAAGCTAAATGGCTCCAATGCACTTTGACATCATGCTATGGCCTTTATTGGGGGGGGGGGGGGGCAGCAGTAGTGAAGGGCGGCTACATTATATTGTTGTGGTCCTCGGTGACAGCATCCAGGAAGAAAAAAAATCCCACTGCTCTGGGGAGAAAACATTTATTTCGCCCCTGTAATAGAAACGAAATTGGAGCCAATGGAGCAAGAAAAAAAAAAGAGGAAAAATGGCCAATTACTTTATGATAGGCCAATTCACTGTTTGCCCCCCTGTTCGCCCTCCGCCCCCCCCCCCCCCCCCCCTGAGCCTCGGCCCCCCTCAACGCGATCAGCCATAGCAATTAATCTGCAAATGACCGGCCATGAGTAAATCATATTTCACAATATCTGTAAGCAACGGTTCGGCCCCTTTACGACTGCCTCTGTAATCACCTGTCAATATGATGCTGTGTCTGTCTGTCTGTCTGTCAGTCCCTCTCCCTCTCCCTGTCTCTTCCTCTCTCGCTCTTACTCTCTCCAAGCCACCAGCCATCAAGTCTCCAGTCATCTCACACGCTATTTCCCTCCAGTGAGAAAGCTAAAAAAATGCACCAACCTCCTCCTCCTCCTCCTCCTCCTCCTCCTCCTCCTCCCCTCCTCCTCCTCCTCTTCCTTAATGTGCCAGCGACAGGCCAGCCATGTGCCGGCCGTGTGCCGGTGATGTGCCAGCGCGCTCAGTGGCCAAGAGGCATCTGAGATTGGACCTGGCTGGCGCGACGGCGGAGGGCCGAGAATTGATAGCGAACGACAGCAACGTTTTTTCTCGGGGGGGGGGGGGGGTAGGAGAATTTTAGATTGTCTCCCTCTCTCTCCATTGCCCACTTTGGCCAGAAAAGGGATGGAAGGAAAGAGGCTGTGAGGGAGGGACTGAGAGAGTGACAGTGGTCAGGGGTGAGGGTGGTGGTGGGGGGGGTTCCATTATCTTTGGCCTGTTATGGGAGACAAAATCAATTAACAGCTTGATTGTTCCCACAGTGCTGCATCAGGAAGGCTGTGTGAGAGGGGGGGGGGGATATAAGGTCCACTGTGTGTGGGGAGGAATCCAATAGCGCGTCCAGCAGCTCTGGAAGAGCCCCCTGATAATCCATCAGATGCTATCTAAACGTGGACCGCTCTGCCCCCCCCAGCAGCAGGGCCCATAACTCAGAGGGACTTAAGAGCCGCGAAAAAGTCCCCGCCGTTATTCTGAGAAATAGTCCACGGAGAGCCGAGACAATAAGTACACTGGGTCAAGGCTGCGGTCTGCCATATCATCGTCGTATTGTTTCTCTAGATGGCTGAATTTGGTGGTTGTTTTGTGCGCTCATGTCTCTGATGCTATGGATATACGTCAACGTAATTCACGATAAATAGACAAGGAAGAAAAAATTCAACATTTCCCAGAAAAAAAAAAAAGTACAGGCAAACAGGAATAGAATGTGCATCGATAAAAAGGGCAGAAACACAGGAGCTGAGTCCGAGCTACAGATGACCCAGTCGGAAGACTCTGGGCTGAGCAGCCATGATGGCAGCAGAAGAGAAGTGAACATAGAAACAGAGTGAAAGAGAACAGGGGAAGGACAGTCTAGTGGCTAGGTGGTTTGAACCGTTTGGCTTTGAGCGCCACCATCTGCAAAAACCCTTAGCTGCCTATTAATGACTCATATTACTGTGAGTCCATAAATGACTAAGCAGTAAATAAAAGTGATTGCCAAGAAGGAATGGGCAAGAATGCAGTTTGAAAGAAAAACAGGCATGCAGGGGGCAGGAGGAGTCAGCCCACATTCTTCTGTTTGTTTTGGACTTGGCACCGTAAGACGGGTCCTCCTGGCAAAACAATATTCAAACAGGCAGGCATGGAGAACTCATTAAGAAATGATCATGGCCTGTTAAAAAGCCGGGAGGGCATTCTATTGAAGCATCATTCAGTGTATTACTCTATGCGCCTTTTAAAAACTGCATTCTGATTGAGAATGCAAGGACACAACAAACGTTGGTTTTTTTGTCACCCAGGCTCAAAGTTAGATCTGTGGAGACCAATGCGTTGGAAGTCTTCCCTAGGTCACTCTGAATAGAGTGACCTAGAGAGAGTGAGAGCATTGGAGAGAAGGAGGCAAAGCAGAGTTAGCAGAGGCCCATTAGAAGCATTTAAAAATATTTCTCAAAAAACCTTCAGAACAGATACATCAGATATATAACCGCCATTCAGCTCTCTAGTGAAAAACCATAAACGTTGAGTAAACTTCTCAATGGTAGTTATCTAGTAGTAGTCAAGAACAGCCACGTCTAGTGAACCCATCCAGACCTCCTGATACACAGCAGGACCCCAGACAAAACAGACAACAACCTCAACCCCTAGACTACATGATGATTAGCTATTGATCGCTGTCTGTTCTTTCAGGAAGCAGACGTACAATCCATGGCCTATATCTGATCAGTCAGCCAAGAGGGGATTAACCAGCCTGTATGTTTTGGTCTGGGATTTAAGAAATAGAAATAGGCGAATGGTATTCCAGTTCAATGAGCATTCATATTCACCAGGGTCTAATCTCAGCACAAACACAATACAAGCATAGACAGAGTTCAATCCCGAACCGGGAAGAACTTGAGGACATCGCAGCAACCCAGCAGAGTTTTTCTGCTGAATTACTGCCTTCTGGGGTGGCTGTGGTGGCCAAACTGAATTAATTACGATTAATTACCGAATTACTTTTTGGCCCGTGGTGGTAAAAAAAAAAAGGTGGTTTTATCAGGCCAGGGTGTATCAGGTAATGTAGGCCATTTATACCTTTACAGTCATTATGAAGTAAATTAATCTTTGGTATTATTACGTTTTGAAAGAGGCCCTAGAGAGATTCCGCTAAATACTTGCGCGTTAACCATATGTTTGAGGTGCCAGATGGCACATAGAATGACGCACAGCATTATCGTACAACCGCAGTGTGTGAATATACAGATACGAGTCCACATAGCCTACTTAGATACAAAGTTAATGAGTGACACACGCACACACACATACAGGCACTGAGTGGTGAGCTTCTGCCAACAGGCTTCACGCTCATCCAGATCAGCCTATGCTTCATGAAGCCACACACACACACACACACACACACACACACACACACACACACACACACACACACACACACACACACACACACACACACACACACACACACACACACACACACACACACACACACACACACACACACACACAGCGTTCCGGACTCTGGACCGTCGACGGCGCGTCCTTCGGAGACACAGCGCTTGGCGGTGGCTCAGCTCAGACTACTGATGAGGTCGCTCTTCTGAGTCCGCTCCGTCTCAAGATGCCCCCCTCACCGGGTCGCCCCACTGACACGCATAAACAAAACAATCTGCCGGTGACGCCAGAGGAGGGGGATGGAGGTGAGCGTGAGGAAAATGACTAAAGGGAGGAAGGAGACAAACAAAAACACAGGCGCGAGATGCAACACAGCGGGGCATCGCTCAGAGAAATGTAATGTTCGGGGATGAGGGAGGATTGGGATTTGCGATGACAAGCAGGTCCCCAAACAGGAAACAGTCATCTGCTAGTGACAGGAAGCTTTGGTTCATAGCTCGGCGTATATGAGGCTTAAGATCAGCTCCTTGAATAGACTAATGTAAAACAATCTAATCTTTTTTTTCTTCTTCTTTGCATTCAAGCTACGAGGAGGATCACATCGATGGAGGTGACGATGGCTCCCAGCTGAAAAAGGCCCCATCCAGACAGATCTCCAATCGAAGCATCACGGATAGCTGTAATCCTATACCGAGCCCGGTTCATGCTTCAAGTCTCTGGGGCAATGGGGGTCTGAGGACAGTGAGACTCGTGAGCCAATATCTGATCATCTGGGCAGGTAGTTAGCTATCACACATTCCAGTCCAATCTGGGACCCCATCAGGGCCTGACATCACCCATCAGAAGCTGTCTATAGATAGGATCATCACATGAAGCCCGCGGTTTGAAATAACAGTGAGTGCTTGGGACTTAAAGAGGAGATTAGCATCCAGCAAACGGTTAGCAAATCCGAACGTCACGGTGACTTGAGTGGGGGTAATTTAAGGTATTTTATGAGACATTCCTGTCTTTGTTCAGTGTTATGTAACCAACCCCGGTTTTTTTTCTTTTTGTTCAATGTCTCAACTTGCTTCGTTTTTTACATGAAAATCCATCCAAACAACCTACTGAGGTTTTAAGCCTGTCTCCCAGTTATGGCTAGTGTACGGACAAACAGTGGGATTATAGCCGAGGACACAGATGGGCTGAGATACTGACAACGCCAGCCATTGTGATCGTCCTCTTCTGAAAAAACAGTATCGGGCAGCTAACAGCAGCTAACACACGAAAAGGTCAAGAGATTCACTCTTTGTTAGGTCAGCAATTTTGTCATTTTAATTAAGGTCCCATAGTGAATAGGAGGAATAAATCAGACATTTACACTCTGTTAATGAAGCAGACGTTTCAACCTTACAAGTGAGGCTGATCGCAATGGATTTGTAGAACAAATAATGGAGAAGCTATTAACTGAAGTATTGCAAGACCAGAGCAAGAAATACAGCCAGACATTAGTACAGGACAGCTCTGGTCTTGGGCTTAATTTAATGGATGAATGGAATGTTGGATCAATGATTGGATTAATTGATGGATTGCTCGGTGATTGAATGGATGGAGGAATAGCAGAAGGATAATGGATGGCTAGAAAGAAAGAAAGCCACCTGCCAGTAAAGTGGCAGGTGGCTTCCGACATGATTAAGGGTTGGACTACAAGTGTTGTTCACCAGTGATTATGTTGATGGCTGGAATGGCAAGTGTTATTGATCAAAAGTGTTCACACAATTTAAAACTAGAACATTTTTAACTTTGATCGACAATGCCGGGAGTAGAGTTCCAAGAGTTTGGGACTCTACTGGAAAAAGCTGATCTACCAAACTCAGAGCCCCAGTGTTGCGCAACACAGGTTTCTCTGGTGCTGGAGGCGATTGTTTGCCTGATGTTGTCTGAAAACAATGAAACTAATTCTTTCAGAGGGGGAGGAGTACGATTATGGATACATTTGTACATTCAATAGGGGTTTGCATAATTAAGCAAATTATCAAAAGGTCAGAAGGTTATACTTGGAAATTATAGTTGATGATAGTGATGATATCCAACTGGCTTTTTGTCCAGGACCTTGGAGGTATATATATGTACAAACTGCACATTGGCTTGATAAAGTTTCCTTCATGGTCCCGCCTGGGACCATGTGGCCATAGAGCATGGAGGAGTGCAAAATGTATGGAGTGCATTAACAACTTGGCAGGCAGCATCTTTTCATAATTAGTTCCTGATCCATTTTTTAATTTCTGAGGTTCAATTTGACTGAGCTAATTACCATTTTCACATGCATTTCAAAGGTCAGGTATGAATCAATGATGATCCCAAGACATTTAATATCTGGGAGAAATGGGAGCTTTTCCCCGGTAACAAGGTTATCAGTATGATGGACCGCCTACTTGCGGATTGAGAAATACACGCTCAGGCCGTGGTGATTCAATATTTACACAGAGGGTTAGAGGGGCCACTACTAATGACACAAAGCTTACCAAAGTAGAGGAGGAAGGTTGGTGCTAAAAACTCAATTTGCAGTTACTTATCTTAGACTTGACCCAGGGCAGGCCGGGGTCGCAATGCTAAATACGCAATTAGCAGACCCCTTTATCAGCAAAAGCACCTCATAGTGAATACAGATGCACCTCATTAAGAAACAGGTAGGGGTCAGGGGCCTATCTTGCTCAAGGGTGCCAAGCAGTAGTGGTGCGGCATTAGGAATCGAACCCAGGACCTTTTTGCGAGTTGAACACCCTATGTAGTACACTCACCTGAGCATGGATAGTCCAGGAATAAGTATTATAACCTTTTTATTTGATTGATTGTTGTGTTTCTTAGGTTTTGCGGAGGACCAGTGTTTAGAACACAAGCCAGAACGGGACAAATGTGTCATTTGTATTTCTCTCTGGTATAAGTGTCACCTTAGTGACTACGTTATCTTTTAATTACCTATTAACCAACATGTTTGTGATTGCACCATGTAGGTTGAAGAGTGGTAGGGGTCATATATTATAGAAATATACTACCACCAATAGCACACCGTAATAAGTATACGTCTATTTCAATAGCAGGTTATAAGTTTGAGTATATTTGAGTATATGCATTCATATCTTGAGAGTGTGCTTGCGTGCGTGTGTGTGCGCTTGATATCAGTGATTTAGTGTGTGTTTAGCTTAGACGTGACCCGTGTTATCCAAGACTAGCAGGGCTAGTTATTTATAGGCCAGGTCAAACGTGAGACCAGCCATGGCGTCACTGCAGATATTTCATCGCGACGCCCTGCTTGGCTCTACACACAGAGACAACACCTCACAGACGGATACGTCTCTTCGTTGCTCTCAATCTCTCTGCCACCGATGAATCTCAATCCACTCTGCTCTCTCAATCTCCCTGACTGCTGTTCTCTTCTGTCCTTTTTATCTGTGACAACAGATTGAAAAATATTTTTTCTGTCATTACAGACAACAAATTAAATAGACCAGAGACCTATTTTTTTCATGGGGATGATTTGGCAGAGGAATGGCGTGCTTTGAATTGTCAGGCCAGGAATAAAAACATCATTCTGACACATTGCCGTTTCTAAAGAGACCGGTTGCTGCAGCTGAAGCTGACAAGGACAAGGAGACGGCCAGGACTGAGACAAAGGCAGTTGATGTTGAAATTAGGTTTATAGAGCTGAAGGAGGGGTTTTATTCAGGTGTTATTCAGTAATGCTACAGGATCGAGTTCCCAGTGACCCAGCCGTCATCTGCGACAATGAGCAATTACACACCTGGCTCCGCCACTCTGATAATTACTGCATCACACTGGACACAATGTGCTCATTTAGACGAAAACAACGCACACACACGTTTGCGAACATGCACTCGCACACACACACACACACACACACACACACACACACACACACACACACACACACACACACACACACACACACACACACACACACACACACACACACACACACACACACACCATAAAAGAGATGTAGGGCTACCGTATGTGTAAAAAACTTACGCACAAGACAAAGACGCACTCAAGCATGCATGCACGTTCACTGTTAGTGGATATCGAACAGCCGGCAGAAGGTTGTTGTGTTAAAAGACACACCTTGTTCCCCTGCCTCCCCTGACAACACACATATCCACACACACACACACACACACACACACACACACACACACACACACACACACACACACACACACACACACACACACACACACACACACACACACACACACACACGAACAGCCCCCGCATTATAACCACTTATAGGACACAACAGGGATCCAATAACACCACAGTCTAAAGACATACAATACAGCATATGGACCAAAACGATGATATCATGCCTGCCCACAGGAGACTAAGATCGGGCAGGCATTGAGTCTCGTTATTCATATAACTTTTACACTTCATTTGAACTCACTAATTTATGTTGTCATCTATCTCCAGTTGAGTGGCAAACATCGACAGCAATTCATTTGCTGCCAAAACACTTGACAGTTCAATCGCTTCAGACCAGAGAGGAGGCTGTTACTGATTTTTGAATGGATGCAGCGTTTAGTCGTTAATTTATGTCTATGTTAAAATGGCAACAGGAGTAAAAACACTAGTGCCAATCATTGGATTCCTATTTTGTGCTGTTTGCATCATGAAAAGAGTAAAATCCCAGTTCCGGGAAAGCTTCTGAAATCCACCCGTTCAATAACAACATGTCTCTCACAAAACAATTCCTACGAATAGAGTCATACAGCAATAGAGTGACAGAGTAGAGGTCTTATCTCACTCCCATTTACCTCTGCCTTTATGGCTGATAAAGTGAGAGATGCTTTGAATAGGAATATGATTTGTAAAGAGCTCACAGGTACGCTTAGCTGGTAGCAGCTACTAGTAGGTGTACTTGCAGAGATAAGTTATATGTTTGTTTGTTTGTTTGTTTTGCCCTGACAGCGTGAATTGTGTCAAGAGGACAACGCCTTAGGCTGACCAAGACAGACACACACAAACACCCGTACACGGCGCACACACACACACACACACACACACACACACACACACACACACACACACACACACACACACACACACACACACACACACACACACACACACACACACACACACACACACACACACACACACACACACACACACAGAGAAGGTCAACTGCTTAAAAGCTGGAACTCCTTGGGTTTAAACAGGACCTTTGTTTGATTTGGGTAATCAGTACTTCATTTCTAGCATCCAAACGGCTTGTACCAAAGTATCAATTACGTACCAATAGAAATAAAAAAAAAAGTAGAAGAATTAGAACCATTGTGGTTCTTATTCTAAAAATGGTTGGTGAGAACGAGAGGTTGTTCTGTCGAGGGAAGGGCTAGGCAGTTTGCCAACTTTGTCGTGTCAGATGTAAATAAGGGGTCATCTTTCCACTCCCGTCCAGAGGCCAGTGTTTGCCTTTGACAACATTGTGACATTGTGACCTCCTGTCCCGGACAGCCGCTCTTCATTATGTAAATCCCCCCCCCGAAAACAAGCAACCTGCGCTGTTACTTTGAAGCTTTATTGCGTCCTCAGGTATGGGGTTGACGGTGCTTTTGTAGGGCTGGAGCAAAGCGTACGTTTAGAGTTGGACCGCCGTCTCTAATGGTCAAGGGGGAACTACGCCTGAGTCAATGTGACCTTTGACCTCCGTTATTGGCAGTTTTCTTTCAGTCCAGGGGTAAAGTGCAGGTGTACCAGCAGTAGCGTGTAAAAGATTGTCAAACAAGGGTCTCCCCCCCCCCCCCCACCCGCCCCCCCGATGGCTTGCTAGCAGGTGAGCTACTCCCTGGGACGGCTATCAGTTTGAACACAGCAAGAGAACCAGGAACTTAAAACCCCAAAGAATGTTTCGATGACGAAATATGGACTGGGCTCTATTACAGCATGCCACCCTGATGTTTGCACAACATGACATAATATTGGCTTACTGATTCATTCGGCGCCA
The DNA here is from genome assembly GCA_900291075.1 of Melanogrammus aeglefinus. NCBI lineage: Eukaryota > Metazoa > Chordata > Actinopteri > Gadiformes > Gadidae > Melanogrammus > Melanogrammus aeglefinus. Next base: position 176,307 of record OLKM01000315.1, read on the forward strand.
TAAAACACACTTTGAAGACAAACACATAAACGGAACTATGGCTGGCAACGGTGACAGCGAATGTTCAGCCATCCCTTGGGCTCTAATATTCCCTGAAAAGTAAAACCGGCAACAGGTGATTTAATGAACACGTCGGCTAATAACGGCCCATGCAGTATAATGAGTGTGACGCAGTACTTCTGCAGCGGTGTTTTCATCCTCTTCTAATGGAGTGCTCTGTTCCTCAACGTGAGTGAACTGTGAGATCTAAATCCGACCCGAGCACGTCATGGAGAAAAGCTTCAACCTTGCAAAAAAAAACAACCGGAGGGAACAGAAACCACACCAACACGTGCAGTCCATCCAACCTTAAGTGAGCCTGAAACACCAGGTCAACTGTGAGGTCGACCACAATACTGTAGTAGAAAGGCCTTCTGGGGACCCCCCCGCTGTCCTGTGAGAAGCCGGTGTCTAAAGCCCTAGAGGCTCTCTCTCTCTCGTGCCCCTGATAGTGATGGCCGTGTTCTCGAGGCCAGCGTGGGTTAAAGTCTGCCAGCGCTTCGCCACCATGACGGATGGCTTGACACACACACAGCCTCACTCATTAACTCAGCTGAGACACCTGACTCCATGCTCTACCTGCGCACACAGGACACACACACACATACACACACACACACTCTGCTGTTGCTCCTCACTCCTTCATTCACCACTGCAATATTTGGGAACCATGTTTCTCATTGCCTCTTTGATTACCCACTTTCGTAGCTTCCCAAGTTTGGAAAAACCTCCAGGAGTCGGATTACCCCCCCCCCCCCCCCCCAACACACACACACACACACACACACACACACACACACACACACACACACACACACACACACACACACACACACACACACACACACACACACACACACACAACCACCCGTTGGTTCTTCAGTCTCTCTACTCACCGGGTTTCCCCTCCTCCGTGTCGGGCTTCATGTCGCCCCCTGAGGAGGAGGAGGAGGAGGAGGAGGAGGAAGAGAGGAGGAGGAGGAGATCAAGCTGGGGGAGTCCAGGGTCTGAGGGAGCATTCACATCAGAGCCGAGACCCCGCGTCACAACGAAACCTTCTCCCTCTAGGAGAGCCGCCGGTCCATGGAGAAGTTGAGCAGCGCTCTGCTGAAGCGGCGCAATCCAGGAAATGTGACCGATGCGGACCTCCCTCTCTCTGTCTCTCTCTCTCTGTCTCTCTCTCTCTGTCTCTCTCTCTCTCTGTCTCTCTCTCTCTGTCTCTCTCTCTCTGTCTCTCTCTCTCTGTCTCTCTCTCTCTCTCTCTGTCTGCTCTCTCTCTGTCTCTCTCTCTCTGTCTCTCTCTCCCTCTGTATCCGTTTACCTGTTCAAGGCGACTCCCACGGGTTTGAAAACCACAGTGCTCTCTCTATCTCTCCCTCTGTCTCTACCCCGACCACAGCGGTTGTCTGTGTAGACGGGAGGAGCTGTCACTGGTTTTCCCACATTATTCAAATGCAAACACACCCACACGAGTACAGGGCAGGGGGGAGGAGCTATGTCAAGGTACGCACCCTGCAGGTGTGTGTGTGTGTGTGTGTGTGTGTGTGTGTGTGTGTGTGTGTGTGTGTGTGTGTGTGTGTGTGTGTGTGTGTGTTCTGTGTTGCATGTCTTGCAGCAATAGAAGCAACCTGTTTACACTGTTTAAAACATGGTCAATGGAAATGCTATCAGATAACATTAGCATGCAAGAGAGTCTCGCTCATTCATTCACAGACATACACTACAGAAACAGAAACTGTACCTCAACTGAAGGAAGTTAGGAAATATATAAGCGGGAATATGCTGAGTAATGATCACTGACGGTGAAACTCAACGTGAGTGTGGGGTTGACTTGAACTTCCTGCTCTGTATTCTTGACGGGCCGGTTAGCTGATGGGTGGGGGGGGGGGGGGTTATTCATGAACCAACTCTGAGCCAAACGTAATTAATAGAGGCCCAGCCCCCCACCAACCAATATGGACGTGGTTTTACAGATCATGTGGGATGAAACCAGGATATTGACTAATGATTTAGTGGATTAAAAGCACAGATCCTCTTAAAAATGTAATAAACCGATGCAGTTCAACTTTCCCTGTGAAAACAGCCCCTTTATTGAACTTCAGATTCACTTCATCTCACTCTGTGCGTGACTCTGGCCTCTCTGTTTTCTCAAGGGCTGCAAAAAGTAAACATATCCAGCAGATGGGAAAAATGCTTGGCTTTTTTAAACTTTCGAGGACCTAAATAACGGAATTAATATAATTCACAAGAGCTCGCAGAGAGTGAGGGCAGACACGCACACACAACAAAGCTAATTGCCACCACCATCTGTTTTGTGTTCGGTTGGATTTTGTTGCAGTGAGAACTCAACGATGCGATGCGAGGATGCGTAGCGAGGACGCGTAGCGTGTAAGCCACGTACCACGGACTACTGTGTTGCAACAAACAACACAGTTTGGTGTGTATTGCGGTCAACGCGTCTTGCCTCTGAACTCACGTAAGCACCTCTGATCAATACATTTACATTTACATGTGGGGGCATTTAGCAGAAGCTTTCATCCAATATATATCGCTGTCGCTACATTAAGGATATTCATAGACCCAAGTACCAAGCACCAACAATGGTTAGGTTAACCCATTCCCTGTGTACAACAAGGAAGAACCAGTACGTACAACATACAATAGGTGCGTAAGAGGGGTGGGGGGGGAGGTAAGGGGGAGGCTATGCAGAGTCTCAGTGATAATTCATCTTCATCCTCATTGTCATCGTCTCACTGCGATGAGGTGCATCTTTAGTGGCAAACAGACCTGATAGTCCAGTGGCTCCCAGCTGTGTTGGAACCCTTAAGTCCTCGGCCTACCTGTGGGCCTCCTCGAGCCAGACACCCCCAAATATCCACTGTAAGCCGCTTAGGATTAAAGCACCGTCTAAGTGACTAAATAGTCAATTGTACAACAACAACAACGACAACGGCCAGTGTCCCAAACGCGCGTGTGAAGTATGAGTACTTCAATGGGATTTTGGGTAAAGGGCTGATACTGAAGTGCTGAGGTACGGGCCCTAGAGCCCCATTCAGTGAAGCCCCAGTGAGGTCTTTGCTGGTGTTGTGCACTTTCTTACTTCACTTTCAAAATTGTCAGTCACCGTTGAGTCGTCCCGTCTTTCGACCGGCGCACACTCGGGCGAACCAGCACAGTTTCAGCAGATCTCCTCGACGGCGGGAGTGCCTCTCTGTTCACAATGCACACAGCTCGCCAAGCAAGGCCTTGGCCTCCACTGTGAGGTGAGGGAGAGCAGACACTGACCAGACCACATGAGGTCTGACCGTCTAGGGCCTGCACACAGGAAGATACAGACCCAGACACACACACACACACCTGCACGCATTGCTCAAACACACACACACACAAACCTGCACGCATTGCTCAAACACACACACACACACACACACACACACACACACACACACACACACACACAACCTGCACGCATTGCTCAAACACACACACACACACACAAACCTGCACGCATTGCTCAAACACACACACACACACACACACACACACACACACACACACACACACACAACACACACACACACACACACACACGACTAAATGCACACACTGATGATAAAATGTGCACAAGCACACACACAGAAAACACTCACACATGCAAACAGATGCACACACACACACAGAGACCAACAGCCCAGCCAAACAGATATGAGGCAGATTACAGCAGGAGACTAGCCTAGCCCAGCATAATGGCCGCATTCTTGTCGCGTCGGGCTGGGATGGGTGCGCACACAGAGCGAGTGGGTGCATCGGCGCCTGAAGCAGGCATGCGTTTCCTGGTGTGTAGGTGCATGTGTGCATGCAGAAAGGTGTGTGTGTGTGTGTGTGTGCGTGCGTGCGCGCGCGCGTGTGAACGGCGGTCTCCTATTCTCGCTTTCAGCCTCTGTGTCCATTTGCCGACCACTCTGTCTTGATTCTGCCCCATTATACCTCTAATCACCAGTGAGGGAGAAACGCTATGGGAAAACATTTTTATAGAAATATCATTGGGACAGGTTAGTGTGATGGACAGCTTAATACATCTCCGTCGAAGAGTGCTCTTAATCCTCCGCCCCAAGTGGAAATTCATCTCTTTTTTATGATAGCGGAAATGTATTTGAGGCTGTGGACAGCCATTAAATATTCTGCTCTGCAGCAGTGATCGGTGCTTGCAACAGTTATGCCCGGGAGATCAAATTACGTATAAAGGAACGGGCAAATCAACCTCACATGTTGGTGTTGGTGAGGCAGAACGTCAAATCGCTCCTCGCCCATGTTTCGGCAGCTTTAGAAACGCAGCGCGAGGCAATTTGTTGCCGTGATGAATGCCCTAAGTAGGATGTTTCTGACACACGATCACACTCGCTATTCATCTTCTTCAAAGCCTAAGCCCACACTCAATCTTCGCTGAACGCCAGAACTGTTCAATTTGAGCAAACTGGAAGGCTAATATATAAGGAACATGTTAGCACACTGGCTACCACTATATATCAACTGAACCACAATGTAGCTAGCACGCTATGGTCAAGATCGTGAAGTGTGTGTGTGTCTGTGTGTGTGTGTGTGTGTGTGCCAGGGACAAATATTGCAACAGCAGAGAGAGAGTGTGTATGTGTGTATGTGTGTGTGTGTGTGTGTGTGTGTGTATGTATGTGTGTGTGTGTGTGTGACGGTATGTGAGAGTATGTTTGTATGTGCGTGCGTGTGTGCGTGCGTCTGCGTAGACGTGTGGGTTTGTATGTCTATGTGTGTGTATGTGCTTGTGTGTGCATTTATGTCTGTGCGTGTGTGTGTAACAAGACTTGGACAAGCTGTGGCTCCGGGGTCTGAATCCTTCGGCAGATTAAGCGCTCATCAGCGGCTCTGTTGGCTCTAATCAAGCGGATCTCGCCTGGCACACGCGCGCCTTGTTTAGCCTCTGCATCAGGCCGGGGCATCGCGCCGCGCCGCACCCCAGAGACCAGGGGCAGCCCTCTGAAACATGGCGCTGGGTGTGGGTGTGTATGAGTCTGTGTGTCTGTCTGTTTGTGTGTGGTTAATTGTCTACACCTTTTGTGTGCTTTAGAAGTCTCCTCTGCAATATCGCATAAGGAATTGCCAAGACTGTGTGTGTTATTCTGCAGATGAGCATGAAAGCAGAAAAGGCAGGAGGCAAAAACATGCAGAGTGTGGCTAAAAACGTGGAACAGAGGAGAGAGGGAGAGAGAGAGGGAGAGAGCGGAAAAGAAGGAGAGAGAGAGAGGAAGAGAGAGAGAGAGAGAGTTGGGAGAGAGAGGGAGAGAGAGAGCGAGAGCGAGAGAGCGAGAGCGAGAGCGAGACATGGTGCGAGAGCGAGAGAGAGACATGGTGCGAGAGTGAGAGAGAGAGAGAGAGACATGGTGCGAGGAACCTGGTAACGATGAGCTGGGGGTTTTGTCCCCTAAATGAAAATCGATGGCTACCAACCTCGTCAGTCTGAAGGACGATGTTTACACAAAATAGGACAATCCAGGGCTGGAAAGACAGACTCCTGCCCTGCTCTGACACCTGCAGAAACTAGCCCACTCAGAGCCAATCACCAAGATATCCGTGACAAATGTTTCTGGGTCTCATTTGTGTGTGTGTGTGTGTGTGTGTGTGTGTGTGTGTGTGTGTGTGTGTGTGTGTGTGTGTGTGTGTGTGTGTGTGTGTGTGTGTGTGTGTGTGTGTGTGTGTGTGTGTGTGTGTGTGTGTGTGTGTGGACGGTTCAGCTTTTATCTCTGTTCTACACCTTCGGCAAACAACAACAAACCATCTCCCTCTGTCTGTCCACCGGTTTTCAGCTGTCACCATCCCGGTAGTTGCCATGCCGATAACCACAATCTTTCCCGCCGACCATCTCAGCTGTCTCCTTCGTCTCTTCCGATACCTTGGATCATTCTTTGATGTGTTAGATAAGCCGTTGTGTTCACTATTCAGTAATCATGCAGATGCTGTTGTCTAGAGCACCTTCCATTGAATTCAGACGCATGTCATTAATATGAGGGTCAGAGTTCACCTGTAGGCATCTCTAGCAAGGATGCCTAAAGGTAAGGCTGCGACGTAGCGGGGATCGAACCCAGAACGCTCTGGCTTTGAGTCGAACACCCTCGGATGATTTATTTTTTATTGTATATATTCTATATCTATTTCTGGTTTAAACCTGACCCAAACAAATAGACACACACAAATACACACACAGACACACACACACACACACACTTACCCTCCCAGTTACACATACTGTGAGGTCATGGATGTGAATGACCCCCCCCCCCCCCCCTACACACACACACACACACACACACACACACACAACACACACACACACACACACACACAACACACACACACACACACACACACACACACACACACACACACACACACACACACACACACACACACACACAGTAAACACCCTAGAGAAAGATGGCCGACCGCTATCTGCTCTCCGGTAATTGGAAAATGTCCCCTCGCTTTGGAAAGTGCTTTACAAAATAAAAGTCTGCAAAACCATCCAATCATGGAGAGGAGGAAAAATGAAATGGCTTTTGTCAGCGTAAAACTCAACGAAACAACATGACGGTAGGACAGACCTTTTCTCTAGGCTCCTCCAAATAACAGCGCATTCATTCCTTTATACTATATATATATATATATATATATATATATATATAATATATATATTTGCTTAGCTGCTTTTTTTAAATATATATATATATATATTTAAAAAAAAAGCAGTTAAGCAAAAGTCTTCCTTACAACAACACGACGGGTCAGAGGTGAACAAGGTAGCAATTTTATCTTGAGTACAGGTATAAATAAGTAAGTACACAAGTCTTTGGAGGTCATGATGGAGGGGTTACCAAGGCTTAACTGCAAGGGTTTCGGGAGAATTGCTTTTGCTCGATTCTTACGTCTGGGTTCTGTGACCTTTGACCTTACCGCCTCCTCCAGAAGGATCTTCTTAAAGACCAGGGCGTTTGTGAGTGGAGGAAATAAATGTCAAAGCTCATTCACTGGAGTGTGCGGCTCTGAAACCTCACATAGTTGAACTTTGTGCACTCTGTTGGGTCTCTCCCTCTCTCCCTCCCTCCCTCGCCCTAAGTCCCTACAGTAAGTCATCAGCTTGCGGCTTGCCTAACTCTCCCTCTGTGTGAGATTGCCTTTATCTGCGCCCTAAGAGGCTCCGTCTCGTTACGCAGGAATAGATTTGCTTGAATCTCCCGCTGGTGCCCGTTTAGAGTCGGGGCTGAGCCGGTAATCACAGCCTCTGTTCTCCCGGGGGGGGCACCAGGTAGTCCCAGCAAGCGTGTTTCACCCCTGAGCGTGGGCTGAGGGAGATTACACACAGCGGTTTGCGGCGGCAGGCGGGTCACCATCAGACGCACGCGGCTGAAAGGTACGCTTCTCTGCAATTCGGCCCCCCGTTCTCTTTCCTGCAGCCACGAAGCACAATGTCCTTTCTTTCTTGGTCACAACGTCCGATTTCCATTTTGGATGCATTGACTCCCCATCGGGCCGCGGTCACCATAACAACCCGCCGCTGCCTAGCAACCGTGTGCCGCAGCCACACATGTGGACGTTATGGTGCACCGGCTATATGCTGGGCAGACACACCTGTACAGATGCACACATGTAAACACATACACACCTGTAAACACAGACACCTGTAGAGATACACACCTGTACACACTTATACACCTGTAGAGATGCTTCTCGACGACACAAACGTTTTAGGTAGAATTACAATATTTAATCAAATTAATATTATTTCTTGGTTTATCTTTCTTCTTCCTTGTATATGGTACTAGTATTGAGTCTTTTTTTTAGCAGACTTCAGTGACCTTAGAGACGTACAGACCTGTCATCAATGAGCAGGCATGGGCTTCAAAGCTCAAAGCGGCCACCAAATGCCTGCAGGCTAGGATATGGACACCCCTCCCCGCCCCACTACACCTTGCTGAGAAGACCTACCCCGTATCCATGGTAACCCACGATGAAGACCTCACACCGACGTTCAAGTGTTGCTCTGCTTCCCCGGCTCTGCTGTGTGTCAAACGACGTGCAGCCGTGAGTTATTTCTCCCTCTCTCTTTGTTTTGTGGTGTTTTGATCAGTGGCGCCGGAATGATTTCAGTGGTGGTGGGGGGGGGGCCAAATGCGCGTGCATGTGTCGAACAGCGCGTGACACCTCATCATCCTAAAGCCGCCCACACACCGGCGCCGACAGCGCACACTGAATCGTCATAATAACTCTCTTCATTGTCATCATCCTCATCATCATCCTCATCGCAATCCCTATCATAGATGGCTTTTGGATTTGACTGTAGAAACTTTGGTCGTGTTTAATGCAGTGTGCATTAAACACGTGCATTCTTCATCGTTGTCATTAAATCCAAACTTTGACATCGAGGAGTGTATTTCTTAATTCACAGTGCTTCACACAACATCAACGCAGCAACAAAGTGCAAAATAACAATGGATCGCGAGTTCCTACACTAGGCATTATGACGGCCGTCCTCTGCGTAGTGCAGTGAAGTCTAGTTAGTATCCGCGGATGAGCTGTAATGTCATCCCGATTTTGAGTTGTGTGCAACACCACAACTGTCCCCTGTTGTCAGCGAACATAGCCAACCTGGTCTTATTATAGCCCCGATCATTAACTAAAAGCCACAAAGAAAGAAGCATCCAGCATGATTTCAACAATGTGTGAGGGTATGCAGCCGCCAGCAGGGATGATGGCACAGTCTAATGCTTATGGAAAACCAGCGCACGAGCGCTGGGCCGAGATTTCAGAAGCAGGGAGATTATAGAAAAATATAATTTTTCAGTTTGCCGTTTGTCTAGTCAATATGTAAACCTGCTTAATTATTTATTTATTTATTTATTTATTTATTTATTTATTTCAACTGCGACCAGCCCGCAATTCCTCCAAGTATTACTTTTTTCACGCAATCCACCCAACCCATGGATTATCCACGGTGTCCGCGCCGCGGGTATGACCGCCAACCGCGCATCTCTACTAGTCTTTACTTCACTAGTTCGTTCTTTAGTAGAAGGTAAACACTGCCCGTGTGCTCCAGCAGTTCGCGGGATTCCCTCCATGTCAACAATGGAGAAGAAAAAAAGTGCAGATCGCAAGCATGTCACATTACAAGACCTCGTCTCGTCGCCCACTTTTCAAAATCGTGTACCACTCACAAATTTGTCTGCGACGAACGAATCGGCGCAAAATCGGGCTGAAATCGTGTAGTCTGAACCAGCCATAAGCAAGCAGCAGCAGCGCCATTGTGCAAGTTCCCTACTAGACCAAACGAGACTCGTAATGGTAGGTAAAAACAATACTTTATTAAAGCATGCAATTGTGATGTAGAAAAAAAGAAAAAGAAAACATAAAGTGCTTGCATGTTATTGAAGCCTACAGCGATCGTTAGTTAACCTGTATAGAGGTGCTCATTTGTTTACCCATGGGCCATGGCAACCCGATTGCTACCTGCTACTCTCATTGGCTGAATCGTTGAGAACTTTTTAGACTCAATCAACATAAGGTCGCGGGGAGACGGAGCTCGGTTCGTTAATTTTGTATAGCAACAATATGAGGCCAAAACATTACTAAGAAACGAAATAGTTCATCAAAAACATCTTTTTTTTCACGAAAAGTGGGGTGGCCATTGGCCCCGCGGCCTCATAGGTTCCGGCGCCTATGGTTTTGATGTAACAGCGGGGGGGATGCTGCCGTTAATGCAAGGGAAGCTGCAGACACGCACACAAATGCACACAAGCACACTCTCACCCACACAAGCATACGCGCACGCACACAAACATGCACGTGTGCACTCACAGGCATACAAACGCACACACATAAATGCACACACAAGCACACACACGAGCGCGCACACACACAAATGCACGCACACGAGCATACACGCCCGCAGACGCAAACATGCACGCACACAGATGCACCCATACAAGCATACACACATATGCAAAAACACACAAATGCACCTCCTTTTTCTCTAAATTCTTCCTCTTCCATCTTTCATCTTTCCAATTACGGGGACATACCAGCAGGGGGTACCAGGCTTCACAGCCAGCTCTCCTGGCGTTTGATCCCCCAGCGTCTCATCCAGGACCTGGCTGCCTTACTGACGCCATGGTGCCAATACACCCCCCGCTCCCTCCCCTCTCACACGCACCCCGGTAAGAGCGACGCGGTGCTAATGGCTTGCGTTGTATCTTCTCGTTTTGTGGCTGTCTCTCAGTCTCCTTCCATCCTGCTGATAACAGCAGGACTATGACCGGTCCCCCGCATGATAAAATGTACAGCGAAACCTTGGATATTGCAGAGGGGAATGTCAGTGTGTGTGTGTGTGTGTGTGTGTGTGTGTGTGTGTGTGTGTGTGTGTGTGTGTGTGTGTGTGTGTGTGTGTGTGTGTGTGTGTGTGTGTGTGTGTGTGTGTGTGTGTGTGTCAAGTGTTTGTGTGTGTTCATATTTCTCCTGAGTGCGCACATTCATGCCACCAGGCAAACGACTTTGTCACGCGGGCGCCAGCTGTGTCGGCTGGCCCGGAGGAGTTCAAGTTCGTTTTCCTATTTTCATGTTAGTGTGCAAATGCAATTCCTCCTGCTGTCCTTCATGCCTGCCACATGGCAGCAGAATACATCTCTTCTCTCCCTCGCAGAGTGATGGAGCACAACATTAGAGCACAGAGACTAGCACCTTGGGCACCTACTGGGAGCTGCACGCAAGGTGAGGGAGGCCTGAAGCATCCCTACCTTATGAAAGGCATAACAGCTTGACAGCTAGTACTTATGATGACTTATTGACTTATTATGATGGACTTTATTAATCCCCATAGGGAATCTTATTATGCACTTTGCTCGCTCTCTCTTCCTGTGTGTCTCTTTCCATCTCTCTCTCTCTCTCTCTCTCTCTCTCTCTCTCTCTCTCTCTCTCTCTCTCTCTCTCTCTCTCTCTCTCTCTCTCTCTCTCTCTCTCTCTCTCTCTCTCTCTCTCTCTCTCTCTCTCTCTCTCTCTCTCTCTCGTGCCTTGCTCATGGGCCGCCGGGCAGGGGTGTGAACTTGCATGTGTTTGGTTGGGGTTGGTTACCGGTGCACCCAGATGAAACACCACATGAACACGGAGTCCAACCAAGGGGTTTGAACCCAGGACCGGTCTGGGAGGCCGCAGTGCTAACCACTGTAACGTTGCGCGACCTAACTTAACAACTTCTCCATTGCCAAACGGATGCCACAGCTAGCATCAACTTCTACCATGAATCCCACCTATGAAGGGGATCTCCTGAACTGACCACCCAAACCTGAGGAGCATAACCACATTTTTTTGGTTTTAATAGACATGCCATTAACACCACAAACTCAGAGAAAGGGAGCTTTGCATTTGACCGGATCTTCAACGCTCCTCCCAATGTCGCCATTCAGCCGCAGTCAATAAATAGTTTAATAATCAGAGTGTGAAATACGGTGGTCTCAGGAGGGCCAAGATCCTTTTATTTCAACCTAAAGTTTCAACAGCTGGTTTTAAAATGTGTTTTGCAAAAGCTTACTGTTTCCAGTGTCCATTATTCAAATTGAAAAACAATTATTTATAAAAGTATTGTTGCTGTGGTTCCCCTTATATTTCCATTGAATACCCGACTGTTTCTGGTAAGGCCTTATTCCATGGGTGGCACTGTTGCCAATGTTCTGCAATCTAAATGTTCTGCAGCTTATAAGAAACAAGTGTATACGTTTCCGAAAAGCTGAACCCTCCCTTTGGCTCCACAGATCTACACACACCTTGCTGCCGGTGTACCCTCGTTGTCACAAAAATTAACTTGAGATGTTGGGCCAGAAGGAACGTTCCAAAACCAGCGAAAAGATAGCATTTTATACCCGTTTTCTCTAAATGACTCTTTTTGCAGCACGAATTTCTTGGCGCTTGTACCGTAAGTCTCGTCCCTCGCACCCCCTAGTGGCCAGCTCAGGAACCGCCACTGGTGTTGAGTGAAGCACTACAGCACAAGACCAGCGCACAAGGTAGATACTCTTGATGGCCACTGGGTTTTTCTCACACTGTTTATAGTGATTATCTTCCTATTATGTTGTTCACGAATGAAATTGATGGCCATTATTGCGTTTTTATGGCTTCATTATAAGCTTTCATGGAGCCAAAATGAAATCTGCGTTCACATTTCCATTGGAGGAGTTCTCCATTACGAGCACATCTGTATTCATTAAGGACGATCCATAAAGTATATGCATTTGGGCTTGCCTCACATAGAACAGATGTTCATTGCAAATTGACAGTAAACAGCTACAAGGAGATTTTTGTATTATTTATGATACGGCAAAGTAAAACTGTGTGTGTGTGCCTCTCTCAATGCATCACCCCGGGCACACAGACCCAACTTCCACCAGAAGCGACTAATTTCCCAAAAGGTTGGTACGTCTTAATTCAACCGGTCCCATCCCCCAATAGCCGGGAGATTCATCATCATAAATCGAGCACTCCCAATCCCTCTTCGATTGTGATGTCTTGTTTTTTCCATTTAAAACCCTCTTTTCCCTTGCGAAGCACCTTTCTTTGTCTTTTTGTACAATAAGCGTCATATAAATAAAGTTTGACGGATGGATGTAAGGCCTTCCTACCTCTGTCTAGCGAGGAGTCCGGGGAGGTGAAGACCATCAGGCTGCTGATGTCACTCTTGTAGCAGAGGTCCGTGGAGGGGGTCTTCTGCCTCACATGGAGAGAGGGATCTGGTAGGGGAGGCACATCAGAGCAGGACGTTCGTTAACCAATCAAACCCATTAGCCAATCACACGCATCAACCCATCAAACGCATCCATCAAACCCATTTGCTGCTGTATGCAGCGCTGCTTTACTACCGCAAAAAGTTGCATCGTTTGGCTGTGGATTAAATCATTCATTCCGTCAGCTCTGTAATGCTGTAGAGTTATAATAGATGGGTACCGCTGAACAACTGACACTTACAAGCAGCTTTACGGCTTAGCCAACTTCTCTGAGGTGTCATTCAATCCTAACAATGATAAATGGGAGACTTTAACGTGCAGAAACTTTCTACAAATAGACAAGGAAGTGTGATTGCTGGTTCATTTTGAGAAGTATTTAAGCAAAAAGTGTCTGTAATCTGCGACTGCAGAGTGCCCGGATGTACGCTCCGTTTGAATTATGACAGAATGACATCACACCCCTGAGGCATTAAAGTGTTGAGAGAGCATTGAATCTACTTTGCTAAACCAATAGAAACCCGGAAAGCCCCTCTCAACCAAAACATATTAAACACATTATTCCTCCGACGGCTAAGCTAACGCTAAATTCACTGTGGCTTCGCCATCTATCAATATGGGTTTCTGTCACCGGAGATACAATTACCCCATGGTCACGGCAGGATGAGATATCTACACATGCACGCACACACGCCTACAGACATTCATTGTGCGCACGTATGTGGCAAACTGGTGAAAATATGCAGATACATGTGCATTCAAATAAAGAAAACGAAACACTGAGGCAAACTCATACGCACACACAAACAAACACACCAGAAGACAAACATGCACAGACACACAAAAACCCACTCTGTAAGACAATCAAGCACACACACACACACACATACATACAAACACACACACACACACACACGCAAAGACAAACCGGCAGGGACATGCAGGGACCCACACGATAAGACAAGCACACACACACACACGGGCAAAGAAAGAGATGCACGCACATGATGAAAAACCCACACACACACACACACACACACCATCTCTCTTTCACTAAACACTGCTTGAAGCGACTGCTTAAACACACGTGGATTAGCATTTTTATGACTCGGGTGCGGTTTGATTTGGGCTTTGAGGTTCATTGGGTTTTGAGAAGTACTCCGTTCTTTGCCACAGAGCAGCTCAGTGAATGCATATTGGACTCATCCCTCCAGGTCATTTTGCATTAAAAGTAAAAAAAAAAAAGGTCTGCATTTTAGAAAGGGCCTCTCTCGGGCAGCCTCGATGCTCCGCACACACAGGGAGATTAGGGGCCGGAAGGGGGCCCGGACCACTCAGAATGAAGGATTATCCTGCCACTGAATGCTCCAATATATGCATATTCATCATCCTATATATGTGTAGATGTATATAGCATGATTCCAGATCTGAATCATAAAGTGTTACTGCCGCCGAGAAATAGTTTTGCCATGGTACAAATACGATTTGTGAATAAACGAATAATAACAGAACATCCGCACTGGAAGTGAGACGGATAAACATGGTGAAAACGTTTTCTAATCAAAAAAAGTGAACAGATTTTCCCTCCATAGTCTGTTTGGAGGGCTCCAACAAGCTACAGTTGCAGATCTCACACTCAAACTCTCTTCTTCTTCCTCCTCCTCTTCCTCCTCCCCCTCCTGGCCTTCCTCTGTCATTACGCCACTACCCGCTTATTAGCACGTCATTAAAGGTCCAACTATTTGTGTTAATTGAGCACAGATGTGCACGGCTGAAGGAGCCAACGGTTCAGGGGGAGATGCCGCACTTACACAGAGATTACCCATAATGCCCATGGAGATGGACTTTATATGGATGCTAATAGATAGTTTGGGCTAGAGTCCCGGTCTGGGGTCCTTGGTAAAAGCTCTGAAAGGAGCTTGTTTCTTTTTTTCACCCCTCACCACATCAATATTTAATAGCAGGCTGCCCGGCACTTTGTCAGTCTGTAATTCAGTAACTTCGCTGCTAAGACGCCATCGGCTCGCCTCACACAGGGCACTGAAAAACTGTAGGTTTTGTGTTTAGTGTCGAAGATAAACCTCATAGCGTGTGTGGGCATCAGTGGACTTCAAGTTGCTTTCTACTGGCTGTGTTGTAAAGAAATACTCGATACTTCTCAACAGTCAAGGAGAACGAAGGAAAGGGTGCAAGTGGTGCAAAGCTGGGAAAAGAGCTAGAGCCCAGGTACAAGCTAGAGCTGAATGAAAGGAAAAAAGAGTAGAATGGATCATTTCATCTCTCTGATTCAATAATCTATATCAAGGCTAGTTGTGACAAAAAACATTATTTTGTGAGCTTGGCTGAAAGGTACTGTCTTGGATGCCTCTATGTCTGCAGTCCCCCTGTAGGCGTCCTGGAGCAAGATAACCAATCTGCTCGCTGAATATTTCTTTGGATAAAGCGTCTGGAATAGGAAATAGAAAATAACACCCAGGCGACCTGGTATCCTGTTGTGATGTTACACCTCACAGAGTTAAAGAAGAAAAGTGTCTTTCCTAGCAGGGAATGAGAGAGAGAACACGGCACGGACGTGCGAAACCAACATATATCACGCCGTCACATTGAACACGGTAATTGAAATGAGAGCGGAGGAGCAGAAAAACCAAGCTCTTCTGTTCTGTTTTATTAGCGGACAATGATGGAGAAAGGTAATATCCGCTGTAGTCGTCCGTTCAACTCAAGTCCCTTAGCACAAGTAAACCCTAAACTGCCGCCCAAACAATTAAGATCTGCTTATGTTGTGCTGCTTTTGTTTTTATCTGCTGCCCAACAAAGCAACCTAGTCGTTCGGGGGGGGGGGCCCCATTGTCAATTTTCTTCTCGCAAAAACAAAAAGGGAAAGCCTTTTCAATTCGTATAATGAATAAATTAAAATTAATTTCGAGGTTGATGCCGTTCAAAGGAAGCATTTAAAAAAGGATTACATTGTTATGAAATCACTTTACGGCCACAGTATATTATCCTCACAGCTAACTGAACTTTTAGCAGAGGCGCTGTGTTAATACTGAAACAAGCGGGCCAGGCTCACAGCGGAGGGAATCTCTGCTCTGCCGGGATGTAATAAATGGGGATATTACCCACTGAGAACAACGTCGGCAACCCCACATTTCGGCAAAGCAATTATAGGAATAATCAATTTATACAATGGTTACTTTGCTTAACTGGTTTATCCCACAGTAACAAACTGATTTGTTGCAGTATGACACAGCAGAGGGAGGGAGGGAGGGAGGGATGGATGGGGGAGAAAGGGAGGGGGGGAGGGCTAGTTGGAGGGAGATTTCAGTTTGTTTCATGTCATTCCTGTCCTATCTTTACTATTCAGCCTCAGCTCTTGCTTAACAAAAGAGCTGGCTTTAGATAACTTTGTTTTAAACCACAGAGCTAGCTTTAGCTCGCTGTGTTTTAAACCACAGAGTTAGCTTTAGCTCGCTGTGTTTTAAACCACAGAGCTAGCTTTAGCTCCTTGTGTTTTAAACCACAGAGGTGGCTTTAGCTAGCTGTGTTTTAAACCACAGAGTTAGCTTTAGCTCGCTGTGTTTTAAACCACAGAGCTAGCTTTAGCTCCTTGTGTTTTAAACCACAGAGGTGGCTTTAGCTAGCTGCGTTTTAAACCACAGAGGTGGCTTTAGCTTGCTGCACTTTTAACCACAGAGATAGCTTTAGCTTGCTGTTTTTTTAACCACAGAGCTGGCTAGCTTATTGTGTTTTAAACCAAAGAGTGACCAAGCTTTCTTGAGGAAAACCTGACGGTGCAACCCAGAACATTTTGTTAAAGATGCTAATCAATGGACCAAGGCTATGATTAAGTGGGATGGTGAGTCCAGCACTTTTAACAGAACTTTTCACCCCCCCTCTGCTTCTCATTCTGTGTCCATTCTCTGTCTCTGGCCTTTCAACAGTTGCTTCTAAATCTTAGAGAAAGTACAGTCTCCCTTTGTTTCTCCTCCCACCCCCCCTCTCTCTCATTCTCTCTCCCTCACCCGCCATATTTCATCTGTCCTCATGGGAAATAGAGTACAGCCGGGGAGACAGTCAGAACAAAAAAATAACCCCCTCCCCCACCGACACGGAAAGTGGAGGTGATTAGGGAATGAAAAGCCAGCTCTTTGGCTACGGTTCCTCGCCCAGCGCAGGGCGAGAGCCGCCGTGTTTCCCTCTCTCTGTTTGCAATCAGCAGATGCAGCCCCGGCCTATCACGCCCGCACCAGGTGCCTTTAATTGCACTGACATTCAGTGGGTAAGGTGGCTGCCGGACTCCAGATAAAGCTCCTCACATTCAGGCGTTAATCACAGACAGCCCAGACAGCAGCACCACCCCTCTCCCCTAAATCACCTGCCGTAGGACCCCTCGATTCCAGGGGCTGCTCTATAAATATTCAGCAGAGGTGGAACTAATGTACCAAAGGTGTGATTGTGCGGATGCCTAACATTGAAGCTCGCCCACACTGCCCCGCCCCACCCCCCCCCCACCCACACACACACACACACACACACACACACGCACGCACACTTCACCACCCCCCTTCAACACCCCCCTCACTTACCCGAGACTGACTGCCTGTCAATTTGAATCGTAATGAAAGCCTGCCAAATGCACTGGGCACGCCACTCAAAGGGAAGCGTGTGTGTGTGTGAGTGTGTGTGTGTGTGGGAGTGTGTTTGTGTTGGGGGGGGGTGTGTGGCTCTGTGTGTGTTTCTTTGTGTGTGTGTGTGTGTGTGTGTGTGTGTGTGTGTGTGTGTGTGTGTGTGTGTGTGTGTGTGTGTGTGTGTGTGTGTGTGTGTGTGTGTGTGTGTGTGTGTGTGTGTGGTGTGTGTGTGTGTGTCTGTGTGTGTGTGTGTATGTGTGTGGGTGATTTCAGCTTTGTGGTCTCAGTGATATAAAAATTTGCGTTGTCTTTCTCTCAGTGCTTCGTGGCAGTAATGAACCCAGGGTAGCCATTGTTTGCAGAGCTCAAAAGCCCTTCTCCCCCCCCCCCCCCCCCAACAGCTCGTGAAAATAGGGAGCCTCTCCTCTTGGTTATATAAACTGACGAATATATAAAAAATAAATGAAGAGACCTTCAGGGCAAAACCGTTATCTACCAAATAAACAGCCGATACTTTATTAGGCACCAAAGACGGGGGCTTTAAAAGCCTGATTTCCCCTTCTCTTCCGAGACACCGAGGGAGACAGAAGACTGGGATGTAATATCCGGGAGTTGAGCGATGCAGAAAATAGTGTCACCGTATTTGTTGTTTTGTCATTGAAAACAAGTTCTGCTTGGCTGATATGCGACACCCCAGAGCTTATACATGGTAGCGACGAAAATGTTTTATTTTTATCAGCTATGGAAGTGCCAAGTCTAACGGCTGCTGGGGCTGAAATTAAAACGTGCAGGGTGTACGTGTGTGTGTGTGTGTGTGTGAATGACGGTGAGATAGTGAAGATGTGATGTGCGCTTATCACACGCTTCTTGTGGTAATGCCAGCAGATTAGTGATAAATGTATCGCAAATGAAACAAAATGGGCTGGAGGAAAGTCTCATCTGACTACTATCCCAGCAACAGCACTATCCCATCAGTTTTGGATTCAAACAACAAGGTCTACAGACTTCCTGGGCTCCTTATTGTCGAAAGGGCTGATTGTCTTAAAGGGTGGGGGGCGCTTCAATGTCAACCACTGACGAACGAGTGCTAACCACCATTTTGAAACTGTGAGGAACACAAGGTGTGACTGCAGGGTGCCCGAGTCTTTAACCAATCCTCGCCACTTAGAAGAGACTCGGATATCCCGGCGAAGCACTTTGAAAAGTTGGAGCCATCAGGAGAGAGCAATGCAATAACCAACAATACTCTCTCCACTTTGTAGCCTCCACTGTCATCATGTTTCCACTGGATATTGGTGCGGATGTATCAAAACAATTACCAGCCCGCATACCGCATACGGCACATCGCTCACTGGAGGGGGGGTGAAAAAATATATAAAATTCAATTCAGACAAAATTGCTTTGAGGGAATGTAAACACTCCAGGCCAGGCTTCGCATGGAGTTTCATCCGGCCCAGAGATTTCCCATCATCCTCTCTTCCCACAGAGCCCCTCACCTCAGTATTAGTGCAGAGGCTGGGCATTGGTTGCATATTGAATCACTCGACGGTTAGCGAGATGCATGCGCTTCTTCCGCTGGGGGAAATCGAACAGCTATGTTTACAAATTTACATTCATCCGTCGCTTTCATCCAAAGCGGTTCACGAGTTTGGCGGAGAACAGTCGAGGCATAACTTTTAAATTGGTGTCGCTTCAAAATTGCAACGAACTAGCTGATGAAAAGTGCTGGGCGAAAAAGCAAGTTTCTTAACAGCCCTACCGGACAGAGAGAAGCGCTGTTGGAGGTGCCTAGTGGTCACAGGTCAGCAGCACAGCGATGGTGGAGATCCACAGAGTCCTATTCGAACTTCAACATCGGATTAAATTCAACTGAGTTAAAAACACAAGACAATAAAGGCATTATAGAAAGTCACAAAGTGCACGAGTCAGTTTTTGAGAAGTTCTGGGTAAAAGTGTACTAAATAGCGTTATATAAATGTGGTTCAGTACGCCGATCCAATGTCTGAAGTGTATTCAGATTTCGAATCATGAACATAATCAGCAATTTTCCTGGGTTCTTTAATTAGCATTGTCATTTATAATATTAAGCATTTGAAGACACTTATTAAATGCTTGTTAATGAGGTAATTAGTTAAGAGATATTTCATGGACAATGAACGAGAGAAGAAGGTGAAATAAAGGGGTTTAGAAACCACATTCTCCTTGCTGTGTTAGAGATAGTTTCATGTCTATCCTATTATTTTATTCTCTTTTAAAGACCGCCTCGAGGCATCCTCTGGAAGACAGTCAGACAGGGATTAGGAACGGAGAGAGAGAGAGAGAGAGAGAGAGAGAGAGAGAGAGAGAGAGAGAGAGAGAGAGAGAGAGAGAAGAGAGAGAGAGAGAGAGAGAGAGAGAGAGAGAGGGAGAGAGAGAGCAGAGACAGAGAGAGAGCAACAGAGAGAAGAAGAGACAGAGAGAGAGACAGAGAGAGAGAGAGAGACAGAGAGAGAGAGAGAGAGAGAGAGAGAGAGAGAGAGAGAGAGAGAGAGAGAGAGACAGAGAGAGAGAGAGAGAGAGAGAGAGAGAGAGAGAGAGAGAGAAGAGAGAGAGAGAGAGAGAGAGAGAGAGAGAGAGAGAGAGAGAGAGAGAGAGAGAGACAGAGAGAGAGAGAGAGAGAGAGAGAGAGAGAGAGAGAGAGAGAGAGAGAGAGGATGGATGGATCACGCCAGTGATGTACTCTTTGTGATTGTACGGGGCTGGGGTTGCAGGGAGGAAGGTGGAGGGTGTGAGAACACAGAGAGGGTTTGTGGTTTTAAATTTGCTCCAGGGGATCGCAGGATAAAGAAAGGAGAGGAGAAGAATGCAATAAGACTGATTGCAAAATAAGCTCACTTCAAAATGTGCCCCAACAGGGATGGTCTGATGCGGTGTTCGGGGGAGTGTGGGCGTGTGTGTGTGCGCGTGTGTGTGCGCCACCTTGTGTATATATGTACTGTGTGTGTATGTGCCTCCATTTTGGGGGGGAAATTTCTTGAATTCTGACACAAGCATCTCAGGTAGTGCACACACAAGCAACCACTAATAGGAAAAGCACTTAGAATCCTCTTCTCCAAAACCCCTCTTGGAAAGACCTTCTGGCTGATGCCAGGCTATCAGCGCACTCTCTCACACTCACACACTCTCACACCCCTCCCCTCCCTCCCACTGGGGGTTTTGGATGGGGGTGCTGCCAGTGTTGTCATTCAGATTGAGTTGTTTTGAGTTACTTTTCTCTACACACTCGGGGCGTGTGGTTTGTGTTTATTTGAACCGCCAATGCCGCCATAGCCCAGTGGAAGTCGCGCACATACCTTTGTTTGCGTCTCTTTTGTCTCCGGCTTCACATGCTGCAGCCCCTGATGCTCTCTGCTAGGCGGCGTGATTAAGGGCTTCACAACAGCAACTTAATCATATCCATTCTTCACATCCTAATCGAAATTCTCCCCACAACCACCTTACCAACTGGAAACGCTTCCTCTTGTCTCCCCAGTATAATTATTTCATTGCATGAAAAGGTTATTCCCCATTTTTGGGTGACCTTTATGTTTAAATAAATGTCTGTCATTTTTTCTCTCTTTCCGCCATGGAGGGCTATGGCCCTTAAATCCCTTTAAGCCCATGTCTGATAAAAGGCCAATAGAAAGGCACATGGCTTGACCTGTCTTGACACGATTACTCTTCAAATGAGGCCCAAGTTCAAATAGCTGGGAGAGGGTTAATGGGTTTGAGGGAATGGCGGTCACACATTAACAGCTTGCCAGCTCTGCTAATGGGACCAGCCATTACATGGACGTGTCCTGGACTGCTCTGAGGCTGTCAAGCAGAAACACTGGAAGCCGCTATACACTGCATGTTCTGGGCAGCTTCCATTCCATCCGTCCGGGGGGAGTCGTGTAAACATGCTAGCTAATAAATTATCACATGTTTAAGATGAATTGCAAAAATGTACATAGACCTAATCTCACATCTATGTTTTCCGAAATGCTGGAAAAAGCTTTTGCAGAGTAAACACTGCATTACAATGACTTGGAGTCTTTAATGGACCTACTCTGGCGTTGACATTTGTTTTACAAAGACGAGTGGAAGACTGGGGAAAGTTGGAGATTGCCAGAGAGAAAACTGGTCAGTAACAGTTGTGAAGGATAATGATAATTATGGTCTATAAATGATCAGTGAAGTGCATCATGCGGAGAATTGCTCCCAGTGGGAAGCCTTGGAGTCAATCTAAATCTGATTGTTTTTGGTTTCTTCAGTGTCGGTTGACTATAAATGCTTAAATGCTGCTGCTGTTACTTTCAATACAGCGGTCACTTTCATCCGGAGTGACTGACGGCATTGAGGAGCAGGCATTAGGGCTCGGTCTTCCTGCTCAAGGATGCCCACAGTTAGGCTACGGACATGGGGGATCGAACCAAGTACCTTCGGCTGGTTGTCATTCAGCTGAACCACTTCAACACCCAACACAGTATGTGATGTTTTAAACACAAAAAACAGGAGCACTCCCTATAGAACACGTTTCCACAGCGATCAAACGGCGAGTAAATGGACAAAGAAAGGGTTGGTTTGAGATTATGTTTGATCAGATACACTGAGATGAACATCCCCAGTGAGTGAAATCACCCCCTGTGCTGTGGATGTGATCTGTGGATGTGCACTGCGGTGCTATGCATTGGTTCATGTAATGGGTTCTACTACTGACTCAGAGCACCGATTACGTGTGTGTGTGTGTGTGTGTGTGTGTGTGTGTGTGTGTGTGTGTGTGTGTGTGTGTGTGTGTGTGTGTGTGTGTGTGTGTGTGTGTGTGTGTGTGTGTGTGTGTGTATGTGTGTGTGTGCATCAATTGATACAATTTAGATAAAAACGCCTGCCCGCTTCACAGAAGCAAGTGGGCGAGTACTGACATAACAGAACATTTGATGCTGGCTAGCCCAACATGGCGTGGTAACTGTTGCCAGGGGTTAGCGGTTGAATTCCCACCGGAGACCACCGACGCTGAGAATATCTGCTCCCCCGCTCATTAAAATCATCAAATATAGGAAAACAACATACTACAGAACCAAACACCCTGCCAAAATGTCAAAAGATCACATGATGTCATGGTTATGTGACTGTGGGCGGGGCTTATTTCTACCGTTCCTTTACCCAAGGAACTGCGACAACTACCATAGGAACAAGCAAAATCAATACTTTGGAAGAAAACTTTAAACCTCAAAAATATTGATCATACATGACCTTTATTGTCGAAAGAGTCATGGGGTTTCTGCTGTTGCTAGCAATTTAGCTGTGCTTTGTTTTATTACTCAAAAGCACACATGTAGTTCTGGTAGTTGGACTGCACTTTATAATTAGTATACCACTGACAGTTGGGTAAACCTGAATTTTAATCATTTGTAGTTGTATTGCCAAAAATAATAAAAACAGGAGAAAAACCACACACAATCAGATTGTGTGATTACTATGAATGTGATTATCAGACGTTAATACATCAAGTATTCATGAGGTGGTGATCAGCAGTTCTGTGATAATTGTCCATCGTATGGCCTTGTTAACGGCTGTGCTTCTGACCGGCTAGCCGTCGAGGCCTCGGGTATTCTGAATGAGAACATCTTCACGCTTATTGATCAATGCTCTGATCGATGCCGATCAAAGCAGTAACGGGTCGGACCAACAGGCGGACCACCGTCTGAGGGGTCTTTGCCCTAGCAGTCCTCCCATACGGGCTGCAGAACCTCAGCTTTACGGACACCCCATTGAACGACAGGATACCCGTGTTCCCCAGAGAAACACTGATCAACACGTTGTGTTAGTGTGCGTCAGTGTCTGTGTGCATTTGTATGTGTGTGTGTGGGGGTGTTTTTTGTACTTGTGTGTTATTTCAATAGTGGGGCTGTCACAATCAAAAGGTATTGACCAAAATAATAAAATAATCCTAGTTTCTCTTGCCCACTCATTCTGTCAGTTTCTGTTTTGACTTTGTTCCAGGTAGCCTTTTTCCAACCGTAAATAAATAGTGTGTTTCATCTCTGCCAGAGCATTTAGCGTGTTAAGTTTGTGTTTACAATACAACAATCGTAACTGCAGGTTACAAATGGAACATATTAGCTTGCATGGAGAAGCGATTTTGGACTTGTTGGGGCACTAACACAATCCTTAGACTGACACACACTGCTCTGTATGCATCACTCCGTCTTTCTCATCCTCTCACTCATCGCACAAATCCATTCACTTATCCCCACACGCATGCGTACAGACAACGCCCGTGAACACACACACACACACAAAACAATCCCTCTGCCCAACCCACACACACACACACACACACACACACACCACACACACCACACACACACACACACACACACACACACACCACACACACACACACACACTCCCACCCACTTCCCACTCCCATCCACACTAACCCACTCATCCACCCACACATCAAGGTATAATGGGGCTGGATTGCTTGTTTAAGAGGCCGGCCGTGTGGGAGCCGGGTCCCCAGATGCCCGTGTGACGGCTGTTAGCCCTCACTGAGGCTGACAACAGCCCTTCATCACGCCACCCAAACAGGACCCCGCAGCCTGCGGTGCTGGGCCACTCGGGTGCAGTCCCCGGCCATATCGATTCACTGGAGCGAGGGTGGAGGAGGAGGAGGAGTAGTAAGGGGGAGGAGGAAGAGCAGGGGGCGGGGGGGAGGGGGGAGGAAGAGGAGGAGGAAGAGCAGGGGCGGGGGGGGAGGGGGGAGGAAGAGGAGGAAAGGGGAGGAGGAAGAGCAGGGGCGGGGGGGAGGGGGGAGGAGGAGTAAGGGAAGGGAGGAGGAGGAAGCAGAGGAGGAGGAGTAGGGGGCAGAAAAGGGGGGAGGAGGAGATGGGGGAGTTTTGGGTTTGCTCAGCAAGGGCTCATTGGCCCACCATCGGAACCAATCAGCTTCTGAACGTCAGCGGAGCATTGGAGCCTGGAGGGATCGATGGGCTCTGGCGGTGTCTCAAGCGGAGCGTTCACCGACCGGGGAGCGTCTGCATCTATTTGTGATTGAAGTTAAAAACTCCAACGCCTTCAATTGTAGCAAACTGCAGCAACAAGGGAATCTGACGCAGCCTACCGCAAAATAATTCATTTTAGATAGCCAACTGCAAATTGGAAAAAAAAAAAATCAGCTTCTTGTCTTTTCTCATTTATTGCGTGCGTCATTGCGGGCACATATAACTGTCGGTGCCGACAAATTGTTGTGTACCAACAAAATGGTTATTCATCAAAGAAGAGAGTCCCCTTCTTAAAAATAAAATAGGCAGTTGGTAAACTGTCCTCTGCTTATTTAATTTTTGAATGTTTTGTTGGATTGTTTGTTCTTCTGCTCAATAGGACGCATGATAACAGCCTAGGCAGGTTGCAGAAGGTCAGCGTCTAACAAGATCCTCAGAGACACATCGTCGGGTCTCCATCCTGGCCAGCCTAGCTAACGTGCCACCAGAGACTCCGCAGAGCTCATCGGCTAAAAAAAGCTTCCCCCATTTCCCCCCTCTCCCAAGACCAATGGAGGAGAAAAAAGGCCGAAAGTATTTGGGGAAGTCCACAGTCTACAAAACACCGACCTTTAGATACATGCCGAATCAAGCTCTTTGTCATTCATAAGCTGTCTAGAGTAAAGAGGGTTAGCGAGAGGTGGGAGAGGTATTATGAGAGGTAATTGTGCAGAGAATCCTGGCTGAGTTCCACTGCTTCGTACCGCATGTCATCACAAGGTCCACAAGGCAAACTAAAGATGACATCAGCGTCTTCTTAAACAAGATAAAAAAGAACTTAAAATGACGGATAATAGGTAGAAACAGGGATGATATACTGTGTAAGTTGTCCTTTTTGCTTCAGTCAGGCAACCCGAGGCGACAGTCACATCGCTGGTTTGCAGTCAAGCAAAGGTTCAAGAGAATTCAAACATTTATCTCCATTATGGTCTTGATATTAAGGGTTAGTAATAATAGTTTTTAGACTTTTGCTGGCACATAGACAGTTTGAAGTCGTCCAACCCATTCCATGAGCCTAATAAGCAAGACAAATAATTGGGATTCGTTTGTGATTTTCTTAAATACCATTAGTTCAAGGATATGTGAAGCTTACAAATTACTGATGGGGGAAAAAAGTTAAATAGATATCCACTTCTAATTAACGTTTTGTTCCTCTTGGGAGGATTATTGGTGGGTGTATTATTGAGAACAAATTAGGGAAACAAGCTTTGTTATTAAAACTTTGTAGAAATACAAGAAAAAGTACCACGTATGACTGACATAATAAGATCATTAGCGAACTCATTTTCCGTGCACTTTTGTCATTAACAGCAAGCGAATACTGACCCCCAATAGGGAAGAACATTTAGCAATTAAAAAGAAGAAAATTAGATAATAGTAATAGAAAAGAAAGTGTTCTCACAGAAACACACAGAAACACACACACAAACACACAGACTTCTTAGAAGGTCTACGATCAGTGCACTATTTGATTTTGATTCTAGGAGTAATTGCCGTTTCCACGAACAAAAAAGAGGACCGCTATACAGTCTCCCTGACAAACACAATCCAAACACACCCACCTATGTCCTCCTCTACGGATCTGCATTAAGCAAGAAGTGATTCACTTTTAGTGCCCCAAAGGAGCGGACGAACGTCGAGCCGAACGGATGATCAGACATTAGAGAGCGGGGGAACACAGACTGCGTTGTCACTTCGTGTTCCTCAGGCCATGGCAGGGGGGGCCAACAGGGGCAGACTGTCACACTCAGTCGATCGCCGCACTCAGTCGATCGATGTTTGCTGAGTCAAAAACAACAACAACACAACAACGGAGTGAGTTCAGGGGGGCAGGCGGTCCGACCCTGTCCAGTTGATGCTGACCCAGTTCTGTTGTTTATTTATTTATTACTACTATGAGACCATTACTGTCCCAACATACTGAGCTAGATTTGTAAGTCCTTATGTCAGTCCCTAGTATAGTGAATCACATTTATGTCTCTAATTTGATGGAATTTTGGGCTTTTAGGGACAGGCCTGAGAAGACCGATGTGAAGGAGTGTGAGGGAATGACTTGTAGCGTTGAACCAGAGGTTCGATCAAACCTGGGTTGCTACGAATGGTATTGAGGACATGGCTAGCACTCTAGCGGGCTGAGCCGTGTGTCAATGTGTGTATTAACTGTCGCTTTGGATAAAAGCGTCTGCTAAATGCCCTAAATGTAAATGTAAATGTAAATGTGTGATCTCTGAGCCATGACATCATCCGCATAACCACCGCGCGCCTCTGATAGCGCCTGCGTGTTCTGAATAGCTCCGCGGAAACCAGCCAATCCCGGGGCCCGGGCCGCGGGTCACAAACTCACAGCCGAAGGGGGATGCTAAATAAAGACCTGGGCTGGGTTAAAAACAGCTCGCTGGCGCAACAGACACCAACGGCGCAGACACCATAAGAGAATCCAACATCCTACAACACTGCACTGCATGTGGTGCTGGCACGCGGCCCAAACCGCAAGCTAGTGTGGTTTACTGCGCATTGCTAACGCTAACACTGCTCCCTATATGAACTGCTGATGAATGACACTCTCACTCTCCAAGGTGAGACAGCACCTAAAGCTAAACTCTGATAGTGGCCGCCCCCCCATGGATTACTGGAGTATATATTCCAGCGGCCATGTCCTAGATCAGAGCCATATATGTCCTTTTAGAAAAAACACTTTGTCGTTCTTTAAATAGCTGCCCAGGGATCCACATAAACTGTCTTTTCTCCTTCCCGTTTCCTCTGCACATTACTCCTCAAGTCTGTGATTCGTCTCTGTTTTTCCCCCTCACTCTAACTCTACCTTGTTTTTATTCGCCTCTTTCTTGTTGAATTCTGGGAAATGTAGTCGTGCTCTGCGGCATGGCCGTTGTCGGGGGGAGTGAGCAGAGGTAACAGCTGTGGTCCAGAGTGTAAACAAGCCCGGGGGTCCGACCTCTCACGTCGTTAATCCCTCCGAAGTGGGCTGGTGAGCCGCGGGCTGGCTAGCTATCTCCGCTTATTCCTATCGCTCACTCTCTCGCTCTGTTTCCCTCTCACCTTCTCTCTCTCTCTCTCTCCATCTCTTATTTACCACACACTTGTTTGTCATCAGGATGGACTTGTCAGCACCACTACATTTTGAGGATGCTTGGGTGCTCAGGACTTGGTTTTTTTTACTTATTTTAGCAAACAGCTCTCCTCCTCCTTGATATCTCTTAACTCTGGGTAGGAAAAACCAAAAAAATAAGAGTTTGTCGCAGAGAAAGCAGGGGATGTCTGAATAAGCATTGCACACGCATGCACGCACCACACACATACACATGCACGTATGCTAGACCCTCTCACACACACACACACACACACGATTATCGCAGTTTTTTTTCCAAAAATACAAGGAATAATAATAATCGGCATCTAGCTTTAATGTTTGACTCTCCTCGAGCAGAATAACACCTTAATCGCTCCTCGCTGGAGGTAAAGGAAGAGTGCCTCATTCACAGTGTGTCTCCTGCTCTCAGTCCTTCCCTCAGCTTCCAACGCCCCTTTTTGCTTAACCGTCTCGTTAGTTGTTCGTTTTCTGTCTGTGTCCTTTTCCTGGCTAGGTCTCCGTTCCCACTCAACAGAGCCTCCAGCTGAACTGACCTCTCATTACCCCTCGCTATCTGTCCCGCGGATACCAGAGGAGGCCATTTTAATCAGAGGTTCTGGCTCGGTGTCCGGGAAGGCTTCAGGACAAATTAGAAGCTGATACTTGCCTTTCTTCCCCCTCTTTTTCATCATCCGACTCGGCCCTCTGTTGTTGTTAGAACTAAAACTGCATTCGCCGAAGCGAAACGAGGCAAAAAAGGCGGGGAAAAACCAACAGCAATATACACAAGCTAAAGTGTGCCGGTCTCGTCGAATGGCAAGCAGTAAACCCAAATTATAGAGGGATTCTGTTAGTCGCATTAACATAATGCAGTGGCAAACATAGCACTGGTGACTGCATCACATCTGATGAAGGATGCCCCACCTTGTTGTGAAACAAGGTGAAAACGGGGTCAATTCTCCCCTGCACTCACTTTTGTATTTCCAACCCCCTGCGCGTCATAAGAGTGTAGAGCACATGGGGAAGATTGGAAACAATCTGGCCCGATGATTAAGATATCTTGAGGTTGGACAATGTGAATCATAATTGCTTTGCTGCCAGTTAACTTATAGGCTCTAGGAAATGCATGCAATTAGCCAGAGTGTGTGTATAGAGAAAGAGAAAGAGCAGGAGCAGAGCGAGAGCGAGAGCCAGAGAGAGGGAAGGTGACACTGGACTGAACAAGCTCTGGCGGGACTCCAGACTGTTGAGAGCCAAGGTTAATCTGCCACCAGGGGACGTGACGTCATGGGACCGTCGTACACAACGCTCCCAAGGAGAGGAATCTTGACCTCCAGTTTGACCTACAAACAGAAGCTACGATGTTAGGACCTCTTCTGGACAAACACACATGCACACTGCTCCGGCGGAAACTAATGTAAAATAATAAAAGAAAATGAATAAAACTTTGTAATGAAAAATGACGGTCAAATGAAGGAGGGGATGGGAGCTGACTAGAACATTGAATTGTGTGCTCCTCTCTCCAAATATATCTCTGTGTCTTTCTCTCACTCTTTCTCTCTCGCTCTCATTATCACTATTCAATTAAAGGACTTTGTGTCGTGGTCTTATACCGATATTTTCCAAAAGGCTGGGTCTTCCATTTTATTTCCTGTGTCAACCTCTGCGATGAACTGGATTGACCCGAATCCTAAGGTAAATACATATTTCCAAAGCATCTGTTCCTTTTCGAGGAGATTGCAATTGTGTTGAGGTAATGAGTTGGGAACGCACAACACAGTGCCTGCTTGTTTGTGTTCCATTTTAACATTCATTAGAGGGCAAATATGTTCAGCAAATTGCTTTTGGGTGAAGCGAAAAAATCATTCCGGAAAAGATAACGTCAATGTCAATTGAATATTTAACAATGAAACCATCTTAACAGCGGCAGCATTCCGGTCGAATAGTCAAATAGTCCGGGACCCAGAGGGATGAGATTGGGTTTGCATTAAGATGCGACTATATGACAGCTTTGATAAGAGGGAGGTATTCTCGACAGATGGATGGAGCTAGACTCAGAGATGGATCCGTCATTGGCATGCACGTCAGTCTGGGTCCAAGCTCAGCTACCCTTGCACAAGCTTGTGTACCCAATGGGAGGATAAGAGCAAGGTCGACTCACCACAGTGTCCCCTGCAGGTGGACTCAACCCAAGCTACTCCGACCGTTTACTATTGAATCATTTTGCCGTCATTTTATGTGAAGCGACAGCACTGAGATCACGATGGAGATGTAGATCATAACCAAGCATGTAGGTGCACGACGTACACTGCTCAAGGGCGCCTAAGGGGAGACTGGACTGTTAAGAGTTCATGTGATGCGACACTCCATCCATCCACCCGGCCACAGTGTAACACATTACGGCGATCGATACGGAGCCAGACAGACCACGAGGGTCCAACGCACACCAACCGGGTCTAGCAGAGGTCAGCTGTGGCGTTGGACCAACCATGATCAATGAGCACACTTCCAGGGGACCACGCGGCTGTGGCGGCCGTGACCTCCACTGTCACGGAGGACAGACGCCTTCCAGACGACCCCCTGAGGCTAACTATTGGGGTACTGATGCTGGAGAACAATAGTATGCAAGGGCTGGTGGACAGTCATTTATTGGATGGCTATGTAATGGCTAATATCATGGAAATATGATAAGCCAGGGAATATACAGTAATATTGACCATATGCTAACTAAGAAACTGTGTCCATGAAGAGTTGGTTTTACAAACTTTAGGCTTTTTGTAGCATTTCCAATTTTAGATTCTCTCATGCCAAATTGTATGTACAGTATATATATATATATATATATATATATATATATTATATATATATATAATATATATATATATATTATATATATATATATATATATATATATCACTTTGGATAAAATAGTCTGACTTAAAGACAAACAATATTGGGTTAATGATACATTTTCTGTATCGTATAAAACGAAGGACAGGGCAAAAACGTCGACTGTAATGCGCGGTCATTAACAGAATTGTTGAAGAAGCAGTCGTCAGCAGGAAGTGTGTGAGAGCAAGCGTAGCCTGAACGGTCAACTGGAGAACTGCTGTCGAGCCATTGGCTGGAAGTGAAAGTTCGGCACCTCGAAAGCTCATTAGCAAATCGATATTCCCAACTCAAAATCCCAGAGGGGTTTTCGTTTTTCTTTACTTTTAAAACCCGTGAGTCAGTTTCCAAAGTTTCCCAAAAAGGGAGGATTAAGGAACAAGGGTCATATCGTTTCATTCAGTATTTGTTTTGTTCTATCATTGTATTTCTCAGTTCTAAAGCTTGTTCTTACGGTAAAAGGGAGAAAGCTTGAAGGGGAGGTCTAGTGGGCCAACTTCCCAGAGCCCTAGTCGGGGAAACTATGTTGTGAGAGGCCAGGAGATCTAGGGAGTGGATGCTTTGATGATAAAGGGGGTATTATCACAGTTTAAACAGTGTTTAAGCTCAGCATTTGGCATCCTGTTACAATGCCAAGCCTGTGCGCACATAGACACACACACACACACACACACAGTACCTGATGTAGCGCATCAAACAAAAATCACAATATTCACACCAATACCCATACGCGCACACAGAATCAGACCTGATTTACAGCCAAAAATACAGCCCTTGCTGACATTTCTGTCCTTTCTAGCGAGGAGGGAGAGAATCAGCGGGAATGCCAGAGAAAAGAGAGACAGATGGATGAGGAGACGTCGACATCCTAAAGGTCAGAATGGTACATATTTCATTGCGCGTCATCGCGGGAGAGCTGTGCCTGCTAATGCCGCTGATGTATGTTTAACCACACGCCGAGCCTGGGTGGACAGAGCGTGATCTTTCTTCCAGTCTCCTGTGTGCGCCTCCAAGCCAGCACCACCGACCAGACGTTTGTTTGAGCGACAGCACCCATCTATCCTTCTTAGGGGGGCCGCCGCCGGTGCCCGGTGGTTTTGGGGACAGTGTGTGTGTGTGTGTGTGTGTGTGTGTGTGTGTGTGTGTGTGTGTGTGTGTGTGTGTGTGTGTGTGTGTGTGTGTGTGTGTGGTGTGTGTGTGTGGTGTAATGAGGGGCACAGCTGCAGACAAAACATCACAGCCATCGATTTTGCTTCCCCACCCTCCCTAGGCTCTGATGGGAGGGGGGGGTTTGGACTACCTCATCTCCTCCACCTCAGGGGAGATGACGCAGGGGGGACGGGGGGGACACACATGGATTCAGCTGGTTGAATGTCACTAAACCACCGCCCCACTCCCTCTCTCTCCCAACCCCTCTACTCTCCCCCTCCCTCCCTTCCTAACCCACAATCATCCTCCCTACCTCCCACTCCCCCAAACACTCTCCCTCCCTCCCTAACCCACAATCATCCTCACTCCCTACCCCCCCATTCACCCTCCCTCCCTTCTACCACCCACTTTCACCCCCCTACTCCCCCACCCAACCCCTCCCCCGCCAGGCTCTCACCCTCCCCCCCCCAGGGTTCTAATGATCTTCCACTCTTCCGTGGACGTCCATATTTCGACTGTCAATTACCGTCCATCCGGGCTCGGCGATGAAGACGAAGGTGGACGGACGGACAGTCTGCCTCTCTGCCTTGCGTCGGCCTGCTGCCGTTTATCCAACAGCGCAATGACAGACCCTGTGGAATCTGATCCCAGCATAAACAGATTCCAGAGCGAAACACTGTCTATTCTTTCAGTCTGTGTTTACCGATTTGCTGTTCCAACTTAATACCCGGTAATTCACTCAGCACAGGGTGAGGGATAAACGCAGTGGAGGGAAAGGAAAAACAATAGCAAAACCATCTCTCTCTCTCTCTCTCTCTCTCTCTCTCTCTCTCTCTCTCTCTCTCTCTCTCTCTCTCTCTCTCTCTCTCTCTCTCTCTCTCTCTCTCTCTCTCTCTCTCTCTCTCTCTCTCTCTCTCTCTCTCTCTCCTCTCTCTCTCTCTCTCTCTCTCTCTCTCTCTCTCTCTCTCTCTCTCTCTCTCTCTCTCTCTCTCTCTCTCTCTCTCTCTCCCCCTCTCTCCCTCCCCCTCCCTCCGTCTTATTGCACCAAATCACATCCCAAACTCATCTCAGGGCTGGAGATGTTCCAGCAGCTCAGAGCGACCACATCATCGTTGCCCTGGGCAACCAAACACTGAATGGGGAGCCCTCTGGCAGGCCCGAAGGATCCCCTGGTGACCATTTGTTTTAATGCCTCACTCAGAGCCCTGTAATTGAGAGTGAATAAAGTGCCGTTTGGCCACAGCGCTGTCTCGTAACGCAATACCCCACCCCACCCCGGGCCACCTTTCCTTTGTTTGTTTGTGTGTTTATTTTGTGCTACGCAGATGTTTTCCACCAGAATTTAAGATTTTTGTTATCGTTCTTTCAGAATTTGATAAGGATGGAAAGAACCGTCACCGGGTCTATATTATAATTCAGGCTGGGGGGGAACAGTAGTTTTGTTGCCGTTCCTGTAACTAACATAACGTATAATTCCAGTGTCTAAATCAATCGTACGAAGGAACAAGTACGGGCATATTGCTCGGGGACAAAATAAAAACTCCAAAAAAAAGAAGCCTTCTCTCAACCCTTCTATTTTCCCAAACTGCGACCACCACATCACAACAACACGAGCAGCTGCTTAATGCTTGCTGCGCGGTGGCCCTTTTGCACCATCCCTGCCGGCAGCGTGTGTCAAAGTCCGGCACTTGAGTCCCGGCAGCGGGAACATCGGGTACCCTCGTGTCCATGGCAACGCC
This sequence comes from Melanogrammus aeglefinus, assembly GCA_900291075.1. NCBI lineage: Eukaryota > Metazoa > Chordata > Actinopteri > Gadiformes > Gadidae > Melanogrammus > Melanogrammus aeglefinus. Next base: position 209,673 of record OLKM01000315.1, read on the forward strand.
CTAATCCCCTCTATCATCATCATCATCAGCCCCATCCTCTCTCTGCGACTGTGGCCCCCCGTTTCCAGATCGTATTAAAGATGTCCTCTGCTTCCGCTCCGTAAATCTCCTGCCCTACTCTACTGCATCACCGGGCAAATAAACTGTGGTTTAATACAGTATGGCTCGATACAGTGTGGGGAGGACCTGTGCCTTGACCACAGAGACAGCTATCTGTCAGGGGCCTGACAGGAGCCTAGCGGGAGGGGCGGATCATTTTAGGGCCTTCCCTCAGGGTTTTATATATATATATATATATATATATATATATATATATATATAATAATATATATATATATAAATGAAACCATCCCTGGAGACATAATGTACTTCATGCCCCGTGGCATGTGGGGAGTATTTTCTGTCGTGACATCAATAACTGCAATTATTTCTCTTTCGATCCAGTTTGCGACAGATGAGGTCTGCTATGCCTGCTTTTTTTATTTTCCTGTCAGCCATGTTCTGGTCTGATGAAGCCATTCGCTACAGTCAGGGCCCCTGATCACACGTTACACCCCGCGGTGCAATTTACACCTACTTAAAATACACAACACTGCGAAGAGTTTACAGTGCAGGAAATAACCCTGTATCGCTAAGACATCTTTGATGTTTATTTGCATTCCCATTGTCGGTTTTTTTCTCTCCTGGTTTTTAATCCCGTGAAGAAAAAAAACGGCACCTTGGGCCCCGGGTTCTGCATGGTGTCGTTTAACTCCGTAAATTAGGAGGGTGCGGGGGACTTTGAGTTCAATGCCAGCTCTCTCTGAGCTAATCAGGAGACTGTGTTATCTGGCGTATCACAGCAGCCAGTGGAAGCGACGGAGGATCAGATAGACTTGTCTGTAAGCCCCGTGATTATCGGCCTAGCATTTAGTTTAACACCAGACGCCCGCATCTCTTCCTGATCGACTCGATTATTTGGCCCCCATCAATCCCAGTCTAAATCTGTGATGCTCTTGCTCCCTCTCACCGGATAATCGGATACGTCTGGATGGGTCGGGTGCCACGCAGGACCCTTTCCAGCAGATGTTTCAGCATCACAATCAGGTTTTCGGTTACATTTGTAGATAACAGGGTGAACTAAAATCGAACAAAAGCCGAGCCTGATCCACAGCATGCTCTGATAGAAACAGGGAGTCGGATCTGAAAGTCGTTTTAAAAATCAACCATAAACCTCAACAAACAGCAGATGGATTCATTGTTAAAGATGAGCAGCACAGCTCCATTTGTCTTCTAACAGCTGTTACGGTAAGCCGATCAACACTTCGATCTGCATTTTATTCCAAAAATCCTAAACGTGAAAAAATTGTCTGTTGAAGTTTAAAATACTGGATCTGCCAAGTGCCACTGTGTATCTGCCATAACCAATCACTAACGTTTGGCTGGGTATCACGTTGCGCGCAGGCTGTAAACAAACCAATCACCGTGCGTGAAGAATGTCCATCAACGAGAGCTGACTTTAACGTCATTGATCTTAGTCACTGCCTCTATTCGCTGATTGGACGCAAAAGATTTAGACAGAGTAAACCCACTAACATACCACAGACCCAGACCTAGTACTCAAGGGAAATTCAAATTGAGCGTAAGTAGGCCTACTTAGGCGGGCGGAGCCAGGCTAACCTTCCCATTCTCCTCCTCGAAAACTACCACGACATGAGGCAACGCGTCACTGACCAGTTGTGGAGTTCGCATTTATTTTTTTCCGGGAAACTAGCTAAAGCCTGATGCGGTACCTTAAGGCCTCAAGTTGCCTCTGTTTACCCTTGTTGCTAAGCTAACACCCTGATAGGGAACATCTAAATATTGATAGGTTATTCCAGCATGGAAAAAGGGAGGTTGGTGCAATCATAATTGCTATCGCCCTTTTGTTAAACAGGCTAGCCCGTGTGCCAGTTCCAGCGGATGGCACACACTACTAGCTGATTCCATTTTAACGAATATCCGCCTCATTAACTCCGCCCCCAAGGGAGCTGTGTGCATACACAAAGACGAGGCAGCAAAACACAAACACTCACACGCTTGTCCCATCGCCTGTCACAGCCCAGTATACGCACAAATAAACACATAAAAAACAACACACACACACACACACACAAATGCATAGACTGGTGGAAGTGTATGTAGAGAAGGGCAGTGAACAAAGGCGACACCCAAGAGGGTACAAGCGGCCCCTCCAATGGACATAATTAAAACTGCCCCATTACACCAGCCGCCATTCTATGATTTGCTTTGGATGGCACCACAACAATACACAACAATAAGAGCCCCATGTCCCAGGCAACATCCGAGCTGTTATGCTAAAACTGGGTTAATGGCGGCAATTAGCATGATTAGCATGATTAGCATGCAGACATTATGGCTGAGCTGTGGTGGCTGCAGGCTTGGCCAGTCGTGTGGGCCAGCTTGCCAGGTTTCCCGTGTAAGATAATAGATGGTGGGTTGACAATCGGAGGACGATAAGACGCCTGAATTAGCTGACATTTACTAGGATCGAACTCAAAATTGAATACACCAAAACAAGGCATTGAGTGTACATGAAAATAAGTTGTATCCCCCTAACCTTGAGAAATTCTTCAACTGCTCTCGGGTGGCACGGCGTCAAATGAGATTCTATGTGATTTGCATAGCGTGTCACCATATCAGATTGATGCTAGATCTCGCGTCGGCGTAAGTGTCCTCGTATCGAGTGAGGCACCCAGGGTGTCAACACATGTTCAAGCTCAGCTCTCGGTGCACATCTCTCAAGTACATGACCCGGCCTGCCGCTGGCGAACACAGTTAAGACCTCATCAGGTTTCAAGAGCCTCTCACCACACAGAGGGGAGGATAGAAGGCCAAACACAAACACAGAGCGCACACAGCTGCTGTCCCTGTCCAGAACGTTCCGCCAGAAGAATGTTTACCAGGCCCGGAGTCCCGTCGTCTAGTCCTCGAAATCTGAAATCAATAATGATTCACAGCGTCTCCTCTGGCGTTGAGGTGTGTTTGATGGGGTTCGGAGGCTGCCGAGCTGAGAAGAGAGTCACACAAAGGCACCGCTATCGCGCTCTTGAATTTGCCGATAGAAAAAGTTGTTTCGAGTGCAGGTATGAGGTCTTCTCTGTAACAAAAAAAAAGGGCCAGATAAAGTCGACAATGGTATTTATTTTTCTTCAACCATCTAGCAGCTTGTCCTTGTGGCACTGTCCATACAATAATGGGGCATACCGAATCACAAGACACACTCTAATTGTTTGCCAGTGGCAGAGTATCTGTCTGTCTCTCTATGTCTGGGGGAGGTGTGGTTGTGGAAGAGGGGAGAGGCGGGTGGGGGTCCACAGCTCATGGGCTTGTGGTCCCTATACAGGCCACTTGCCACCTGGTGCCCTGGTCCATTAGCTTAATAATGCATGAAGTTTGTGTCCTCGCGTTAACCCTGTCACTCCATGTCCCTCCGTCATTAGCGCTAGCGATGTGTGCAAATGAGACAAGGGGGCAGGGACACGCACACACGCGTACACGTGCATTGCATGAACAAACAAAATGTACACATACAAAGAAACGCATAGACCAGCACACACACTCAGATATAGAATGCACACAAGCACAGACAAAGAAGTAAAACACGTACACACACAAAACAAAAACAAATGACTTGAATGCACACACTCACACACACACACACAAACACAAACTCACACATTGGTGTCAAGACATAGATAATCACTAGCAGACACAAGCAAGAACACATAAAACATTTTGGAAGCTGTTAACACAAACACACATAAAACACTGATGTATACAGACATGGACAAAAAGGCTACGCTCTCTCTGAGACTTCGACACACACACACACACACACACACACACACACACACACACACACACACACACACACACACACACACACACACACACACACACACACACACACACACACACACACACACACACACACACACACAGTGAGTTTCAAACAGCTTCAGCCCTGGTCTTGAGAAAATGTGTAGGAGGGATATTTTACGGGGGGCCTTTTGCTGCTCGTAGTGACTAACACAATCACTGTGCACATCACGTAATATAACTTGTTGGGGCTTAACAGCGAGATGGTTGTTGTCACAAAATAATGGCTTATGCACTACATTATCCTATACATACAGTATATACATTATCTTATTACAAGACCACTTAATAGCCATGTATTGATTTACAATATAAATCCTTCATTTTAAACACTTTGTGTGTTAAGTGTGTTACAATAGCGTGAGTGAGCATCCATTCTCAGCACGGGTAGCCCTAATGGGATCCAAACCCCTAACCCTGGAAGTAGTAGTGCCTTGCTCTCCGAGTTGATCTACACAGAACCAACAAATACCATCTTTGTTTGTTTGTGTCACACAGGGAATGTGAGCGTGTGCGTGTGCGTGTGCGTGTGCGTGGGACTCTATCCGCCACAGGCAGTCCTTTGAACACTAAAGGAAAACACTTCCGAAAACGCTTTAGATCTGCATCTCTGCAGGCCCAAAAGTCACAGTGACCTAGAGCTCTGTCACTCAATATCGCTCTATCTATTCCCCTCTCTCTTTCTTGCTCTCGCTCTCTTCCTTTCCCTCTACCTCTTAGCCTCTCTCTATTCTTCTCTCTCTCGCTCACTCTCCCACTCTCTCTCCCTCTCTCTTTGCCTCTGCCGCTCACTCTCCCACTCTCTCCCTCCCCTATCGCTCTCCCTTGCTCTCTCTTTTCCTCTACCTCTTTCCCTCTCTCTATTCTCTCTCTCGCTATCCCTCGCTCTCTCGCCCTCTCTCTTTGCCTCTGCCGCTCACTCTCCCACCCTCCCCCCCTCCCCTCTCTCTCTCCCTTGCTCTCTCTTTTCCTCTACCTCTCTTTCCCTCTCCCTCCCTCCCTACTCCCTCCATACTCCCCCCCCCCTTCCACCCCTATCTCTCTCCCTCTTGCTCTTTGTACCTTGAGGAGCGTTTACCTCCACACCGCCAAACCACCGTTCTGCTCCTGGAATAGCAGAATATCTGCAGGAATGTAATCTTCACAAACCCCTCTGGTGAGAAACCGCCTGACAAAGCCGTTTTCTGACAGGGTAATAGCAGTGAAAGCGGTGGCAATGGAGCAATTTCAGGGGACGAGTGTTTTCTGGTCAAAAGTAATATTGTAAAAGAAAAAAAGAAAAGAAGCCATTATTCTGAAGCCGCACATAAGTGTTGGATTCGTTGACCCTCAAGCCTCGACTCCTTGTCACCAACATTAAAATGGCTGACATTTACACCCAGGAAATAGCAGCGTGGAAAGTGAGAATCTTGAGAGAAAACACATGAAATGGGTTTCACTTTCTTTTTTTTCCAGGTGGTATGGCCCGTCATAGCACAATTTATACCAGAGGGGTGGTTTAACTCACCGTGATTCATGCAAGTTCCTTCTTAATGTCTTGTCTCAATCAATTGGGTGAAAAATGAATTTACTCAATATTTCGTGCTTTCCCTAACGCTGGCGTCCGGTGTTAGGGAAGCTCCAACCGTGTGATTCAGTCGGCACTAATGAACAGAACAAATTCATTACGCACATGTTCTGCTTGATAAAAATAACCATTCAAATCAGATGAAGGCTCAAGTACCAATTACAACAAAGAGACGGAACAGGAAGACGGAACCACTCCAGCTAGCATTTTGATATTCATGTCATTTCTACACTGAAACGTGACCAGCATCCTCACACCAGAGACTTCCATCTACAAAATGGCTGCCGTGTTTAACATGAAGAACCAGGACCTTCTCTGGGTCGGCCCTCTCTCCTATTGGCCATCGGCGACATTATCAACACCCTTCTGGCTTTGGTTAATGATCAAGTGAGGGGTCGGCTGATCGTTTGGGAATGAGTATTGATACGGTTAATGATCAATTGAGTGGAGGCTGATCGCTTGGGAAATAGGATTAATATGGTTAATGATCGATTGAGTGAGGGCTGATCGCTTTGGAATGAGGATTGATATTGTTTAACCTTGACCTACTGTGGGAAACCATAGCGTTGAGACGTATCTAGCTAGCCACAGCACTAGAGGAATCAGCTTTACCGTATACCTTACTAGAAGCACTGGAACGAACTAAGAATCAATGCGATGGACGATTTTTATAGGTTATACATAGAGGGCAGGATAGTGTTGTGGGAAGGGTGTTTGTAACCCAGCTGAAAGCTACTGGGTTCGGTTCCCTGATGCCTGCAGTCTACCTGGGGGCCTACTACATGCCTAACCTTTACCTGCTCCTTAATGAGATGTCACTAATACAATCACTGTAAGTCGCTTTGGATAAAAGTGTAACATTGTTTAAGGAGCGAAATCTGATTGGATGTTCATATTTCGGTGTAATTTGGCATGCCATTTGGAACGCACATCTAAGCACCCAACCACACACATACACACACACACACACACACACATTCCAAGGGAATGCTTGTGAAGACCGTTCGTTCTGTTATTAGTTTCCCAAATAACACCTGACAGGGGGAGCCACCATCGGGCCAGACAACTGTACACACATGTCTAGACAGAGCCGGGGCGATTCGTCATGCGCACACGTCGCGGTTTTACATGTTATTTTTAGGCTGCTGTCTTCACTCGTGTAATGACCGTACTTGTGATGAAAGAGAATTACAGTCACTGCGTACACATAAAGGGCAACACTAGCAATGGCCTCTCTTTTCATTTAGTCCGAGAACACCCTGACCCAAAACACTTTGAAAATGTATTATTGTTTCCATTTTGTAATTTGCAAACCGACAGATGTATCCAAAACACACACCCTGAATAAAGAAAAAAACGAAAATACACTTGGTGTTGAAAGATGTTCTCGATAAGAGGATGTATTCAGGCGGTAACTGCAGATGACGTAGTGAAAACAATGAAAAAAGGGTCAGTGCACTTAAAGCGCTTTCTCAGAAACCGGACAACTGAAAGCCAGCTGGCCGCAGAGCTGTCAACCAGCCCAGGGTCTCCTAGACTGACAGCTGAAGCCTCGGCTATCTACAGAGCCGGGGGAAAACACACTCCCCGCGCCTTTCAAAATCGTTTGCTAAGTTGCTAAGCAACTTTCCCGACGCCCGCGCCCCACATCCTCGCCGGTCTGTTATCTGTTTACCACGGCGGAAGGCTGGCGGAGCCAAAAGGAAACCTCTGGAAGAAAAAGGGAACAAAAGGAAACAATGCAGCCCAAAGAAAAGGAGGAGTGTTTGTAGAAGTATAAAGAACAATATATTCCTGAGCTGTACCCTCCCGAGCCGATCTCTTTAATTTGTTTTCCCCTGCGTGTTCCTTTATAAAACACAACACAAGCAGTGTGTTGAGTGACAGCAAGGCTGTCCCAGAAACGAAGGCATCACAGGAGCCAGAAGGCGAGACCGCCTTTTTATTTATTTCTCTCTCTGTAATCCTCACATTCGGGAGTGACTCTGCAGAAAACTAGGTGAAAGGGACGGATAAACGTAGCTCGAATCTGGCTTATGGATAAAGATTGACGTGCCCCTGTCATCATACAGGGCGCAGGGTTAATTGCCCTTTTTGAAATGTTGACCTTTGTTAATAGCGGTCAGAAAATAACTGCAATTGCAACGCAGTTGTTTACATTTGCAAAGTGCTCCGAGAGTATTGATCGATTCTTTCAGCTCCGTCAACAGAACGAGGTCACCTTAGCCTCAAGATTAACTGCATCACTCAGCGTTCTGAAAGGTAGCTTTTTCAGCTTTTCTGAAAATAATTGTTTAAATAATGTTTTTATTGTATTTATTGTGTTTGCCCTCTCCCAGAAAGTCACCATTCTAAGCAAGCACAAGAAATAACCTACACATAAAGTTTATGACAGTTGAAAAACATGCAACTCTTTTTTTTCTTTTTTTTAACCACTATTCAGATGAACAACGCACTGGAGAGTAAATTACTATCTTTTTATGGGTTCTGCAATTGAATATGCATGCACCCCAAAATTCCCCAATCCTTATCCGATTCTAGGAATAACTCCTAGTCAGAAGGTTTATGACCGAGAGACCATTCATCTGGACAATGCCGTGTTAATCCAGCATTACGCAGACATCTACACTAATGACCCTGTTTCCAGCAGTTCATAACGAACCATGTCACAGCCAGGCCATCTGCCCCCATAATGCACTGCAGCGCTGGGAGATGTCAAAGCATTAGAAACGTTCAGTTATACCTCGGATGCGTGGGTCTTACGTCTGCCTAAAAAACCGAAACGTCATACAAGCACAGACGACCGACTTAGTTAGCCTTGCAAAGCTTTTTCCTCGACAAACATTTCAACCAAACAAAGAGCCAACCCTTTCAACGAATAAAGCTGAAGCACTTCAAATCAAAACAAAGACAGAACAATCTTCTAACCAAAAAGAGATTGTCTTCACACTTCACAAACACAAGACGTCACAGGGAGCCACCGAAACCTGCTTGAGATGAAGATTGCCCTTCAAAACCTTCCAAAGGATTCCCCAAAACACTTTGACTGACAAATGCGTTGTCCTCCACTAAAAGTGGACCCCAACAGTGCGCAAAGACGCGTCCACAAAGCAGCCTCCATGCCGGCGTCATTCAAACACGAGGCGTCGCTCTCCGGGGGCCCGGTTACCTCCGTTCGTGGCCGGGCTCCCTGGCTCTGGGGAGACGCAGACCCAGCGTGGCAAACGGTCCCTGGCACTGCTGCTGCAGTGGAGTTGGTGGTGAGGCTGGTAGTCCGTCATCCCTGCTCCCTCCCTCTCTCTCCCTCTCTGACTCCTGCTATGACTCTACCTCTCTCGCTCCCGCTCTGACTCTACCTCGCTCGCCCTCCTCCTGCGAGCGCAGTTAGCTCAGCTGTACTGCTCTCTCTACCGGCCACACATTTATCCCAGATGAGGCCGCAGCTTAACCTGGTAATCTGCGTGCACGTGTGTGAGAGTGCGCGGGGAGGGCGGGTGTGTGCCGGTGTGCGTCTGTGTGTCTTCAGCCGTACCCTCCTCTCATTGGCCCAATTATTTGACCAATGCTTTAAGAGCGACACCCAGGAGAGTGAGTGCAGTCGTGCACGGACACACTCACACTCATGCGCACAATTATTCGTTCACACTTATGCGCATACTTATTCACACGCACTCATGCGCGCACACACACACACACACACACACACACACACACACACACACACACACACACACACACACACACACACACACACACACACACACACACACACACACACACACACACACACACCTGGGACCTCCCTCGGGTCTTAGACAGATAGATTGAGGTCAAGGCAATTGAGTTTGAGTTTAAGGTCTATAAAACGGTAATTTATACCCTTTGTAGTCTGTATATATTTATAGAAGGAGAGATAGAACCGCTATGTCCGGAAGGCTGAGTGGGTGTTTTCGTGAGCGGAAAGACACACGTGTGTTTTAATTGGACATTAATCATTCATTGGGTCTTAAAATATTATTCATCACAAAAATGAGTACAGTTAGACAAGCGATGGTGTGTGTGTGTGTGTGTCTACATCCATGATTGTCTGGAAGTAAGAGTGAGTGAGTGAGTGAGTGTGTGTGTGTGTGTGTTTTTGTATGCCAACAGCATATTGATGACAGTTCATGGGGTCATGGGGGTGGAAGATGGGGAAGGGGCTTAATAGGAGAGGTCATGGTGTTCAAGGGAGGGAGGGGGGGCAGTGTTGATACATCCCCCAGACCCGTCCCTCAAACTCAGGTCAGGAATAGGTTAAAGGTCATGGTAAGGTCAGGGACACACCACAGTCAGGCTTTCTCCAAGTCTGTATCATTGAAATGACACAAAGGGTATTTGAAAGCAGCGGGACCTGAGACAGGAGCCCTGTCACCTTTGACCTCTGCTCTGAGCTGTCATTGTTGTGATGATCCCTGACAGCATCCCTTACACCGTGTGGACACTTTATAAGAAATATTCCACAACTGGGTATGTAGTACAAACTAGAGATGCATCCTCAGTATCCAACACCAGCATAACTTATTAAATATGTACACATACACAACTTGGTTTCTGTATGTTTTTCACAAAAGAAATCAGAATCCTATGTATCTGTCATTACAGTGTGTTCACATATGTTGTGCAGATACTCTTTGCCAAAGAAGGTTACCACATCCCCTGCACATATATACACACACACACAACACAGGGACACAGACAAACACGGAAACACACACACACACACACACGCTCTCTCAATGGCTTGCATCGCTCATCCTCCTATAGCTAAACTCCTGCTGCCAGGCCGCTCGGCAGCTCAGCCTCAAAGTGCCTTATCAGTGAGCTGTGGTGACACGACCTTATCTGTCCCGGCCTCTCCCACATTCATCAGGCCCTACGGAGCTCCGGCCTACCGCCATGGTCAATGTAACAGGCCGCCCCCACCCTTCCCATCCCCGCTCCTCTGAGATACCTTGCAAAGCAAAACAAATAGCCGCCCCCTCTGGCCTTGTGGAGTGCCCGTCCCCTGGCCCTGACGGAGAGATACACCAGACGGAGACGACAGAAACAGAGATGGAGCGCCTGACGTTACTTTTTTTTCCCCGGACACTCAGCAGGGTTTTCGTAGCGATTCCTCTCGGCTGCGAAGGCGACGTGACGCCAGGGTGGCTGATAGTTCAGCGGTTTAGAGTGTTTGACTCTGGGTTCGCTAGCTCAACGGGTTGAGCGCGTACCATATAGGCCCAGTCCTGATTGCAGCGACCCGGGTTCGAATCCTGCCCATGGTCCTTTGCTGCGTGTTCTCCCCTCTATCTCCCATACCTCCCTCTCTATCTCACTCCATCGTAAAAGCATAAAAAAACGCCCAAATAAATCAGTGTCAAAAAGTGTGTGTGACTCTGAACCGGAAGGTTCTGTGTTCAAACCCCCCCCGACGCTTGCGATGTATCTGCCGATATCCTCGAGCAGGAGCGTGCACGACACCTCCAGGTGCTCGTTGATGATATTCATCCAGATACATGCTGTGAGCCTCTTTGGATGACAGTGTCTGCAGAGTTAATGAACACAGAGGAAATAAAATAAAACACCAACACTTCTCTACGTAGGCGCCCAGAGGAGTAAGGCGGCCTTGGCGTTATTTATTACGTTTGAGACGAACGAGCGACAAATTGAGCGAGAAAATATGTTATTCCGCCCACATGCCTTCATGATCTGCTTTCTGGCAAACTAAGCCGAAAAACAGCAGAGCCATTAGGAGGCCGCCTATTAGAACGTGTTGTTATGAAGTCTCCAAGGAGGACGAACTTTGTTATGAATGCGTACCGTATAACGAATGGTGTAGCCTTATAGATGTCACTGTACATACCAATATATTCCACACACAGATTCAGTGCACGAATCTACACAAATAGGTGTCAAGAAATAGAGACTACACAAAAAATGGGTGAGAGAGAGAATGTCTGAGCATGAGTATTAATTTATTTGTTCCTGTGTGCAGCGATCGTTGCCTCCGTCTCTCCAGTGTGCGAGATTTGATTGACTTTGATAACAGCAAATATTGGGAGTGACATCAACAAACAACTTTTTTTTGCCACAGGGTTTAGGAATTAAATTGCTGCATCAAAGCATGCATGACAATAAGAAAGCAATATATTTTGGGCTCAAGGTGTGCCTTGTCAGATGAATTGACAAACTCCTCATAAAGGGAACGTCAGCCATAGTTCAATTACGACTGATCACATCTAGGTTAGAGATGCATATGTGGCATTCAACTTTCACATGGAAACTGAAAGTCAAACGCACAAGCCGTTTGCATACATAAAACTGACTTTGTACATTAAAAATATATTGTACCAAAATGCTGATTGCTGTACAGCGCTCCAAGCGTGGACTAAATGAGTGTGTGCGCGAGTGTGAGTCTGAGCGTGAGTACGTGCGTGCAGTAATGGCCCTTCTAAAAGAGTGAGGTACAGGTTGCCAGCTCAGCATGTTCCATTTTATAGTCAGAGAAGGAGAGCAAACTTCTTCCAAACGGAATATTTGATATAAAGATCTTCAATCAAATCGTTTTCCAAGCAGTTGGCTGAGTAATCCATTTAGTCATTAGATGCTTTTATCCAAACGTGAATTCAGTTGCATGTCTTCAAGCAATTAGGGGTGAGGCAACTTTGCCCAAGGATGTCTACAGACAGGGTAGGAAATAGATAGGTATAGATAACCGTTTTTAACAAGAGATGTATCTGCCCTTATGGTATTATGTGTCAACGGGATGTGGCTTATTTCCAGGACAAGTTTTTAAAAAGTGTTTAATAGAGGCAGATTTTTAGGGAAATTCTATTTCTTAGGGACAAAATGCCACAGGCCCCGGTTCAATTCTGGGCCTGGCTGCAGACATTTGGAATGGACTCCAGCCCCCTTCGGTCCGGGTCCATCATTATAACCCAAATGCAGCAGATGGTGTGTTGCAAACACAACCATCTGGGAAGGCATCCTTGGAAAATGTTATAGAAAAGGGCAAGCACTCAAAAACTACACGGCAGGGGATTGGACGAACCATCTGTCTATCGCCGTCCATCAAGTACCACGTAGAACAAGTAGTTCCTCACGGGAAGCTGATTGGTCCGAACAACTTTCGGTTTCGGCAACAACCGCCCAAACCCAACGCCTGGCGCAATGGATAGGCTACTCGGGTGATCGCAACCGCGCGAATCCAGCTGCTTACCATCGTCACGCACACGATACGGAACAGATCACGCACATCTGATCGATCCCTCAGACCACCGCGGGTCCAGCCTGTGACGCGCTCCCTTTATTCGCCTGCAACGCACGAGGCGCCAGGGAACGGTGAGAACACGCACTGTCCCTGAGACGGCAGTAAGCACGGCAGCATTTAATGGCGCCGAAACCGTACTACTCGGTTCTAATCGAGCTGCACATTAATCACCACTGAAGAGGACTCGCCGTGTCCGTACAACCAAGCTCTTGTTCACTGTGCCACCGCCGTGCCCAAGGCCCGTGCTCAGCCTAGTGTAGCGCTGCGATCTCCGCCTTCCCCCAGATGCTAATGAAGGCATATTGAGATGCAATTGGGCGGCTGGCGGTTTTAATTGAGACTGATGCGTTGCCTCCCCCTCCTCCCCCCCCCCTAAGATGCATTACTGCACGCCACATGCGCATCAAGCTAACTTTCAGCATTAGGGAAGTTAAAGGAAGTTTCCAGCCGATTCTATCAGTGGGGGCAATTATCGGATAATGAGGGATTTAAAAAACGGAGAGGAGATGGAGGAGGATTCTTGGCGGGCCTCGGTGGAAATTAACCCGGCGTCTCCGCCGCAAGACTGATGTCTGAATCCGTGCGCCTGGTTGGAAGGTCCCACAAATAGTGGGGAGGACCACTGGGACTATGGCTTGGCCTAGCCCCGGTCTAGTAGCACTAGTAGACACATTATGCAGTACACTTGCAGCTCCAATCCACCGAAGAATCTTACTGAGACAATTTAAGACAAACAACCAAAAATCTCTCCATCGCTCTCTCTCTCACTCTCCTGAATGCTTGTCCATTTTCTTCCGCCCCAAAACACTGTCTCCTCTTCCGGCTGTTTTTATTTTCCAATCTCGTCCCCTCTGCGTTTGCCGCTGTCTGCAGTCCCATTTCCAGAGGACACACAGGGACTGCAGATTGAAATAAAACCCCGGGAAATCTGCCTCGTAAGAGAGTGCAAATACCATCTGTGTTGGGTTAGTGCTCAGGCCCAAACACCAGCTAGGTCGGCCGGAAGCTTCTGGGACAGAGCAAGAAAAAATTAAACATAAACACTCACCAGATAACTACAATTTATACACACAAACAAACAGCACGCTATCACGGTGTCAGATTTAAATTGGCTTTAACCGCTGCACGGCTCCGTGTGCCGGTGATAACAGACGGAGAAAAGGTGGGAGTCAAGGTGGTTCTGGCACGAATGCACTCGCTGCAGCAAGCCAAGAGATCGCTTTGTCAGGAGAAAATATGATTAAACGGTGAGGTGTTTGTGGACGAAAGAGAGCACATTATGGATTTGAAAAGGCCGGATAACACTTTGAGCAGATAACGGGTTAACCCGGGACCAGGAAGTGCCCTGGGGTCTGCCAAAGGCAGAGGAGGACAGTGAACCAGGATGTAGGGGAACCTGATCCCTCAACCTGATTACCGTTGTAAAAGAAGGATAACAGGCACTTCAGTCATCTTGCAGCACAGAAGACATGTCCGCTTTGATCATGAAGGATCATATCAGATATAATCATGTTACCATTGAAATCAAATGCGTGCAACGGTGTCCGTTTTTAGATCGTATGGATTTCCTTCTCTTTGACTGTGTGTGATGATGGCTGGTGTAACCTGTGCACATTGATTGCTCTAACAGGTGTGCAGCCTCAACCTGCCCCAGAGTCCAAACAGTCTGGCTCGGGCCAGGGGAAGCTGCTAAAACCAGCCATCATCCACACACACCCCACAGCCATTAAGTTACGACCAGTCACCAATGAAACTTCATACGACCCCTCCAATAGTTGGGGTCTTTGAACATCGTGAGCTGGAGACAGCATTTTTGCCCACATTTCATGGTCTGTTTTGTCATTTACGGTAACGCAACAATAACTCCTAAAATCAAGTTTCCTAATCTGAATGTTTAGAAGATCATGAATATCATATGAATCTTCTGTTGGTGTGATAGCAGTGTCACAGCATTGGGGGGGGGGGGAAGAGAGAGAGAGGAAAAAGGACAGAAAGTGAGGGGTTGGGGAGGGTGAGAGAGAGAGAGAGAGAGAGAGAGAGAGAGAGAGAGAGAGAGAGAGAGAGAGAGAGAGAGAGAGAGAGAGAGAGAGAGAGAGAGAGAGAGAGAGAGAGAGAGAGATGCATTTAAACGAGACAGAACAGAAACAAGAACGTTTAGTGAAGAGAAATGGAAGGAAGAGGAGGAGGAGATGTGTGTGTTCTACAGTGGGGAGAGAGAGATTCAGTGTCTCTGGGGCAAAAGTAGAAGCAGAGGCTTCATTCGTATTTTCTGTACATTAATAATTTAATCTGAACAATAAAGAGTGCTCGCCAAGGGGCAGAGTGTTTGTAAGCAATGTGAGCATATGGGTGTGTGTGTGTTGTGTGTGTGTGTGTGTGCGTGATGTGTGTGTGTGTGTGTTGTAGTGTGTGTGAATGTGTGTGTGTGTGTGTGTGTGTGTGTGTGTGTGTGTGTGCGTGTGCGTGCGCGCGGGCACTATACAGCGAACTGAAAACTGACAGCAAGTTGAAAAAACATTTAATTCCATGATGGTGTTGAAGAGGGAGAGAGCAACAGAAAGAGAGAGAAGCCACAACCCTGGGAACAAAAACCATCCTTGTACATCGACATTTCTAATTTGAAGTGTCCCACGATCTCCGTTGCGGAACGGCAATTCATCTGGGACGTCGACACCAACGGCCAGTCGAGAGAGTTCACCAGAGGACACGGCAGTTGGGAAGAAAGAGAGGGGGAGGGAGCAAAGAGAGAAAAGAAAACTGGAAGGGATGGAGGGATCACGGTCCAGCGACTCTGTCGGACAAATAAAGTCTGTTGGGTGGAGCCGGTGTGGTCCCTGGTCCGACTGGGGTGGTCCGAGGAGTAACTCATGAGAAGGAACAGGGCAACGCGCAGGGGGGGAAACGATCAGACTTGCAGGACGTCCCAGTGGATCCCACTGCCCTTGGGAAGCCGGGTGCGGAGGCTGAACTAAGCCCTGAGAGCGCCGGGACACTGGCTCTGTTTACTTTGGGCGGCTCCTTTCAAAAGACACCAGACAACACACTGTGTGAAGATACTACCCGCCACTGGGCCTCTGTCTCCATGGAGACCGGCTGGTCATGACTGGAAACCTTCCAGAGCTATTACCAGATGAGGCAGTGGGTTGTGTACCTCGGGTCTGTTTACCTCCCTTGTAATCATGGATCCACCAAAAGAAGAAAAAAAAACATAGGGAGAAATAATAGAGAGGGAGCGAGGGACAGAGAGTAAAGGAGAGCGAGAGGGAGAGCGAGGGGGAGAGCGATAAAGGGCAAGCAGGGCCAGGCTGGCAAGGGAATCTAAAATACAAGAAACGTCTAGGCAATCTGGGAGGCAGAGGAGCAGCTACGTCAGACAGTAGCGGAGATAGATAGGGCTAAATGAGTCACATGGGAGGGGAGAGAGAAAAGAAAATAATCCCGAGACGGGACGATCACGAGTATTGAAGATAGTGCTGAAATATCCTCTGAGCCGCAGCGTTTCAAACCAGCAGTTTGCGCTCAGAGCCGTGTGTGTCAGTGGTGAAATGGAATGACTGAACGAACGATTACAGAGTTCACCTCTACAGGAGGATTTAATTATCCCATTTGATGTAGAACACTGAGAAAGCACACTGAGTCACCCTGGGATAGATGACTTGTTTGTTTTGTTGAAACCACAATGTGACCAAGCGAAAGGCATCATAGGCGCCACTCCAATCCCTCTGGTAACGTGGGTTTCTTGGGAGTTCCTTTCTGTAAACGCCCCATAAGCACCACTGTTTCCAACAAAGTCATTTAAATCAAGTCACTGAAATAGATTAAAGCACTAAAGCCCAGGTTTTTCCAGTAACAAACAGTCAAACGATTACAATAGGGGAGGGAGCAGCAGTGCCTACAGAAATCAGGTGAGCACATTCGGTTAAAGAGCAAAGCTCGGAAGTGGTAAGCGGAAATCAGACGCGCTGCCCTGTGCTACGTTAATGGAGTAGAAAATGGAGGACTCGCATCAAGCCTCTATCTCCATCTCCCACGCTAATCACAGGCAGAGAAGCTAAAGTAGCACAACAAGGAGAGATGAAAGACGAGAGGAAGTGATACGGAGCAAACAAGAGGAAAGAAATTTGCCCGGACAAGCTCAAGGGTCCTTGCAGTTCCCGTAAAAGGATCAAAAAGAAAAAAAAAACGTTGCAAGAATGCAGAAACATCTCGAGCACATGGCCTCTTTATCCTGGTCCTTTCATGACCCGCCCACCACATCCAGCCTCCCCTCATCCCCACCAGCACCTCTCAGAGCTGTTATCAGCATTCTAACCAGCCCCTGCATAATTAGCCAGCTAGCTCGCGCACTTTAGCAATCATCCGCCAGAGCACCACTCTATCAGCAATGCACAAAGACCAGGCCGTTTAGCCTCAGTCAAAGGCTCGCCTCTTTCATGCTTCCAAACGCCCCCAACCCCTGTGGACTCCTTTAGTTTCCCCTCCCCACTTTTTGGAGATTTTTTTTGATCTGTTTCTGAGCCTTCTACTACCTCTCCTTGCATTTGTCATGCTCATCTGAGCTAGGCTGGAGCCTCGCGTCCCCTGAATCCTAATGAGCGAACGAGAGATGAAATGGATTCACTGGCTCACACAGATGCCGCCTCTCGTTGGAAACGCAGCGTGCCGTCTTACTGCTTGCCGCTCTTATCTCCGAGCTACGCTGTGCTTCACAAAGACAATTTCCACAACGACCAGCCAAGCTGTGAACATGCCGAACACAATCACGCCATTGTAATCGTCAAAGTATCTTTCAATATGAAAAAATGACAAACAGCATCTGGGCAAATCAATCTTGCGACATAGTCCAAAATGTTTGAATGCTTTTGTGCAACGGCGTTCTTGTGAACAGTTTGCAGCCTAACGGTGTCTGGATGCGTCAGTCGCGTCGTGATGGCGACGGTGGCTTGCTGCTGTTAGATGGCATAATCTCGTGGTTGTGATAATTGCGCAGTTGGAATGGGTGGCTGAAGCGTAGAAAGTCTGCAGTAATCCTCGAGCAAGGGCTCAGATATCCGGGTATAGGGAGTGGCCGCTGCACTCCGCTCTGAGGAGCGCCACAGCCCAGCGGTACACAGAGTCACAGAGTCAACTAAGGTCAAGTATAATGTATCACACCCTCTTGAGTTGATTGAAAAATCAAAGGCAAAAACATACCGTTCCAATGGTTTTAAGGATTATTCTCCAGCTGTGGCATGGTTATTATTTCAGCACCCACAGCTTAAGCCATCTTATTGTAGTGGTACCGCACTCTACAAAACCTAATAAACTGACAGGGAGAATTATACCTAATAAATATGTTACACCTCACACACTATGCATAGAGGGGATGTGAGTGTGGAGCCAGGTTTGAGAGCCAAACTGAGAGAGAAGAGCCCCTTGGAGGAAATAAAGCATTAGGGGGTTTAGAACCAGTAATTCAGTAGCAACTCTGTTCATTCTCTAGAAGCCACCTGGACCGTTGCCTAACTTAACACATCTGTTATGGATCTCATGCCGGAACAACACCAGGGAATGTCTACCTCAAAATACGGCACGCCTTTGACCGAGGTAACGTCTCCCTATGTTTACTACGGTTAAGTGACTCCCTATGTTTTACTACTACTAAGTGGCTTTGCTCCATTCGAGTTTATACCCAGTGACATAATTTTATCGATGAGCAGGTTAGGGTTACGGGTCTTCTCCAGGATGCCACCAGGTAGACTGTCGACAGTGAGGTTTGACCTCTGCACCTTTCGGCTGGAAGTCATACATCCTAACCGCTGTCCCCTCCAGACTCATCTGACCCAATGGGCCTCATGATGAGGTGCTCGCTGCCGATGAGTGCTTTGTTCACGGAGCACATTTTATCAGCAAATGTACAACAGATGTGCATATTAAATTAGGAGTAAGAGTAAGAGTCTCCTTTAACGCTGATCACACCCTACCACTGACGAGAACAGGGAAACGGGATACCTCCTAAACTAACACAGTGGAAATGTTAACCATACACAAAATCTTCATATTCAAACTGCCTTCCAGTTTGGAATAGGCCCCAAAGGAATCAACAAAGTGAACCGCTGTTTAGTTTGAACAGCGGTCCAGTTTGTTCTATTTTTTTGTTAGAATAAACTGCAATTGAATTCCGATGCATAGTAGCGTTTAATGAAAACAACACGACAGACATGAATGGATGAACCCTGACATGGAATGAATGGCTTTGGTTGCAGGCAGAGCTGGCCGAGCGGTTTTCCCACCAGACCCCTGTGGTCTGGCCATTGTGTATACAGACCATAATTCATGGATCGGTGCGAGATGTTTTTATGACTCAAGCTAAAAACAGAACTCTCTCAGGGAAGAAGTGAGTGTGTGTGTGTGTGTGTGTGTGTGCATGTGTGTATGTGCGTGCCTATGTTATGGTGGACCACAGGGATGTTAACAAAGCCTATAACTTAAAGCAGGCTGCAGACCTACCCCCAGATCGTTTACTGGGGTCAAATATATAGGGGTAACACAATCCATTGTCTGCTGGCATTGCATACAATCTGGACAACGTTTTACGTCTGGAGAGAAATTTGTCCCGATTTTCTCAACAATCTGACCGCCGCAGTTTGCTTGTTGTTAAACATGCACATTTTCCTACTTTTCCTTCAGTACAAAAGTAAATCTCATCAACTCAAAGAGTCTGTGGGTGGTGGGTATTGATTGAACACTGGCAGATGTACCAGCATGCAACACCAGATGTAGCAAACAGCAGTAGTATTAACTTGGAAAGCAACTGTATAATCAGGGATCCGCGATCTAAGCCTGACAAAAGCTGCCAGAGACCCTGGATAGCAGGGCAATATCTGGCTGCTAAGCCCACGATGCCTCACGGCTGCGTGGATGCAGACAGATGCTGCCTCGGACCTCCCTGTCAGCCGTGATGAAGACTGATGGTCTTGGAGACGGGAAACTCCATAGCCTCACAAGCCCCATTTCATTTGAACCCCGTCTGGTTTCATTGAATCCATTCTGGCAGCATGCACATTCAGGTAGAGTGAGAGGAGAGTGGGGCTTGGAGATATGTGTACGGTACGATGGTACCGCAACACGACGAGCTATAGGGATGTACTGAGGACGATGGGCATCATTACAACTGCAGACAGACGCTGCAGGAGGGATGACTGCACGGACCATGGAAGTAACAGAAGATAGATGGTGGGCGCCAACATCTACACCTACTACACTGAGCCGATTGGCAGAAAACACTGTATTACTGTATTATATGTTTTTGGCAGTGGCTTTTATCCCAAGCAACATATTGATATTTTTTATATAATAATTGTAGAGTTTGTGTGGTTTAAGGGCCAGGTGAGGGCTGCCTAAACCAGCCATCAACCACCCACACTCCATAATTATTCATAAGCAATATTGTGCTTGCTAAAGGATACATACGGACATCTGCGGGCATCAGGGTTTATGCCCGGTACCAGTAGTCAAATACCCTTACCACTAGCCTAACCTGGGGGGGGGGGGGGGTTGGTCGACATAAAAACACAAAGGAGCTGTGCGTGTTCGGAGACGCATAATAAATGTATAAATCCACACTGGATGTAACAGAGTGCCTAATATGGGTGTGTGTTCACGACCGAAGCACAGCACGGCATTATCATCATGGAGCCTAATGGCGGTTGACTGTGGTGGCATTACATCACTGTGGTGTCTGGTGCGCGGCCGGCCCAGAGTTCCATCTGGAGGCGGTGGAGCTGGGTAGTCTCTGACAGCCAGTGGCTGTTGCCATGGTCCATTATGGTCTGTAACCGAGACCCCGCGCTACAGGTCCCATCCACCGACAGCGTTAGGGAAATCCCATCTCCGCACTGCTCGAGGAGATGGATTATGCTCTGCTGAATGTGCGAGACCCCCCGCTCACACGGTAGTACCCAAGCACACCACTTCAATACGCCGTTGGACATTGAGTCGCACACAGGATAAAACGGTTTTCGCATTCGATTCACCCTATGTAGCCGACCACCAATCCCCTCTTCAAAAGCCCCCCATGTCCACGAGGTGTATTTCGCTTCTTCAAAATTGGTTTGTATTGCCACTCCATTGAAGAGCCGTCTCCCTCTGTATTCCCTGTGAGTCCACCTTTGATAGCAACATGTGTTGCCCCCCTGACGTCGCATCAATGTCCGCCCCCTCGACCGACAGACAGGTGAGAGCCTTGGGCGTCCTTCAAAGACGGTTTGTTTCAAACCACAGCTTGGCAGAAAGAGAGAACCGTCTCCAACGCTACAAATAACCACCCAGCTGTCATTTCAAACCACCTTCTTCCCTCGGCAGAGAGAAGGAAAGAGCAGAAAAGTAGCGAGAAACTGACAGAGGTTGTGTAGAAAAAAAAATAGAATATACTTCTTCTCCGTCGTACTCCTCTTTCTTCCCTGGCTTCCTTTCGAACCCTGGCTGAACTTTTATCCTGCTGAGGTGAGAGACAGACAGGGGGGAGCCGCGCCAGAGGCAAAGGTGAGGCATGGTGATTGGCCGGCGCTGTATCTGTACCTTTCCACCTTATTTAAGAGGGAAGGAATTCAGAATAAAATGAGGAGGTAGCACAGAGCCTTCCAAAGAGATGGATTTTAATGCAGACCATGGATTGTATGCTCAGAGCAGTGATTGATGAAGGTGTCATTGTACAGGATGTGTTGGGGTCAGTGAAAATAGACTTGGAGAATATTTAAGTAGTTTCAACTGTTTTATTTCCATCACTCTCGATCGACAGGGAACCTGATCTTACTACTGTGCAAACGTTGTGCAGTTTCAACCAAGACTGACAACGCATTCAGCATGTCTGACCGACATGGTAGCAGGTAAACCCAACTTTAGGTCCATAGGTCACTTGGCATGGGGTCAAACTCAATGCGAGTTAGATTCAGACTTTGGGAGGCAATGACCCTGACCTTAATGTAGCTTTTTGAGGTTGAGAGCTGTTAAATAGCAGCAGTTGCAATATGCTGCATTCACAGAATCAGACAATGTAGAGCAAATATTGTTCAGAACGTAGTCCTGAATGCAGATGAAGGAATCAATGTAGCGTTTCAGTACTAATGGATAATAACCAACAGTAAGCTTGTCCTTAAGCCCTGTCTAAAAATAATACATTTTAAATGGGACACTTTATTTAGCCATTCACTTTAAGTGTATTAGGAATGTATTAGGTATGTTTTATGTAGGTCTATTATGCATACATTTTTAGTAGCCTACGTATCGCACATTCCTGAATTTACTGAATCCTAGTCTTTCTTTGTATCCCACGATAAAGATAGGTTCTGTTCCTGCCGTGGTTCATTTCGGCAACACGACTTTGACGAGTGATTTCCGAAGAATGCGTCGAACAACGGAAGAGAAAACAATCTTACTATTCGGTCGAACCGAACGTTAAGCGTCACGGCCGCGGAATAAACCCTAAGGTATTTAAAATCCGATAATGAAAGACAACCTTGTGGCTTGCTCGGATTTCAGAGGAGCGAGCGGGAGGCAGCAACAGCATGCTCCAGCGCTCTCCTGGCACTCCATCCTAATGGAATCAATTTCACTTCAGGCTGAGTAAGGGAAAGGACCGCGCGTGTGTGTGTGTTCCACGAACACGGCGGTTCATGATCAAGCACACGCCCCGAATCAACGGCCGCGTTATCAGGCCGGCTCTCCGTTGGCGGCCGTCATCGCTGGATCATCAGCGGTTCAGTCGATCCCCGATTGGAGCGCTAAGACAGAGATCAGGGCAATTGATCTGTACCAGCTCCGGAGGGCGGGGGCGGACAGCCCACCTGACGCAGCACAAGGCTACGTCTCCGATGGCGGAGATATGCATCAGCGGATAAAATGTGACCTCGTAGACATATCTGTTTCCCCTGTGTGAAAGGGAGCCCCATACAGACAAGGAAGTGAATTCATTTATTTTGATGAATGTCAGAAACTCCGCACTTAAGCCTATACTATAACTTTTTGAAGTTTGAAAATGGGATTTGCACACACACACATTTACACACACACACACACACCAAAGAACGGGTGTGTAGGAGTGAGTGTGTTGATGCAATCCTTTTACTTTACAAATAAACTAAGTTAAGGTAATGATACGCTTTCTTACCAATACATGTCCCTTAACTCCTCCCACTTTACACCTTGACCACACCCACTACCAGCCACTTCCCCTCCAATCTCCTCCCAAGGCTTTTATCCTATTTGTCAGGGAACCAACTTATCCCGCACATCACCTTCTGCTCAACAACCACCACCTTCACCACAACTAAAACCACCACCACCCCCATCACTAGAACCACAACCACCCCCATCACTAGAACCACAACCACTCCCATCACTAGCCACCACCACCAGCGGTTGGGGGTCCACTGACTGCAGGGTCTCCACCTGCCTACGGCGTGCCACCCGTGCCTGGGTGTGGGAGGCCAGCGTGTGCCTCTCTGCGTCCAGACAGGCAGCAGCTGGTGCAGACAGCCTGCCCATGATGATGGATGATGGGCCTCTGTGGGCTGCATCGCTCTGATCCACGGCAGCAGCCAGGCCTGACTAACTGGCTAACCAACGGCGGACAAACATGGGCAGATTGCTGCTGCTGTGTGTGTGTGCCTGTGTGTGCGCGTGTGTGTGTGTGTGCCTGTGTCCGTGCCTGTGTGCGTGCGTGCGTGCGTTTGTTTGTGTGTCTGTAGGTAGGATCATTTCAAAAGTGGGGATTAGTAATGCCGAATTTGTATCTACATGCTTGTACTAGATTTGGTAAAACATCCTATTTTTATTCTGAGTTAAATGTAAAGTGGAAACTCATTAAACAGGTAAAAACTGACCAGACCATATACATTCTGTATATGTATAATGTACATATATATCAATTATCCAGTTCTCTTTTTAGAGCCACAGTTAGTCTCTTGGTCAAGGCCCAGCCACGCCCACTCCCCCCTGCAGACGTGAAGCTCACATTCCAGTGTGGGTGTCAAGTCCAGAGTGAGGGGGAGGTGGGTGGGGGGGGAGGAGAGGTCGAGGGAAGTCACAAACAACGTACAAGTCAGCGGTGTTAAACAACCGACTCTACTGAGAATGCGTGTGCGTGTGCGTGTGGCGTCTCCGTGTATGTGTGTGTGTCTTTTTGTGTGTGTGCAAGTGGAGCCGTGTGTCCCTGTAGGTATGTTGGTTTGAGTGTGTGTGTCTCACACAGACGCACACGCAAACACACTTTGGCAACACTTGGGGCTTGGAAACGTTCTGTTTGGCTTACGGAGGACAGAGAAATTGTTTTTTCTTTCCTGCACTTCTAAAAAATAAATAAACGGCAAGAACTACAAATATAAAGTTTGTGACCCTAGCCCACTTCATCTTCAGTCCTGCCTCCTGCGGGGGCCCAGCTTGGCGGATACTTCCAGAACCAGGGGGGTATGGGACTATATACACAAACCCCCCCCACCCAACCGATCTGAAATCACACACACATACATTAAATGTCTAAACGGCTGGACTGGGGCACAGGTCAGGGGATCTGCGGCGCGTGTTACTTATGCTAGCCATCCAGCGCTAGCCCTGCGGCGCTAGCCCTGCGGCGCTAGCCCTGCGGCGCTAGCCCCGCAGCGTTAGCCATGAAGCGCTCAGCAGTGATTCCTTTTGGGTGTACCTGCGACATCCGAAATAGGGGCCATGCATGATCTCAGGTTACCCATCATCTCTGCTAATGACCAAACGTAGACCTGCCCCCCCCCACAGGCCAGACCGCAGCTAAAATTACCCCCTGCCTCCGAAGGAACATGGCTCAGTTGGAGTCCCAAAAGAGCAATAGGGTCAGCAGTTCATGGGTGTTTTCTAAGCACTATAATGTGGTGGAGTATTACAGGATTACCCAACAGCTAGAAATAAACCTGTTTCTTCTTTCCGTGATTCTTGCCGATTTCCTCCTTTAAAAGTAATTTAGTCTTATACCACATGCATATTTGACAGAAAAAAATATATTTTTAAATTATAAATCCAATGATTATTTTTGCATTTAGCTTCTCCACAAACGCTGAAGTGGGAGTGGTCTGCAAGGTACAGTTGGACTGGATGTCTGATAACAATGTTGTCGGTGATCCTCGCTTGGCAGCTCAGAGACAAAATAGAAGGTGTAGCAGTATACCCCATTGTCCAACAACGTATCAATAAAACAGCGAAAAACCTGTCTTCTGTGGAGAACAATGATACTGCTTTCCAACTTTGGCTGCCACTGCATAGAACGCGCACACACGCGCGCACACACACACACACACACACACACACAGTGTGTGTGTTACTTTCTAACACGCGGGGGTAGGGATGAAACTGTGGAGTGTGTCACGTCAATAACGCCCCCTCCCCCCGATGTGAGGATGAGCCGTGCGTGGTGAGAGAGACGACAGAAACAATGACATCGTTGCAAAACGCCATTCCCCCGCGACTACATGGTGAACGAAACGTTTAGTATTTCCATTTTGCGGGGAAAATGGAGAGCTGCACTCTGTCGAGGCTTATCGGCTGGCTGGGCCTCCATTCTGAATAATTGCAGATGGAAAATATTCCCAGGGAGCCCCTACAGCAGATCCCACACCAAACGCACACAAACACAAACTCACACACACACATCAGCCACACTCTCCACATCACTCAACAACCACAGGGGGGGCCTCTTTGCCCTGACACTACTGCACACACACACACACACACACACACACACACACACACACACACACACACACACACACACACACACACACACACACACACACAAGTCAGACACACTAACGCAAACAAACACACACACACACACACACCACATCCACAATTCAGACACACACACACCACACACACACATCACGGCTTCACAAATGCAGCATAAATGAAGAGACATGCGCTCTCCACTCATCTGCTATCTGGGTCCATTAAGCTCCGACCCCCCCCCCCCCCACGGGGAGGGAGCCAAGGGCACGAAGGCAGGCTCTTTACCAGCCTCTCTGGATGCTCTGGAGCGGGCCTCTACACCAGCCCTATCAGGACCCACTCTGGATGCTCTGGAGCGGGGAACAGTGGTTCTCTCACCCTCAACACCGTATGAGATTTAATATCCCTCCAATCAACAATGTACGGGAATGTGATTTATAAACATGACCAGCAGGTGGGTGCCTTGAATGCTGACATGGGCTTCACCTATGATGGTTGTCATTCATTGGAAAGATTGACCAAACTTGGATGTAAGTATTAAGATTTGTTTAATTGTATGATTATTCAATGAGGGTGGCATGAAGATTCCATTTATTTATTTACATTGTATACCCCTAGCACCCCTTGCAATCCTCTAGGGGTACATGTACCCCTATTTGAGATACACTACAACCAACGCCGTCGCAGTCATCCATCCATCTCCCTGGTTTCCATGTTGTTTTTTTCACAGCATTTGATTTATTGATTATTGTCGGGATGTAAAGAGAATTTCAACAAATTTGACAAGTCGGTAGCTTTGGATTAAAGTATGTCCTGAATGGTGTACACAATAGTGTCGAAAATGAGGTTCTCCATGTTTGTGATGAAGCCAGGATCGATGCCCTCTCCACGGGCAAGACAATGCCTTCCATCAGTGGGTGGCTGTTCTCAGGGGTCAGTGCACTTCCTGGTAGATATAGCTGATATTGTTCCGCCTGGCGTCTTCAGCGTGCCGCAGAATGTCTCTCTTCTCAACATCCTCCTTCAGAAGACTTTCTGCAGCGCTGGTGACATTTCCTTATCGAGGTGCCTCGATATGCCCACTCTGGCTCGCCTTCGTGACTTTTCTCTCGTTCCCTCTCGCTCTCATTTCCTCCTCCTCTCACCCTGCTCTCTCTCACCCCTCTCTCCCTCTCATTTGACAAGTCCCGTTGTGGTATTTGCACTTAATGGCGTCTGAATATGTGCAATGTCACGATTTGGCACGCAGGCGCCTCATCGCAGCCATCTGCGACGGAAGTGTGGCGTTTGCTGGATGCGTTCACACACACACACACACACACACACACACACACACACACACACACACACACACACACACACACACACACACACACACACACACACACACACTAAAACTAACACTCATCTTATGAATTTCAATGGCATGCTGAAGGATTCACAGGTCAGTATTTAAAAAAATAAAAAGCTCTACCTGAGAATCTGCTGAGAATATCCAAAACACACACACGCACACAAAAACTCAAACGCCGGAACAGTCACACAGTTCTTACCTCATCCAACACCTTTCAGAAGCGTTCCCTATAAGGAATGGCTGGGCATGTGTAGAACAACCTTGCCCTATCCCCTAAACTGGGCACTTTACCACTGCATTGCTGCAAATTACACGTGTACACAATACATATACACACACGGGCATGAATACACACACCCTAACACACACGTACAAACACACACCCGCACGTCCTTGTACAGTGGATTTACCAAGACTGTGTACTGTTAAACCCCGACCCCAAACCTTTCAGATTGCATTGCAATTTAATATCGCCTGGAGGGTACATAAAAGAGGTGTCCATTTAAAACGAATGACCTTTAAGTGCGTCGTAAGACATCGCCATGTGTCAACGTAAATGTTTCATTAGAACAGAGTAATTACAGTCATCACCCACTCTGGCTCTTATTATTACCATGTCAACCTACTTGTTCCCTTCCCCAAGCATCATTTTCCAACGGATGTTAATTTCCCTCATCACCTGATGTTCGTTAGCAAAGTTAATGCAGCTAACAGCCGCGGCGGTGGCTGCAGCAGAGGACAACAATTCAAACTGGCCACAGGCCACGCTAGGCGTCGCAATTTCCAATCGCAACTTTTTCCCCAAACCGCTTTAATGAGTCCCCATCTGTCGATGGAGACAGCAGCGTCGAATACATATTTGTCAGAAAAAAAACGTAAACGAAAGGGAAGGACCTGCAGCGCTTTGACACCAACATCTCTCCCACACATGTATCGCCGAGCTCCTCCAAGCAGAAACACTAAAGAAGAAAGTGGAGCCGTGTGTGCGTGCGTGCGTGCGTGCGTGCGTGCGTCACGGACCATCAGCGACACAGTTGCGCATCAGTCTCATTCGCTTTACTTCCACAGCCTGAGGTGATTCGCTCTTTTATGATGGTGTTATGCTGTTGCATCTCCCCCTCTCAAATGCGTTTCAATCACACAGCTGGCGTTCGCTGAGAGCCGGCTCCTCCGCGACCATTAGTCTCCACAGTACTTCATGCCGCCGCCGAGAGGACAGCTTGAACTTTGAATGGTTATCAAGGTGCCGGCGAGATGAAGAGGGAGGCCAAATGTCAGACATGGGAACATGCACTCTAAGCGTTTGATTGACAAGAAAGTCAGGGGGATAACCTCGCGATCGATACTACACGTGCTGTAGCAGGGGTGACACTGATGGGGATTTGATAGCTATCCGAGTCCTAAGCCAAACAACACGTCCATAACATCTGGCAGGAGTTCTCCTTAGTTGCTAAAAACTATAAATACAGGGCGCCCCTGTGGCTCACCGGGTAGAGCGCGTACCATACGGGCTCAGTCCAGATCACAGCGACCCGGGTTCCATTCCTGCAGGTAGTCCTTTGCTGCATGTCCTCCCATACCCTCCTCTCTATAATATAGCATACAAATATTCATACCTGATTTGTACAAATTAGAATGTGAGATTTATAACTAATAGGTCTTCTCCCCTTGACACATAACTCCAAACGTTGATGCATTCTAGAAAGGCGGAGGCACCCACCCTCTCTCTGAGGAACATTCATGTCATATGCCAAGTGTCATTATGAGCTTTGTGAGAAAGGTGACAGTGGGACCGTGAGCCCATAGCAAGCAAAGATGTTTGACGAGGTAGCAGCCACCAGAGACATATGTAAAACACGGAAAAGAGTAGTGAGCGCACTTACTTGTGAGCCTGACTAGGATAATGCTATCAACAGCCTTGGTACAACTAGGCTACTTGAAATCTAGTTTACTTTATCTGACTCTTCTCACCTCTGATGAGCCTTTTTTTTTTTTTGCTTTTATTCTTGAAGCGACACCCGTACACCCGACTCCAATACCCTTGATTCTGCCTTTTTCTTTCGTGACCAGAATCACATCAACGCCATCTCACTGTAGCCTAGCGTAGCGTTGCGGGCACGCAACGCTGGTTAGCACATTAATCATTCACAGACACACCAAAAACCTCCCACGCTTGGCTTTCTGATCTCCGTGTCAGACTCCTTACATTACGATGGATTCATCTCCGTTCTGGCTTCCTTTATTATTCCCTCCGAGGGCCGCTTGCCTTCTGCTCTCGCTGACCGATGATTCCGTCAACATGAAGAGAGCGTGAATAAGCGAGGACCGGTCTCCACGCTACAATCCTTTCATCGATGTTCTAAAACGAGCAGTAGCCACCTGCCGTACCGAGCTACAAACTCAAGAGTTCAAGGTTAAATGTCAAATTAAAGCTGAACTATGAAAATTTACTACTGCAGCTATTCCATTAAAAGATACCTGGTCTAGAAAGTTTCTCATGAATGAAATACGCCGATCCAAGGGTCCATCCATCGAGGGAATTCCTCTCCAGAAATCGTTTTATTCATGGTCCACACATGGTCTTGCTCATTTTCCACGTGGGGAAAAAACCGAGAATTTTTCCCCTCAAGACCAAGCCACTAGAAGTTGCTAATAGGAAAACTTACATGGTAAGTTTTTGCTTTATCAACCTTTTACGAGAACATTCTCTCCTTTGGGTGAAGCACGAGTGCTACTTGCCGTCGGGCATGGCAGTTTAAAAGTGTGCAGATAGATCGGTTGGCCGATATGTTTTATCAACAGTGCCCATTGGAGGGGAAAATCTAATTTCAGAGCCTTTTCGGAAAGCAAGGCAAAGCCATGTTTGGGTCAGTAAGCCCGGATGAATGCCTCAACCCGCATGTTTGTGAAAAGGCAGTGAAGCGGAGCATCTCCAAACCCTGGGAATACCGAACAATGGACTGCCCAGGCCACGCTCCGAGACGCGGAGGAGGTGAGAACATCACCGGCACCATCCCAGATTCCACGTGACAAATGAAAGCCGAAGATAAGCGGCACAAAAAACTGCATCTAATTCATTCACAGCGCCGCTTTAAGATCAAATACCAAACATGTCCTACCTACGGTATATATGGTGGATGGCCGGTGGATTTGTTTCAATAAGTCACTGGTAATATCCATTTAATTTTTGGCTGTATTATTCACAGGCTACAGCTACATAATATTTTTTATGATCTCCCTTTGCATTTACGAGAGATCTCTAATAGTTGCTGAACTACCCATCATTCTCTGATGGACTCAAAATGGGTTTTGCCTGCCCCTATTAGAGAGTGAAAAAAGAATATATAGCGAGAGTAAGAGGCTTTTCACAAATGTGGCCATGCGCAGAGGTTCTGGGGTTCTGGGGGCAGTTCTATGAAGCATGGGTGCCATTATTCCCCTAGCACTAGAAAGGCAGATCACCTCCGTACGAGACCACACAGGGACCCACCTCCACCGGGATATGGGACCTTAAAGAGGAGAAGTTGAGATTCAGAAGTTGGATTCAGATTGTGTGGCGTAATTTGTGAGTATATGCGTTAGTGTCATCGTCATCATGATCTCCCTCGCCGACATCATTCATCTGCCAGTGAACATAAAAACGCAAAGCACGCTCGCGTTTGTAAAAACCGGAACTATCCCCTTAGCGTCTCCGAGCTACGCAGAGCCCCAAAGGTGGTAGCACTGGTGCTAGCTAGCCGACTAGCCCCACCAGGTAATTTTAGCGATGGCAGATGTCCAGGTAACTGCTGTACCAATTCTTACCCCCCCCCCCCCCACTCTCTGTATCTGCAGTCCGTGCAGGGAACAGGCCAACCCCAATATACCCCCCCACACACACACACACACACACACACACACACACACACACACACACACACACACACACACACACACACACACACACACACACACACACACACACACACACACAGTTGATAAATGAGCGACCTAGTCTCTGGTTCCTCCGTCCATGTCCTTGCTCAGACACCCCGGGCTGGTAAAGCAACGCTGGGCAGAGAAGAAGGGCTGGAGAGGACCCAACACGGGAAAGGACTCGAGTAGAGACGGGGAAATGGGAGCTGCACTCGCTGACCAAATGTGTGTCTTATCTACTGGACCATGAGAGGCCATGTGTGTGTACCCGGTATACACTTCAATGCCCCTGCAATGACCAGCGCAGATGAGCCCCCCCCCCACACACACACACACACACACAGATACGCGGCACACACACACACACACACACACACACAGATACGTGGACACACACACACACACAGATACGCGGACACACACACACACACACGATACGCGGACACACACACACACACAGATACGCGGACACACACACACACACACACACACACACACACAGAAAAAGAGTCATAGAAACAGCAAGCACAGATAGGGCGATGCTTGTTGATACAACATGGGGAATGAAAAAGCACAACGATAAAGTAAAGATGAACAAACAGACACACACCCACACCAAGATGGACCCACACACAGCCAGCTTAGCTGGAGGAGGTGGGTGGGGCAGAAAGAGTGTGTGATAAGGGAAGTATGCGAGGGCCATGAGGTGTCACAGCCAATCAGACGGAACGAGGAGGGGGAACATCCTCACGAAAACATCAACACACCGTGTGTGTGTGTGTGTGTGTGTGTGTGTGTGTGATGTGTGTGTGTGTGTGTGTGTGTGTGTGTGTGTGTGTGTGTGTGTGTGTGTGTGTGTGTGTGTGTGTGTGTGTGTGTCTCTACCTCATGCACATTCAATAGTGTTTACAGACACATGTCAGTGGACGTACACACACTCCAGGTTATAAGTGTCAATAAACATGACACAGACATGTGCGCACACACACACACACACACACAGCCCAAACATGCACATACACACACACAAACAGGACAGCATTCTAGAGGCCTGGCAGCCATTCAAACTGCTCTCGGTAACAGTTACCCACGGCAACCTGAAAAAACCTGCCCACCCTTTCCTCTTCCTCGGGAGTGAGGAAGAAATCCGGGGGGGGGGGGGGGGTGAAGAGAGAGAGAGAGAGCGAGAGAGAGCGAGGGTTTACATAGAGTGGGAGAATTAGAGATAGAGAGAGTGAGGGGGGGAAATAGACAGAGCGGGTGAGAGAGGGTGTTTGAAAGAGAAGGAGAGAGAGAGAGAGGGAAAGGGGGTAGAGAGAGTTGAAGTATTTGAGTGCATTGCAGTGTGAGGGGGCGGGGGGGGGGGGGGGTAACTAGAACCCTGTACAGTGTGGGAGAGTTGGGAGTTGACATTCACCAGGAAAGCCAACCCACACTCTAACACACACACACACCCCCCTCTTTTGTTCATCCCACTCTCAGTGTAACTGACCGCCACATTAGCTGGCATTGTCATGTTGATAGCCGTGGAGAGGGGCTTGTTAAACCTTCTCTAACCAAAACCCCTCAAAAGCCACGCAGAGCTCCACACACACACACAGCCGCGTAACACACACACACACACACACACACACCATGACACACAGCAGGCTCACGTGCGCGGAGCATCTGAGCTCGCAGGCACGCTGCGGTGCACCTCAGGCTCTGCTCTCAAAGGATAAGCACGCCGCCGTAATAACCGCCGTCATTGTGGGTGCGCAGGCAACCTGATTCATTCAGTCATGTTCCAGGAACCGCTCTCTCGCTTGTCTCTCTCCTGCTCTGTTTTAAACGGAATGGGCTTCACTCAAAGGACCATATGTCTTGTAATGCCATGTTCAGTCCATTACAGTACACTCATCAATTAACAATAATAAACAAGCATAAGTTTTAGAGTCTCTCTCTCTCTCTCTCTCTCTCTCTCTCTCTCTCTCTCTCTCTCTCTCTCTCTCTCTCTCTCTCTCTCTCTCTCTCTCTCTCTCTCTCTCTCTCTCTCTCTCTCTCTCTCTCTCTCTCTCTCTCTCTCTCTCTCTCTCTCTCTCTCTCGTCTTTACCGTGGTGGTGTTGTTGGTGGTGGTGGTGGTGGTTGAGCTGCTGCTGGTGGAGCACGAGGCTGTCACCCGCGGCCCCAGCGGTGGGGCCGACGGCGGCGGCGGCGTTGGAGGACGAGGAGGAAGGGGAGGTCTCGGTGGCCCCCAGGTCAGCCAGTCTGCGGCTGGTGGCGCTGAGCTCGGAGCGCAGGCAGCTGACCTCGGCGGTGGCCGACTGGATGGCTCCGTCGATGCGCTGCGCCAGCTGCCGGTTGTCGTCCATCATCTTCAGGATCTTCGCCTGGGGAGAGGGGAGTGCGGGCAGGGGGTCATGCTGTCAGGTGAGGAGGAGCAGGGTTTCCAGCGGAGCCGACCGAACACACACGCCCCCCCCCCCTGCCCCCCTTTCCCGGACCCCTGATCGAACAACAAACAACAACAAACACCGGCACCCGGCGCCCGGTTCAGAATCCCTCCTCTCTTTCTCCCGAAGCGGTGAGTGTGGTCCGTTAGAAAAAAGGAAACGGAAAAGGAGCAAAAAGAAAAAAAGCCAAGTTAAATCCTCAGTTTGTCCTTCTGTTTCCCCCGAGGGGAGAGAGACGCGCGACTCACAGTGAGGGGGGGGGGGGGGGGGGGGGGCGGGGGCAGGCTGCAGATGTAACTGTTATCTGCTGCGAGGAGCACGCCAGCTTCCACAGTGTGTCTGTGTGTGTGTCTGTGTGTTTCTGTGTGTGTGTGTCTGTGTGTGTCCACGTGTGTGACTGTGAAACTATGTGCAGAGTCTGTGCCAAAGCGGGTGTCAGTGCTAGAGCGTCAAGGAGCCAAAGTGTGTGTGTTTGTTTGCGCGTGTGTGGTGTGTGAGTATGTGTGTGTGTGCTAGAGAGTGGCAGTACTCCAGCACGCTCCCTGAGAAATGTGCTCCCCGTAGCCGACTGTTGAAAGGACACAGAGCACTGGGAGATGACAAGCACCTATTTAAATGGACCGTACCATCTGCCGGGAAAGGAGAGGGGTCGAGGGAGCGGGCCGGTCCATTTAAGCAAATACAGCTCAGTATGAAGAGGAAAAAAACTAAGTGTTTCTGTGGGGGTTTTTGCTTTGATAGTTAAATAAACAAATCCAGATTACTGATTCTCTGACTCCTTTTGTGAACCTTCTAAAAGCAAACATATCACGCTGGAATATATGGTTGTTGAACAATAAAATTTAGCTGCCTGCCAGGGATCACAGCTAACTACACACATTCGAAGCCACTTCAAATCCACAGATTTTCTTCAAAGAATGGAATTGAAGAATATTTAAATGTCATGAAATGTCCAAGAATCTGTAAACAGATACAATATTTCTCCAATGCAATGTTAGGCTCGTTTTGGTGTTGAAGGGATCTTTTGTGTAAAAATACACATCTATATTGACCATTTGCAGTCATACTTAGTGACCTTGTTGGCCTAACTTTTAATATTAAACTATTACAGTTTCAGTCGTCGTCACATGAACTGATTGGAAGACTTGTATTTTCAGCGCACCTGCAGATCCTAAAGACAGACACATACCGTCTTCAATAGCCTCTACTTTGTGTTCACGTTCAAACCATCCGCCCGTTATCATATCACAGATAAAGCACACACCCCATACAAGCAGCGCCTGAACCATCTTATATAACACTCTCTCCAACGCTCGCTTTCCCTCTCTGCTTTCCACACACTTAACTCCCGTTCTGCCCCAGTATGCTATACTTTACAGCGTGATCCACTGCAGTCCTGTTTAATCTCCCACCGCCGCAGCCATCAGCCTGAGTACAACAATAGCGCCTGGAAGAGGAGGCTGCAGGGCCAGAGATGGGCGCCCGGTGTGTGATCCGTCACACTCATTCTCAAGGAACACAGGGACGCTAGTGGCACTTTGTCCCCTGTTCTGCCGGTCCGAGTGCGCCGTAACAATAAAGGGGCCGCATAAAGATGAGTTTCACCACCCCATAGCACGGCAGTTCAGAAGTAAAACCGGTATATATATTGATAAATAGATATATGTGTGTGAATAAACCAATCCAAAACAAAATGGGTTTCATTTAAGGGACCTTAATAATCACAACCTACACAGTACACGGTGGTGAACCATATATGTTCCCGTTAAACATTTCCTACAAATAATTTAGTTTTTGGCTATCGCTAAAGGCTCCAGTCTCTGCCTTCCTCATACAAGGAGAAAGTAAAACCACAACAAAGAAACAAGTAGTGAAGTAAAGAAGGATTAATGGACGGACGGACTTCAGCATGGATAGACGGATGGATGGACATACAGATGATGGATGGATGAGGGGTGAGTGTATGATGGATAGAGTGTTGGATGACGGATGGACAAGCATCGGTGCACCACAAGACTTCCAGAGCGGTCTGAGAAAAACAACACAGCTGATCCGCTAGGCTAGGTCAGTACCGCGTCTCCACTCATTGTACACAACATGCCTGAGCAGGTACGTGGATATCGTGCACTGCATTGAAACAAAGTTTATAAATATTGCTTGAGGAGAACCCAAAAAAGCTGGCAGGGACATCGATTCCTGAATTTAAAATTTTCATTCACTATGCGGGGGAGACAAACATTGTGCGCATTGTGTTCCCGAGTGGTCATCTTGTGTCTCTCTACTAGAGCCTGCCCGATGTATCGGCGGGCCGATATTATCAGCGGGCCGATATTAGGCATTTTCCAAACTATCGGTATCGGCTGATTAATTAATATTTTAAAAAATATAAAGATTTTTTTTTGTTCAAAGGACTTTGAGTTTCATATCTTAAGTTTTACTCTTTACACATTTTATTTATCAGAACTTTAATAAATTTTGATTTGGACTTTTCTGTTGTGACAATAAAACAGTTTATTTTTAAACTGCATTACCTTTTTGTTTTATTGATGACTCATAAAATACTACAAATAACCAATGTTGGGGAAATCTGTTTTGTTACGCGTTTCTGGAATTTATTTTTTAAATATATATCGGCCGATATATCCGATTTTTTAATCACCAAATATTTCTACTGGTATCGGCCTTAAAAATCCTTTATCGGTCGGGCTCTATTCTCTACTTTAACCACAGAATAGGAAGATAAACGCCCAGTCACTGCAGCCCAGCGCTTATTGTTATCTTCCCGTGAACTCTGACTCTGAGCTCGCTAGCATTGCGGTATGTGGATATCCTACACCGTACTGAAACAAAGTTGATAAATAATGTTGGAGGAGATGAAGTTAGGCTTGCAGAGAGTGCGTGTCTCATGCTGATTTTCTGTGTATGTGTGATAGTGGTACGGTATAATAGCAAACTGAGCATTATTTCTTAAAAACTATGACCGCCTGCTAAGACCTTTCGAGGCGGTGGAAAAAGCAAACTCACTCACGCTAACGCACAGACCCACACTCACAGCCGCACGCACACATTCTGACCACTCATCCATCTGCCCAGACACGAGTCACCCTCTTTCCTTTACACAAATGAACACCATGCTGTTATTTATAGATGACCCTCCTGTCTCCCAGGATACAATAGTCACAAGGGAGGCTTCGACAAAGGGACCCACGTACACACTCTCTCTACACACACACACACACACACACACAGGGGCAAAGTCATCTGCTGTTCATTGATGCTGAAATTAATCTCCCAGTGTCATAAGAGACCGTGGGGTACTTCTGAGTAATTAAACCGCTGTGTGTGTGTGTGTGTGTGTGTGTGTGTGTGTGTGTGTGTGTGTGTGTGTGTGTGTGTGTGTGTGTGTGTGTGTGTGTGTGTGTGTGTGTGTGATCGTCTTTGTCAATATTGACCTGTTTGAATGGGTGTGGGTCTCACGTGTGAACAGCATGTAACGGAGGCTCCCTGGGGTGGTGTTGGGAGGGGATGTGGTGGGGGGGTGGTGGTGACGGTGGTGGTGGTCACGAGAGAGGATAGAGCTGGTGGTAGTGGTGGTGACGAGAGGGAATTGGAGGGGGTGGTGTTGACGGTGGTGGTGGTGGGAGGAGATGGGGGTGGCGGTAACGGGAGGGGATGGGGGTGGTGGTGACGGTGGTGGGGGGAGGAGAAGGGGGGGGGGGGGGTGGTGCTGGTGGAGCGGGCAGCAGCTGGGTTACGTTGGGAAGGGATAGGAGGCGGTGATGGTGGTGGTGGTGGTGCTGCTGCTGGTGGTGTTGGGTGGAGGAGCTGTGTGGTGGTGTGGATGGGGGGGGGGTACAGTTGGGTTCTGAGAGGGTCTGCTGGTCAGAGGACCAGAGCCGTTACCCAGGGAACAACTGTCAGAGGGTCAGAAATTAGCCTGCGTGCTGCAGGGGGCTGCAGGGGGCTGCAGGGGGCCGGGATTAGCACACGAATGGGAGCAGCGATGCCCAGTCGGGTCACGGATCTGTCACTGTTCTGCTGGCCCGGGCCACTATGGAGCTTGCAGTCTCTGGTCTACAGTCAGCCCTCTGTGCTCCAGTAGCTGGACTCAACTACAGTCACGTCAAACCCTTTCCTCGTTGAAACGGAGGCTATTTTCTATTTAATCCAATGGACTGATTCAGTTTTTCCTTCACTTTGTTGGAAAGTAGTTTAGGCCAAAACTTGGGTTGCTTGCTATGGAAATGAGTTTATTTTACCCAAGCGAGACTAATGTAAAGAAATTACTTGCAAAGGCTCCAAAAACGCTCCTTTTTCCGGTGGTGGTTTCTCTTTGAATAACCATGATTCATGGTTTCATTTATTACCCGAGACATGAAGTATTTTGTTCATGGTCATTACTGTTTTATGTTTGCCTGTTTCACAACCTACGGAAATGTGCTTATTTTCAATGATTTGCCTCTTCCAGTTTGTCGGTCTAATTAATCTTTATGGTTGTTTTTG
This sequence comes from Melanogrammus aeglefinus, assembly GCA_900291075.1. Lineage (NCBI taxonomy): Eukaryota > Metazoa > Chordata > Actinopteri > Gadiformes > Gadidae > Melanogrammus > Melanogrammus aeglefinus. The sequence goes on from OLKM01000315.1 coordinate 247,389, forward strand.
TTTCAGAACCTATCTCTTGTCAAATATAATAAATATTTGAATAATAATATAATGAATAAAATTTGACCAATTTACGATATTCACGGTTCCCTGAACACCATATTAGTCTTCACCGTTCTCAGCAATCAGTGAGTCCATCAATATTTCACATCCCCTATAATATGAATTATACAGCAAAGAATCACAATCTGCCGGCAGTAATCCCCTTCTACTGAAGAACATTATTACATTATTAAATTATTAACATCCCTCAGCTCACAGGGGGAGGTACATATTACAGGATGTTGACGTTGGCGTAATTGTCAGTTGGACTAATAGCCTAACCATTGTGTGTACGGGCGCCATTGCAGTAGTACATGACAGGTGTGTGTTTTCACAGCTCTGTGTGTTGCCTCCATCTGTAGCTGCTCTGAGATGTGTGCGTCCGTTTCTCTCCAAACCATCAGGCCGGTTATCTAGGAGCTGTGTGTATGCAGAAGCTTCTAGTTTCCCCTGAAGCGATCAATAAAGTCTATTGTATTTTGCCGATGGTTTTAGGCTTGTGTTGCACATTCATCCATTAGTGCAGACATTCTGTATGTCCACAGACTTGTTTTGAAGATAGCTGCAGTTCTTCAAAAGACATTTGAGAGTCATTAAGCATTCGCTGCACATGCTATTATCAGCAAGCGGGGGAAAGACAATTTTTTTTTTCTCCGATACATTAAGCTCTCTTACATGAAGATATGCCCCATAGGGGGGTAAGCATGAGCGCATTTAAATCGCATGCATTTATTCCTTGTGAGCCTTGAAACATTGATACCCATCAGTGTGATAGGTTTAAATACTGACGCTGACAGTCAACGTTTCACCCTAGAAACAACGACGTCGCTACAACTGTGGTACCTTTTTTGTGGTTGTTTATTTTGTTGCTATCAGCATAAGGGCTTCTGCACCCGAATCAAGGTCGCTGTGGTGGTGAGGTTACCCATATGCAAAACTGAGATACCCACACACACACACACGCATAAATGCATGCTCATAAACGCACTCACACATGCCAGCGCTCAAAGACACAGACTCACACATGTGTGTACACACCTTCATACTCACACAGATCTGTGTTATAGGGGACTGGGTCTATATGCCTCTGCAATGCAGTTTCGGGGGCTGCAGCAGAAATGAGATGGCCACAGGATGTAGAGAAGGTCAAACGGCCGAGTGGAAAAGGTGCTGTAGTGAGCAGGATGTGATGTCACAACTCCTGCAGACTTGAGTTGCTCCCCTTTCGGGGCCAAGCAAGCCAGACGAATCCCTTAGGCTTAAAGAAAGGCGAGGAAGATGGATGCCGTTTGCTGTTTTGGGTTTCGTAGCGGAGCACTACCTCGCAGTGTTATCGGGTTCAATCTCGGCTGTCTCAGTAGAACCAGGAAGGCAAGAGAGAGAGAAGAAGAATGAAAGATGTGCTATTTTTCCATCGCTTCAAAGCCAGAACACACAAATCAAAAGGTGGATAGAGATAAGGACGGCATGGGAAAGACACAGAGTGAGAGAGCGAGAGAGTGAGGAAGGAAGGCAAGGAAGGAAGGATACGAAGGTGTAGGATACAGCGGATTGACTCTCGCTGGGAAGCTACTGGGTTCGACGCCCAATGTCCACAGCATAACCTTTAGAAACCTTTCTTTAAAACGCCCCTAATGCCTACCTGATCATGTATCCAATATTCAACACATAATAAATGACTAAATAGTAAAGACCCTGAAAAGGAGTAAGGGAAACGAGGGTGGCTGGCTGGCTGGCTGGAAGGAAAAGCATGCGGGTCCTCCTGCTATGAGTCAGCGTACTGCCACCATGGAGGCCAACTGAATAACTAACTCTTTTGTCCATTTCTTTTGCCATTGTTTTTTTTGTTTTTGTTTTCCATCAGCAGAATACAACCGCTCAATACAAAAAATGATTTGATCTTTCTCTTGTTCTCTGCTGACCTTTCAGAAAACACCAATGATTTGGCGGTCTGAAGTAAACAGGGGCATTTTGTCAAAATGTCGTGGTCGATCGCCTGGTCTTCATTTTTTTTCCTCTGTGGCACAATTTTGCCATTTTATTAGTTTGCCATTGCTACAAAAAATATACATGTCTATCATATCATTATAACGCACCGTGTGGTTCCAATCATGGCAGCACAGCCACTGCTTATCGTCGGTTGGCAGCTTTAGCAGGAACCCATGAAAGATTTCATATTGTTTTCCTGTAGCCCAAATCACTGAGCACATCTTTATACACACAGTCTCATCACTTCCGTGTCAAACACATTCACTCTGCAAGACGAAGTATGAATGTGTTAAAAAGTAAATCCACCCCAAAAGTCAGAGCCATGATTTCTTAAAGCTATGCAGTCTAGCGAATGTTTTAGAATACAGCTCATAATACATCCCATAATATTTATTCAACTTTATTCAACATTAAAAAATGGTGGAAAAAAAGTCAACACAAAACGTCATTGTACACTGTTGCGGTTCCCTTTCTCCGGGCCGTTCTCCAAGTTGTCGTCTGTCCAGCTCCCAGAGTCCTCAATGAGGTCCTCTGTTTTAAGGGACTGAAAGCTTCCTTTCGGAAGGCTCACAACCTCTCAATATTCCAGGGAAAGCTTCATTTTGTGTGGCAGAATTCCTTCACCACGTTCGATTTCAACAGTGCAATACACAAGTTACCATGGCGATGAGTCTAAGGCAGCTTCAATAGAGACGGATGCATTCATTTCGTTTTTTAAATTGATTCAAATGTTTTATGCTTTATGTATGTTTCCCGCGACTCACTGACATTTGTTTTAGACATCAATGTGGCGTTTCTGACGCTATTCTGACCTTTTCGTATTTATCTATGCAAAGTGCATCGAGTACATAGAACGAAAAGCGAATAAAATGTATCATCATTTCGGTTATCCCCCTGTATGTTCACAGGGGGATATTTATAATAGTTTACATGCGCTTAAACATACGCGACTCCATTTGCTCTGTGTAAAACCAAACCTCTACAAGTAGACACACACAGGCGTGTGTGTGATGGATAATATGTTGTTTTCCTGATGATGGCTAACTCTGAACAGGCCACGTGTGACGGCTCGTCTCTGCGTCGAGAGAGGACACAGCCACGGCCCCACCTGGACGACTGTTCACAGAGAGAGAGAGAGCGAAGGAACACAGAGACCACAGACCAGTCGTAAGACTACAGGTCTCGCGCTTAACACAGTCGGTCTGCTAAGGCTCAGACCTGGTTGTGTACTAATTAGCTGTCAGCGAAGGAATGAAGCAGGGCATCTGGAGAAGTGTACTCTAATCAAATCCAACGAAGGAGACGGCTGAGCCAGTCAAGAGGAACAAGACAAGACTTTTTCCAGGAAGTTCAGCTGTAGTCGTATTCTCGGTTTGCTCGGGTTCGGCTTTGAGTTTTTTTAATAGCCTCCCGTCTTGTCAATGTGCCCTTGGGCAAGGCAGTGTAAAGATAGATTGGGTCTGGTGGATATACAACTTGACTTGTAAGCTGTACAACGGTAGAACTCAAAATGTCAAATCCCCCAAGTCGCGACATACAGACAGCCAGCCAGCTAGCCAGACAGACGGATCAATAGACAGGAGATAATAGCTTTTTTTTCATTACCTTTTAGTTGTTGTTGTTTTTTTTAAAGTTTATCTGATCAATTTCTCATCTATTTATTTTGTGTGACACCGGATCAAAATAATAAGCCGGCTTACGCTCCTCACTGCTCTTTCTAATAAATACTGGAGGACAATATGACATTTGTTGTGATGTTCTGGTTTTGTTGTCTAGACCGCCTCAGACACATTTCCTCCAGGGGTCATTAACCTCTTCTGGTGGCAGAGCCAAACAAAAATTCAAATAACTTGAAACTGTTTTTTCGGATCAGTCAGAGAAGACGTCACATACCCGTCCTTTCACCTTTTTAGGGAGGCTGTTTGTTCATTGCTAATTCAAAATAACTATAGGCTGGGAAAACATTATGCTTTGCAATGCCATGGTCCCCTTTATGGCATTTCATTATCTACTCTGATTGTAGATTATAGTAATATCCCATATTTTGTGGCACAGTCCAGTTGTCTTGGTGGTCAGCCAGATACAGCCCAGTACGGCTCTGGAGCCAGGTGGAGCTACATTCAGGAACCAAATGAGCTGGGCTGCATGTCGCTGCTCTGCTTTCCAACACCAGCAGGGGATTCTGATTGGCAGAATGCTGAAAAAAACATTGCATTCTACCTCCGCCATATCGCCATAGAAGTCGGAGAAGAAAAAAAATACAAGTATTCTGTCGAAAACAGTCCTGTCTAGCTCAACTTCTGGAACATGGCATTAAAACTAACAAGGGTAAGGGGTTCGATTCCATCTGGGGACCATCCACGCCAACAATAGACTAAGACTTGGCTTTATTGATTCTTTTGGGATGAGTCCCTCAAGGAAATTGAATGTCCAAAAGCTTACAGAAACACAACACACTGTATATACAATATAAGATAAACAATAATCTCTTAGCTAACTAAAAAATAAAACAGTAAACAACAAACTCTTAGCTAATAGAGTTTATTGTTTATAATAGATCCACTCACGGTATTGTAAGGGTTATACTTTTGAGAATAGCGTTCACCAAATGTCAGGTACTTGTAAAGTTGCGATTTCTATGGAAAAAAGGGAACATATGATGATGATTCTATAGCTTGATCTGTTTGGTGGCCTGGGATGAATCCAATCCTGATTACACCCTCTACATTCCCATGTCTGATGCCTATCGAAGATTGTTATCAGTAGGCGCTTTTATCTAAAGCGACCTATAGTCAATTCAGATACATTTCATCAAGGAGCAGGTAGGGGCTCAACGGTAAGTATCTTACTAAAGGATCAATGGCTCCGGACATTGAGAATCGAACCCAGAGCTTTCGGCTTGAAGTCAAACACCACTCGCCACTACCACCATTCCCCCTGACTGCCAATCAGAAGCTGGCTCAGGGACAAAAGCCTTGAGGCAAATCTCAGTCACAAACAGGTTTGGGGGCTTTGATGGGAATTAGGATACCAAGCCTTTCCTTTGAAGTGAGGCCCTGACAGCAACAAAAGACCCAAACCACAGTCATGCTCACTGGGCTTGTGTGTATGCTAGGGCATGACAGAGGTGCGTTTGTTCGTACTTTAGCAGATATGAGGGTTGGTCCGGGTATTTTGTGACCTTCTCAGATCACCTTGAGAAGAAAGTGTTATTTGTATTAGTCGTTGTTGTGGTGTTGTTGTGAAGGGCAGTTATGTAAGTCCACATTTATATTTCCAAATCACAGCACATAAATGATGCATTTTAGCAGTGGCACAGTCTGTTAGTAGGGCTGAAAGTATGTTTCTAACACACAAAAAATCGTAGAAGGACGGAGTTGTTTTCAACCAGACAGGCTGACCTTTTAGCTTTTGCATTCTGACTTAAAACTCTGCATTGGCAGATACAATCGATTTTGTAATTCTGTGCCCAAAGTCGATTCGAAAATTAGCCTGCCAATAGTTTTTTCAGACATATTCAGAAATACCTTGGCCCTCATTGTATCACAGACACCAAGCAGGGCACACTCGATCCAAGAGTTATTTGGTTTAAATCCACCTCCGGAGAATCTGGAGAGTCTGAATGCTTGAATTAGTTAGCATCACACTCATGAGCAGTCATCGTGTTGAAATTAAAATGTAGGAATAACTGTGTGCCTCACTTCAGACACCTTTATGCATGACGAGCCTGTAGCGTGAGGGAGACTCGCTTAAGAAACTGCCTCTAAACTGGTGGAACCAGGACAGAGTGACTTAACTTTAAAACAAGCAAGGCTCAAAGGACAACAGCACACACATGCCAAGTCTCGTCTTCCAGATGCTCCTTTTTGTATTCTCTGTTGACACAGTATGACGGATAAATCATAGCGGCTATTATTATGAGCTATAACTGTGGCCCCTTTCTGCCATTCACAGCCCAAACTCACAAACGATTTACCGCCATAAGAAAATAGCCATTATGGATGCATAAACAGTTGGGCGACGTTTGAGTGGCACATCAGAACGCAGCGACTACCGCGGACAGAAGACCGTAAACAACACCGATGTCACCCTTTGTTTGACGGCGTTAAGAGCCTCAAACGCGGAGGAAATTTCCGTCCCGCTGAAAGGAAGACGACAGCGCCGTGTGTGCCGTTGTCATCGTCAAAGAATATCTAGGTTTTCTCTTGAGTCGAACGCTTTGAGTAAGTGTAGCCCATCTCGTGACACAGAGGGGGGGGGGGGGGTTGTGTGTGTGTGTGTGTGTGTGTGTGTGTGTGTGTGTGTGTGTGTGTGTGTGTGTGTGTGTGTGTGTGTGTGTGTGTGTGTGTGTGTGTGTGTGTGTGTGTGTGTGTGTGTGTGTGTGTGATAGAGAAGGGGTGGGTGGTGGGGATGGCAGTGAGTGAATAATTGTCTAATCCCCCCCCCCCCTCTCCTCAGCTTCAGTCGCCATTGCGGGGCTGACGAGGACTGACGGAGGCTCTGTTTAGGAGCTGGGGGGGGATGGACAATGGCATGCCTCCTTTCACTGCCATTTGCTTTATCGCCGCCAACCAAGACACTAAAACCAACAACAGTGTTTTGTTTGTAAATGGTGTTTTATAGCAACACAGTCTTTATCTAGAACAAGCACAGCGACTAAACCCAAAGCTGCACTTTGTGATTATTTGGTTGGTCATCACCATTATGTTAAGGCGGTGGATGTGGCCTAACTTCCAACAGATATATTTAAGGGACGTACAGCATAGACATAGACAGAGCAATTAACAGAAAAGCTGCAGGCTTTTTATGACTGCTGCCTACAACTTCAGAGAAGTGAATTGTAGATATATACTGAACTGTGGTTTGTTTCCTATAGGCTCAAACACATTTGTTTGATTCAATGATTCAGTCAAAAAAGGTAGAGTCATACAGAATAGGAATTGGAAGAGCTCACAGTGCAGTTTGATCATTTGTGATTCAAAAAAATAGTTTTTTCCCCTTCTTACGTACCTGTAATACATTTTTCGCCAGCAACATGAATAGTTATGATTCTGCCAAGCGCAAGCAGCACAGGTTTGGTGGGTACGGCCAAATGTCAATCTTGACAGCTTCCCTATCTATAACTTTGGCTTTATGATTAGTTTATTGCTCACCAGTACCAGTGAGCCTCCTCCAGGCAATTCAACTTCTATCTTCCCCATTAAAACATCCCGAAACCCAAATCAGGGACTTGGATATTTATGGGACGCCATGGCTTTCAGTTATAAAAAGATAAAACCCAGGTTTGGCAGTTGACGGATGAGTACAGCTGGTCTGATGGATAGCATTGGATAGGTCGCCTGCTTGCTGAATTCTGATTTGATATCCTCCATTATTTTGCGCGTCTGTTCAGTTCGATTATGTGTATGTTGAGTGATTGCCAGCAGATACAACGCTAGAGCGCTTGCTCATTCTAGCTGGTCTGGAATGAGACGCAGAAGAGCTATGTTTTAAATCAAGCATATGTATGTCATTTGCATATATTTACGCCACTCTTGGGCCAAATACAATATTCAAGGAGGGTTAAATGACAGGTATTTAATATAAATCTAGTGGTTAGCTGCAATAGATTTTTACCAGCAGTGGACACACACACACACACACACACACACACACACACACACACACACACACACACACACACACACACACACACACACACACACACACACACACTTGTATTTTTGAGCTGCTGTGTGTGTAGGTGATTTTTCATCCATGTCGTTATGACCAAAGAAGAAAAAGCAGGAAGCAGTTATTGAGACGTCGCCATAGCGACACAGGCTGTGTCTGTCGCTATGGCGTACCCTATGTTGTTTTTTTCTTTGTTAACACTCATTTTCGCCGCTAACGAAGTCATTAGCTGCAGTATTAATGCGGAGCCTGGAGTGCACGCCAACATCGTAATGTCTGATTATTACAACAATGGGACGACAAGCAGCTAGGCTCCCCACTCAGGATGGACTCCGCGTCGCCGGGTCAAACTGAGCTCCATCGACACACTGCGCTACCATGATTATTAGTAGCTAATCGCACCAAGCTTCGGTCAAATTTTGGAATATTTTAACCGATTTATTAGTGTGATTATATATAATGTGTCACAAACTACCAGAACAAACTAAAATATCTTGTGATTTCAAAATGTATATTACAGAATTATGGCTCACTGTAGCCCACATAACTCTCCTTCCACAGATGGTTAGAAGCTATCAGTATTATTAAAGAAAATAGATTTTTTGTGGAACGGAAAGGCTATATTGAAGCACTGTTCTTGCAATGTGTATTGAAGGATTGAAGTTAGAATATATTAAAGTGCGTAATGAGATTTATTAAATATCTTCCTCAGTTCGTATGCTATCATGTCAGTTGTTTGGGATTAAGGTGGAGGACAGGGAGGATAAGCACTCCTGAAAGTTAGAAGAAGTTAGCATGAATAAGCATGAGCAAGCATAAGTTAGTATGAGTTATAATGAGGAAGCAGGAGTTAGCATTTTGCTAGCAACCCAGACTCAAGGTCGGCATTACTTTTTGTTTTCAGATGATTTCTTCACCATCATTTTCTGATTCGGTGAGCACGCTTGGCTCCAGCATGGAGTGAATTAAATTGGCAAAATTAAGCGTGATGTAGTACTCAAAAGCACAACAACGAATGTACAAAAACAATAGGGGTCAGACCCAAGGAGTAAAGAAAAAAGCCCTGTATCTCCACCTGAGGAACAGGTGGAGAAACAGGGCTTAAATAGCCCGCTTCTCCACTCATTCGGGGCTCTCCCAGCCCTGGAGCTCCTGCATGGAGAGACCGGTCCTCGTGGGTGAAGGGATTCCACCCACGAAGGAGGGGACCGTTTATTCCTCCCAGGTTTTACGTTATTCGTGTTTTGAGAGACTTTATGTTCTGGATTAAACATGCCTTTTTTGGCTTTTCATCTCAAAATGGTGTCCTGTTTGGGAGGAGGTGGTTCGCTCACCGTGCCGGGTTACCACATATGGTGGAGGATGCGGGCAACTCTACCAAGTTACGGACTATTTTGGTTTGGAACGCCAACCTCAAGCCACCCCAAAACCAGAACACGACGCAGCCGGAGACGCGCAGCCGGAAACGAGGCCGCCGGTGACGAGGCCGCCGGAGACGAGGCCGCCGGTGACGAGGCCGCCGGAGAGGAGGCTGCGGCAGACGAGGCCGCCGGAGACGAGGCCGCCGGAGACGAGGCCGCGGCAGACGAGGCCGCCGGAGACGAGGCCGCGCGAGACGAGGCCGCGGGAGACGACCCCCGAAACGAGCCACGCCGACAGCAGAAGCAGCCATGCTGCGCGCCGGACTGCCGCCCCTCCGAAAGGCCAACCCGAGGGTTCAGCAAAGGGTGGAGCAGTGTTGCAACCCGGCCCAGGCCAATTAAGCAGATTCCGAGCACCTGAGGAACAGGTGGAGTAACAGGGCTTAAATAGCCTGCTTCTCCACTCATTGGGGGCTCTCCCAGCCCTGGAGCTCCTCCCAGGTTTTACGTTATGTGTTTTGAGAGACTTTATGTTCTGGATTAAACATGCCTTTTTTGGCTTTTCCCCTCAAAATGGTGTCCTGTTTGGTAGGAGGTGGTTCGCTCACCATGCCGGGTCGCCACAATATATAAATTTAAAATTGTGGCCGGTTGTATTCATGAATACACACTCACTCAAGCACACAAATACACATATTTCCAGATTTGCATTAACTCTCCATATGCGATCTAAAACAGGACTGGAACATGACAAAACGAGTCAACGTACCGCCACATACCTACAGCTTTGTGATACACAACTAGGACAATTTAATGGCTCATTTTTCATTTTATCAATAGCGAGAGAAGGAGCAGGTAGGCATGCTACTCAAGGAGGACTCCTTTCAGCCTCGAAGACAAAACACCCTTACCACCAATCCATCCTGGCCCCGTGACCACTTATATCCCACGTGACTTTATTTCTTCTGTCTTTCTATTTCACAGTGCAACTGCTTTGAACCAGTCCTTATCTCCCACTCATTCCACCTCATGCTCCAACCAATTCCCATAACCTGTTATTTCAAATGACATCATTAGCCAGGGAGTAAGGGGAGTGTGTGTGTGTGTGTGTGTGTGTGTGTGTGTGTGTGTGTGTGTGTGTGTGTGTGTGTGTGTGTGTGTGTGTGTGTGTGTGTGTGTGTGTGTGTGTGTGTGTGTGTGTGTGTGTGTCAGGAGTTGGGGGGTGGGGGGGGGGGAGAACAGGTGAAGTACGAGACAAGACGCAAGACAAGCTGATAAATGGCGGGGGAAGAATTAGAGCGGGAGCAGCGTGATTTATGGAGCATCTTATGGTTATTTACTGCGACGGTCCGAAGGAGCTGGTGTTGGGGTGGGGGCTTCCTCACGAGAGGATCCACAGTGAGGGCGGGGGAAATCTCAGAAGACTAAGGTGTAATTATCTGTGAGGGGGGAGCGAGGTGGAGGGAGAGAGAGAGAGAGAGAGAGACGGAGAGAAAGAGAGAGTGGGTAATGAAATCCTGTGCTTCCAGTCAATATATTAAGCGCCCTTCCAGCCGTGGTCTGCAGTGAAAACAACAGTGCTCTCCGGACCGTGACAGAGGCAGCCAGAAAACATTGGTGCAGTAAACCACACTCCCTGGAATATATTCTATACATGTAGAACGCTGAACAGATGGTGAGAAGGAATAGGTGATATTACACATCCGTTTCCCTTTTAGATTTGACATTGAATCGCATTAGAACTGCAAGGTCTACACCTTAGGAGTTTATTCACGGTGGAGGGATCATCAATGATACATTTATTCTGAGAAGAGAAGAGAGAGTTGTAAAACCAAGAGAAGGTATTGGTTTTACAACATCATTTTTTAAGTTCTGACCGAAATATAACTGACTGTAAGGATATGTTTGAGAATGCTTTCGAGGCATTCCTGATTATTAAGTGGGCTTTCAGAATAAAGACAGTGGAAGTAATGAAATCAACATATCCAATCAGCTTGTAATCACCCATGTGCGTGCTAACTTTTCAGTAGAGTCGACAATGATTGATCAACACACACATTTTCAAGGAAAGTGTGTGCGTATAGCATGTAGACCCAGCTTCAGTCTCTAAGTCTTATTTCGTCACCCCTCAAAGACGCAGAGTAAAGGAACCTTGAGAAGGAACATAGAACCTCACTCCTAGTTAGATCTGCTAGGAGTGCATATGACGGCAATCAAACATCTAAGATCAACTAGTTTCTCCTGTAGTTCCCGGTTCCCTGTAGTAACTCGAGTTCTCAGTCGACAATGTGTCTGGTATTTCCACACTGCAGATGCTGGCAGGTTGAGCAGAATCCAAACCAAATACAGTCCGACACTTCTCCCTCTCAATGTTCCGTTTCTTGAACACCTGAGAAGAACACACATTTTTGGGTAGATAGTTTTCCTTGTCAGTCACAGAAGCTCTGCTTAATGGAGTCGTTTTTCTGGGCTTTGGGATGCGTGGTGCTTTCATCTCAATCTGAAGCAGTGTTGACACACTGCCAGAAGCTCTTCAATACAGGAGAGCAGACTCCCTCTCATCTTCAACACAGTAAATAAACAAAGAAAACGTTCCAGTTTGTCCCATTTCCAATGCTTACATTTTTCGGGGTTTTTTTTGTTAGAATCCCGTAGTTACTTATGATAGTCTGTTCTATTTCAAATAACACAACCCTTCAATTTCTCAATGTTAAATCGTCGACCATAGTAATATTCTTTCCTTGGCATATGCTGATTCTGAACCGTTCAATCATGACTAAAATGTAATGCAAAATCAGTCAAACTTAACTTTGCCCTCCTGCACTTTCCTGGTTGGTTGTAATGAAACGCCAACTTTGGTGAACCGTTATCACGGATCATGCTAATGCTACCTCAGCCAGGGTCATTCCCCACATCCCTGTGCGTAATTAATGCACAGAGTATAATCAATTCAGCTTGTTAGATATTAATTGGAAAATGTCAATCATTTTTTTCTCCTGCTCAATTTAACTTCAAAATTTTGAACCCTAACCCTCTCATTTTGTTGCTCTCACTCTCTCACTCTCCGTCTCTCTCTATGGAATTGAAATGTAAATGTGAGCGAGCCATTACTGTAATATCCGTATGCAAACCAGAGAGCCGGCCAGCCTCTCCATTTGATAATGACCATGGCTGTGTTGAGGGGAGGTGGGGGGGTAGGGACGGCAGGTGGAGGGTCTCTGAATGTGGTTTAGATGGTGTCTCTTCAGAGGCGTGTCCACAGCGTTCCTTCGCTGGACGTGAGGGGACTGCTAAGCCAGACTGTAGCCGGTACGTTTTTCCTGCCGATGGCTTTCCACATTCGTCGGACTGGAACAGGTTAGTCAGACCTTAACCCCAATGTTGGATTTATTTAAATGAGTTACGTCACTTTATAGATTTGTGAGGAGGTAATGCACAGTGACGAATGGGAATGTTAAGGAAAGGGTTTTCTTTTTCAAAGACCGAGTGTTTCCTCCATTCAAAGATAATGAACTCATTACAGCCATTGATTCAACGTCCATTTAGGTTATGATATCAGGTAGGAGTAGTTCTACTACGCAAAGACCTCATGTCGGGATCATTTCCAGGACACGTCTTCTCTTAGTGGGTTTGGACTACAGAACCACAAAAGTGTAGACAGAACATTTCCTTTTCATGAGACACACTGCTTACAAACAACTCGTTTCAATATATATCACTCTTTCAAATGTTTTACTTTCTCTTAATATTATGGATATCAGTGAACATCAATCACTCCATCCATTTCTTAATCCATCCATTTGTCCTGAATAGATTCATAATGCAACGAAATGTTGTAGATGAGGCATTTTACTGCATCTTAAAATGTCACTTTCACCACCATTCTAAAACGATAATTGAAGTTCTTGAAAAACAGTTTGTACAATATTTAACACCAACATCTCACTTTTCCTGGCACTTAAACCACTTATTGTTCGGAGGGTTCTCTTTTCGCACAAAATGTTAATGTGGAAGCACATTTATGCAAATGTGGGTAAGAACCATAGCCTACCACTGCCTCTATGCTCAATTAAAGAAGACTTTGGGAAGCAAATGGTTTATAACGCTCTTCTGCAGAACAGAGCCCCTTAAATGCCCTCATACATATTCCCTCGGAATCCCTGCATCCTGCACAGTCCAACACAAAGCACATATGCCTAGTGTACGTATTATTTATAAAGTGTCATATTTTAACCATTCTGCAAATGGAATAGTTTGTGGTTGTTTTGTGCAAGGTTTCGATCGCTTGTAAAATGGCTAACTAAATGGAATCACCACAAAAATGAAACCCAAACTTGATCGATCGCAGGATGGCCAACCGATTTTGGTATCCCCACGGAATGACCAACCGACTGGACATCAGCCACTCAAACATGTCGGCCTCATGCCTCTCTAAACCCGGCACACCAATACAGCGACTCGCACACCCAAATGGACAGAGGGTTCAGCCCAGCTCAGGGGCCAAAGCTCGCCCTGCTCAAACACCAACATGAAGAGCGTGCAGCAAAAGAAGAGGAATACATGTACAACTCTGAGAAAGCTGTTGAAACCACATCCTCCAGTTTGTTTGCAGTTCATATCGACTGGCACAGCCAGAGTGCAACAGAAGCCGCCGAGCAAGACACTAGCTGCCTCCGCAGGCTGCGTTCACCGGCTCTGAATGGCGGCCAGCTATCGAACAGACACAGCCGCCGGGGTGATTATTGATAATGTTGAGAAAGAACCACCATTCAATATCAACTATCCCCCCCCCCAGATCCCCAATTACTGCCTAGCTCGCACTTATTGAAACCCCTCAGCTCAAGGCCTCTGGGCGGGAGGGGGAGAGAAAAGACACAATGCATAGAAAGTGAGAGTCATTTGTTATAATTTAATATTTATCGGAGGAGGCTGAGCTTTCAGGAGCGGCCAAATTGAAAGACAGCCAAGCGTGGCCAGACAGAGTCAGCGAAAAATATGAGAAGAGAAGAATATAAGCCGCCTCTGATGACCCTCGGGGAGAACGAGTAGAGATGGCAGGGAAACGTGGAGAGTAATAGAATGTCTAACACTGTGTGTGCGTGGGTTTGTGTGTGTGTGTGATTGTTGCCGTGTGTGTGATTGTTGCTGTGTGTCTGTCAGTGTGGCTGTGTGTTGGAGAGAGAGCGAGAGAAGGGAGAGAAGAGAGAGGGAGAGAACGCGAAACGAAGATAGAGAACGAGAGAACGGGAATGGAAGACAGAGAGAGAGAGACTATGAGAGAGAGACAGACAGAGAGAGAGAGAGAGGAACAGAGAACGGAGGACCGAGCATGAAAGAGAGGACTTAGCAAAATATTCTGCAGCACAATAGACTGAGCACCAGAACTGGCCGTGGTCGGCGTGTGTCTGCTAGACTCTCCTATTGACCTTCACCCTGCATCATCATCATTCCCCTACAGAAGGCCGGTGTCTCACATTAGGCAGCGCTTAATTAGGGAAACACATAATGGCATTCCCACGCATGGCTGAGACCCGGAGGAATAATGGGACGGAGGCGAGCAGACGGAGGCGCCCGCCGTCCAGCCAACAAGTGAACCCCCCCCCCCCCCCCCCCCCCTCCACACAGCGCGGACATGAGGTTAAATCAAACAGACCGTTTCTCACTGCTCCCACTCGCTGGCTGCTCTGTGGCGGCGGTGGTGCTCCCAGCGATGCCAGCAAGGCTCCGCTGTTACCAGATGATTACGCCCGTGTCAATATTCATAAGCTGCGTAGGCGGACACTAATATTGATAAATATCGGCGGTCTTTGACACGGGAGGGAAGAGGGTTTTTAAATGGAGCGCACAAAAAGCTGGTGCATGCGAGGGCCCGATCCTTACACCCGCTATAGTCGCTGCATGGCTGAGGCTGTAGGTTTTATTGTTCCTCGCAGGTTCTTTGGCAACAGTTGGCACCACTCCGCTGGTCTCATCCAGTCTGCCAGTGCAGCTGCACTTGGGTGTACCCTCTTGCCGCCCACTTGCACGCACACAAATTAACATGCACACACACACACACACACACACACACACACACACACACACAACACACAACACAAACAAACACACCCACATAGAGCACAAATTAACATTCACACACATAAAATAAAACAAGCAAATACACACACACACAAAGCACAAATGAACACACAGACACACACACAAACACATTAAAAACACGCACACATGCACACGGCAGCCCAGTGGCAAACAACATGTACGGCAACCGCTTCCGATTGGCCAGTGTAATCCTTCAGCAGCGCTTCATCGCCACATATTGCATCACCTCAGGACGGGACAGACAGGAAGTGCAATATCCTGTTCTGCCCAATCTGCCGTCCATCCCACACGTAACACAACACCTCTACGAGCAGCGTGGGTCTGACAACAATCTGCTGCTGTCATGCTTCACTCCCGCCCAAAGCTAGACATTATTATGACATGCTATTATCAGGACTGTGAATCAGATTAGCCACATCAGCCCGGCATTGCCAAGCCCCCTCGCCAGGCATATTCGTGGTTCATTCTGACAGCAAAATTTCGATGATTTTCAAAGTCTTTTGACCGAAACGTCATATTTTAGTCATCTGAATTGTTTCGGTCAAGTTTAACGTGACTAAATACGGATTTGGCAACTATGGTGATTCATGTGTCTCCTTTAGCTTTGTATTGTATCTAAAGTTTAGCGACAACAAAACAGCTTTGGTTTACCCGAGTATGCTGCAACTGTTGCCTTAATTTAATTCAATGTCACCCAAGCTCCGGGAACAAGGAAACATCCTTCACAAAAAGTGGGACTGGTGAATAGGTGGCTCCTGTTATTCTCGGCAGTCCAACAGTTGATTGATGCAATACGGGTCCGGCCCTTCCTGCATCCAGGACAAGAGCGAACCACACACGTCACCAAGCTCACACAGGCCAGCCCATCCACTAAGCTGTATGATTACCGAACCGCAAACTATTCGCTTTCTACCAGGGTTTTGCTCTCCACCCCACCGACGTCAGCACCCCTGACACCCAACATTTAAAAATAAATAAAAAATTACAAATTAAAGAACTATCTTGTAATTAAGGACTTAGAGCAGTTTGCTTATGGGGGTTTTGCATTTTCATGGTTTAATGCACTTTTGAGAGCCACTTGGGACAAAAGTGTCCTAATGTAACCTAATATTAACATGGATAAGAAAGGAGGTAACTTCATTAAACCTCCTAATTGGTTGGGGCTTGACATTCGCAGGAGATTTTCTGCAGTTCCTTTGTGGTGCACAACAGATCTATGCGCATTTTAGGAATATGAACCAGTAATTGTTACGGATATTATGATCACACTGGATTTACTGCTTTTGACTCCCACTATGCCCTCACCTCCAATAGGTCAACGTTGACATTGTTCGAGATTTATTTAAAATTAACGCGATTTCAAACTCATCAACCCAAGGATGGGTTGATGAGCTTCTTAAACCACAGCAGATATTTTATTCAATTCAAACATAAGTCTAGCATGTAGTCCGGCCTGATCTTTGGTCGGACGGTGCGGCAGTGAAACCAGAAGGGGTGTGACGAGCACAATCGATAAAGCTCATAATTACGCCAGCGATCATGAACAGATTATTAAAATGAGTATCTACGCAGGCATTTACAAAGCACTCTTCCTTCGCCCCGTCATGTGATGGTGAATTGCTGGCAGGGACCTGCTAACCCCCCCCCCCTCATCACCTAATCCTATTCACCATGGTCTTTAACCCACAAGGATATCCGCCCCCCTGCTCTCGTACTCCCTCTGATCAGGGGATCAAAGACGCAAGCGATAGCAGGCTACGCTAGCGATAGAAGGCTATGCTAGCCGCCATGATGCCAAAACGTTTTCCCCAACAGGGAAAGGAAGAGCAGAACGGCGATTATACTAAATAAGTAAGGAGTTCAAGTAGGGGCCAGATGGCTTTAGTAGTGATGCAGGTTGACTCCTGTCAGAAAGGTTCTGGCTTTGATACCCCTTAATGTCCACAGTCGATGAGTTAACCCCTAGCTACCTGATAATGCCAAGTTTCAGTGTAAGTTAGGTTGGGTGAAAGAGATAATAGGATTAGCATTAGAAAACATGTGAACAATTGATGCTACTTTTATTTGCTGATTCAGATTTTGGCCTTGATAAGAAACGTTATTTTTTTTAAGAGGGTACCTCAAACTATTGGTAGGAGTCAACATTTGATAATTTGACCGCGTCTTAGTTAAAAAAGATTGAAACAGTAAAGATATTAGAATTACAATAAGGGATGCCTTTTACATGTACCACTCTCACTCTGTCATTGGTATAAGCAGCCTCTTAGAAAAGCTTAGTGCTTGGAAGTTGAAACCATTTTGTTTTGTATTATTGATTCAGTGTGCTGCATTATACCTCCTGTGTGGTTGGAAAAGATGAGCCAGCCAAATGCTTGACTATAGTACAGAAAGTACGGTTGAATTACACCCATTCAAGGTCTACACTAGATAGATATTGTGGAAACGTAACCGATGATTGAGACACGAACACAGACACACAGGTCATAAGGATGAATTAATTCAATACAAATCCTTGTGACCATGAAAACACTGTCAAAGCAGTCACAGCTTGAATATCTTGTATGTTTTACTCCAAAGGCAACTTTGAGTTCTTCCTCTATGTCAAAAGGAAGTTCAGAGGCAGAATGCTATAGGTAAAGAGATTGAATTTCCAATCATCGTTAAAGTCATACGAAGTGCTCCGTCATCCACTATGGACAATCTATGTAGCTAATGGACCACCCCCACCTCCCACTTCCTCCATCACACACACAAATTGCCATTTGATGCACATAGGATCAATAGCGGGGTCAAAGGAATCCAATTTCTCAAATTAAAAGCAAAACCAACCATTTGGCCGAGTTTTGGTCTATTTATTGGGGTTAGAGCGAGAAAGAACGGAAAACCCGGCTCATAAATAAAAAAAAACTGACAAGTGAGAAAGAGCTGGGGAAGGAAGAATGAATAAGAGACTCAGTCCTCGCCTCAGCGCTGCTGTGGGGGTCTTCATGGGGAGAAGCAGCGAGACAGTGAAGGGGTCTCTGCCCCTCTCCCTCTCCCTCTCGACAGACTGCATGAGGTGCCACATGATATAAAAGCAACACCAACAACCGTGCACATAATACCAGCTTCCTCTCTCACACTCGCTTTCTCTTTGAACCACACACACAGGGGATAACAGAGGCAGTAAATGAACACCTAAAAGCATCAAAACACATAACATACACAAATAGATTGGGAAGGCAGGCAAACAACCCACTCACACAAGCCCACTATATAAACACTCATAGCCGCGGGGCCATTAGGGCTAACAGATTCATTCTCCCTTTTCCAGGGCCAGTAAGGGGCCTTGGTCTCCCACTAAACCCCGTCGTCATGGGTAACGGCAGCCGCACGCATGAGACCGCAGCGGCATCACCAGTTAGCTCTTTGAACAAGTCTCCAGCTCCAGTTAACTCTCTAACCCCTCCTCTAGTTAACTCTCTAACCCCTCCTCTAGTTAACTCTCTAACCCCTCCTCTAGTTAACTCTCTAACCCCTCCTCTAGTTAACTCTCTAACCCCTCCTCTAGTTAACTCTCTAACCCCTCCTCTAGTTAACTCTCTAACCCCTCCTCTAGTTAACTCTCTAACCCCTCCTCTAGGTAACTCTCTAACATCTTCTCTGGTTAACCCTCTAACCTCTTCTCTGGCTAACTCTCTAACCCCTCCTCTACTTAACTCTCTAACCCCTCCTCTACTTAACTCTCTAACCCCTCCTCTACTTAACTCTCTAACCCCTCCTCTAGTTAACTCTCTAACCCCTCCTCTAGTTAACTCTCTAACCCCTCCTCTAGTTAACTCTCTAACCCCTCCTCTAGTTAACTCTCTAACCCCTCCTCTAGGTAACTCTCTAACATCTTCTCTGGTTAACCCTCTAACCTCTTCTCTGGCTAACTCTCTAACCCCTCCTCTAGTTAACTCTCCAACCCCTTCTCTGGCTAACTCTCCAACCCCTTCTCTGGTTAACTCTCCAACACCTTCTCTGGTTAACTCTCTGGCCCCGTATATCTCCGGTTAATGCTCACTTCCACATAAAGCGGATTCCAGTGAATTCAGAAACACGTCCTTTAAGGAGCAGAAGAGGGTAAAGCATCTTGCTCAGGGCCCAGTAGAAGTATACCGAGTACATGTAGTGGGTAGGGAATCCAACCCAGGGCCTTTCAGTAGGGAGTAACCCCCTAGTCAATATAGTACAGAGGACGGAGGCTTCAATCTGAGCGTACAGAACAGTCATTCCGCAAGCTAACCGACCATTCAGGACAGCAAAATAAGGAGCAAGGCAACGGAATGACATCAATACCAAGTCCAATTCAGCATTTCAGTGACGCCTCAACACACATGCATGCTTCTATGCTATTAAGATAATCCTCTGAGGGACTGTTTCCATAGTAACATACCCACACGTATGATGTGTACACTCTCAGAGGCAGGCTGATGTAAACACATAGAGTGCCACAAACATGCAAACACACAAACGTCTACACACCGTGTGAGACGAGGGGGAGGCAGGGGTTAATAGAGCCGAAGACTCCATCGCTGGGTAACCTTTAAGATTCATCTCCCACATGCTGACTGACTGCCGATCTCGCTCTCATACTAATTACTATTGTAACTATGGTTTGTAGCGTCAGATTTAGATAAATTCCTTGGTTCTATTTAGCTTCAACATAAAAACATTCCTCAACAGCGATGGGGAATAAAGAAAATCCAATGCATCACACCGATGCCAATGTTCACATTAAATACAAGTCATACGGGAAAAAAAATAAAAATTTGATACACTTGAATCATTTACAACACAGGCGGGCCAAAACAACGACACAAACATTACGTAAATGAAAAGAAGGGTTCGAGCAACGTGTCGTCACCCTTTCTCCTCTAACGGGGGCCCTGTCGCTCGTTGAGTGTTTTTGGAGGTGTGATCGGCCCCGACGCCCGGGTTATTAAACAAAGCCACTTCCCTGTGAGAGACAGTGGGATGGTCTGACAGCCCTTTGTCCCTGAGGGCCCTCCAGTGGTGAAGAGACCCTTTACCACTGGTCTGGACCGGTATTCAACATCCTGGACGAGCCTTCTGTAGCTCAATCGCCAAGTTAATACCGTATAGAGAGGAGAGCTGTTTGTCTCGTAAGTTACGCACATCATGACACGTTTTAAAGTTTGCATGTCAGTATCAGGGGTTAAAAATAGGGTAGGCACTTCATTTTAGAAGCTTTTTTTGTAATTTTTGTTGAAATTCTCTTTACAACCTGACAGCATATCAGTTTCTCTCGACGACCGGTAATAGGCGGTCCAACCAGTTCACCCCAAATTAAATGGTTGGATGGCCTTACTGTCTGCCAACCTACTTAGCCTCGCCTACCTGGGCAAACTCTTGAAATGCAAATATTGCACATGACTGGAGTCTTCCATAAGGCTAGGCAGACCTTTGGCATGGCTTTGGAGGGAAGGCTGAAGAGGGGTGTTTCCTATTTTTTTTTCCCAAAGAAGGAAATACATTTTGTTTGTCATAACACAGACCAGTTCCAAACCAAAGACAAAAAGATCAAAACTTATGAGGCTCAGGATTTGTGTATAAAAAACCACCTGAATAAGATAGTGCAAGGCTAGGATCAAGGCTCATTAGGACTTTCCCATTAGATTGTCCTACATCAATGATAACATCCTCCTCTTTCCTTTGAAC
Organism: Melanogrammus aeglefinus; assembly: GCA_900291075.1. Taxonomy (NCBI): domain Eukaryota; kingdom Metazoa; phylum Chordata; class Actinopteri; order Gadiformes; family Gadidae; genus Melanogrammus; species Melanogrammus aeglefinus. The sequence goes on from OLKM01000315.1 coordinate 268,256, forward strand.
CTCAGTTGAAAGCCAATCCATGACCATCCTGTGGTGCAGAAATTGGAAAATACCTCCATTTTGGCAGTCGAAACACATGGGGGAACCAAACTGGAAAAACACCTCTAAAAACAGACACACAAACAAAAACGTTGCTCCACAGTCCCGCTTTTGGTTTTCATTGATGGTTGGGAAAGAGAAATCCGAGACAGAGAAAGTCCAGCGGGAACCTGCCAGGATCTGACAGGTTCAAAAGGATGGAACAAAATCTGTTCTTTAGCTTGATGAAGTTGTATTCCCGTTTTGATCTGTAACAACTAAGGGACCTACCCTGGCAGTAGGATAGGACAACAACCACGCTGTAAGGGATACAGTTCCACTTAAAATGGTTTGATCAAGACTAGACGACTTCAAAAGTCAATAGACAAAATCAATCGGTTACAGAGACTGGATCAATAGAACACCTCTGAGAGTTGAGGACCAGTGCAGCATATGAAACGTGCGCCTGCCCTGCAATCCATCTCTGGGTAAAACGTCCCTTCTCCTCTGTACGTCAATTGTCCATGACCTCAGGCTCAGCTTTGACCTTGACGTCCGCACGTCTTATCCCAATGCCTGACCCCCGCAGGGAGGACAGAAGGGGAGCGAGTTGGGTCATTAATCAGTATAGCTGTGGTTCTGGCTTTGAGTGCTCTGGTCAGACCCAGTCTCAGGGTGGAACAGCCTCAGAGACAAAGTCTAATTCCTGCCTATTCTGGATCAATGGAGGAACTGGGCCTTCCTTAGTGATCCTGCTCCCATGGCAACGTCCTGATTTTTTCTCTCTGACCTCTGATAGATAAGGGGTAACGACGCAGAACAGTACTCAAGAGAGAGAGACAGATATGTTGGGGAATGATGGATGGATTTGGACATGAAAGTGGATTTTGTGCCATGTTTGCGCGCGCGTGCGCACACACACACACACACACACACACACACACACACACACACACACACACACACACACACACACACACACACACACACACACACACACACACACACACACACACACACACACACACACACACACACACACACACACACACCCCCCTTGATGTCCCAACTGGGTAGGCATTTGGCCAGCCCACCAATTGAGACTAGCTGCAGATGGACTGGTAATCGTGCATGTGATGAACATTGGACATAAATAAATAAAATAAGTTATTAATACATGCATTCATTCACCTCACCGGTAGGCCAATCCAAATCACTGAGCTTCAAGATGTGTTTTCTAGGCTCCCTCTATGACGGAAGAACCCTGAGGTGTGAGCTTAAATTCGCGTTTTCATGTTCTGCTGAAAAACGTGGCCTCTCCCTTTGCCTCTCTAAAAAGCATCTTGATTTTAAGTGGCTGATAAGCTCCAACACTCCATTAATGGCTCATTATCCCCCCCCCTGACTTCTCCCCCATCGTTCAGAAATACAAAACACATGACTATAGTTCAATCGGTCCAACTCTTAATAATAAACATCGTTTTACTTCATAAACATGCGCGGGAGTACAACTTTGATGCGTTTTGGCATCGTGGGATCTCTCGTAATGTACCGTTGGGTTCACACACGCCTACTGAAGCTGGGAACACAGCAGCCCTGCTTGAATGAAATTATTGCACCACCAAAGGGGTTTGCTGCCAAGCATAGTCTGTGATTTTTATGCTTGGCATGGTGCTGATAGGATAGTAGCTAGTGGCAACCGCCTGTTCGTTGATAGTGGACTTAAAGGCTGCCAATTGTCTGTGGCTGATAAACACATGTTTCTTTATGTTCACTCTAAAAGTATATTCTGACCCGTTAGTGCCAAGTTTCAGTGGTTAAAACACGCTAACTAACTAGCTTGGCTGAACCTGTTTTCCTCATTCCGCACATCTACCGTACCTCCACACCAAACAGAACACCAAGTAAACTTTGAATATTGAGTTACTTTTAAGCCAACCACATTTTCCACGTTTCCTAATGCACTTAATGACAGCCTTCGTTCCGCTGAACATTGCTACGCTCCGCAGCGGTTGCCAGCGTTGAATCAGATTACCCCAAAACCTGCACGGCATTATTGTTTTTTTATCACAGACGCTTTCTTCAATGTTTGTCTCTTTCCCTCTCTAGCCTTTCCTCTCCCCCCCCACGACACCGAAAAAACTGTTATTTGTTTTTCCGACATAACGTGTTTACATCCTCAATCTGCTCCAGACACCAATCCGGTCCAGCTTTGCAAAAGCTCACGCAATGCTTTTACATTTCTACCCACAAACCAAAATAAGGACTGCGACCAACAGATAAAAGATCCAAAACGGGGACTCCCCGCCGATCGACGACTTGGCTGTTCCGCCTCTCATCCCTGCTGCCTGACGGAGTCAAGGACACGGCGGCTGACCTTTTCCGTGGATGTACGCTTCCCCTACAAATCAGTCACGGGGCACGGCCGCCGTGTTGTGTGATTAGACGCAGATGAGCATGAATGGAAGCGTAATTGTGAGTGCTCATCTAGTTTTTCTCGCCAGAGAGGTGAGCCCAGAGTCATGGGGTGGTGATGGGACGCCTTACAACCAGTGTTGCAGAGCTCCGTGAGCCACACCGAATAATACTGAAAACATTGCTTTTTGGTTGACGATGGTCTGCAGGCTTGGGTATCTGAGTTCGATCCCCAAAGACAGCATGCAGGCAACCACGACAAAGGTAGACAGACTTTGAGCAAGATGGCCAAGTTACCCCTCCTGAATGAGCCGACTGGGGTGATGAAAGCCCAGGTTATCTTATTGCTACTTAATGACATGCATCATTCTGTATTCACTCGTCTTTGGATACAGGCAGCGAATCAGTGGGGTGTCTCTGATGTCATCACTTCTGAAACAGCAGGGACACAGAGACACACATAAATCACCTTCATCTCCCTCCCTCCCTCCCTCCCTCTCTCTCTCACAGAGGCCTCGTTTGTCACACACTGGGACGGAGCCAGGTCGCCGTTAGTGAGCCATCGCCACGACAATAATAATAATAATATGGTCCCGGATGCCTCGAACCACCCCCCCCCCCCCCCCCGTGGAGAAGGAGGAGCAGGAGCAGGAGGAGAGGGGCAGATGGGAGCAGTGTGATGTATGTATTATGCATGGGTGGAAAGTGTACGCTCAGGATGGACCAGCTGAGCTCCCAGTCAGAGAGGAACAGCTGACCCACCCCTCCCACCACCGGGGTCGCACTGTGAACCTGGGCAGCGCTCCAGCTCCTCCATCAACTATTAGAGCGGGAGGGAAGTCAGTCCATTGTGTTGCAATATTAATTTGGTCACTTCTGGCTTGGAGATGACTTTGGTCAGCCCCCCGTATCTCTTCCACCCCCCCACAGACGCTACACAGTACACACAGATGGAAGGGGACTGATGGTCATTCACTGTCATCAGACACTGATAGTGCGTCGCGCTCGCTTCAACACAACGCTAATTCCTCAAAGTAATTAATGTTTGCAGTGCAGAGGGGCAACGCCCCCGGAATAATGATAAAGGAGCCGAACGACGGCCAGGCCAGTGGAATTCTTGTGGCCCCGCCTGAGAAGTGAGGTTCTTCCACCGCCAGATTGCATCATGGACGGAGGACGGATCGGTCCATTTACCGGAGTCATTCGAAATATGAGCACGAAAGCAGGCGTCGCTAATGCCTTTTGTGCCAACAGGAGTCTGGGGAACACTTCCACGTCCTCCGGCTGCACGCTCCGTATCTGTCTGTGTCTGTCCGTCTGTTGCTCCACTCTGGTAATTAAGCCGAGATAGGGGGACGCGAGATGTGGAGAGAGACAGACCCACTTCATCAGCTCCTCGCAAAGTCACCCGTTCCCCGTCGCCCTTCAACCCGAGTCTCCGCACCCCATCCCCCCCCCTCCCCTGCTTCTTCCTCCCGCCCTTATCCCCTCTCTCCCCCCCACCCCCCCCTCTGTGGCGGCCCAGGGGGATGAGTGACACCTTGGCTAATGTAGTCGCAGTCGAGATAGGGGGGCACCGGGGTGCGGTGGGCCGGGGCGGGACGGGCGGTGGGGGGAGGGGATGTATGGGGGGATTCCAGATGGGCCTTCGGAGGAGTTGGAGTAGCTACAGTGGAACCGAGCGCCTCAACCGTGGACACGCTTTTACGGTCGGGTGTTAAATCGCTCTGCAGCGCTGTGCGTTTTCATTGATCCATTTTGATGAATTTTTCGCGGTTGATATAATTAGCAGCAATGCTAATTTTATTCTGGTATCAAAGCAGTGGTGCACAAACATGAGTCCTCTTCAAATGGTGGAAATGACTTGACTTCAAGGGCCTTTTTTATTATAAGATGTGCTCCGAGGGCACTACGTCCACACTGGAGGGCTGCGACATTTCGGCTTATTAAAAATATACAATTATTACACTTCCAGAACTCACTCAATCATGTTATCCAGAGATCAGGTTCAGAAAAGTACAACTGCTACAACTAGTACTATTTCTACGACCATGCCAGCCAAGTACTTAAAAACACACAAAATAAGGAGTTGTAGACACACTGAGGAGGAGTAAGAAGAAGTAGTAGTAGTAGTAGCAGTATATACTCTGGTGCTGTAAACAAACAGAACCCGTGAAATATTTAGATGGCAAATCCATGACCCTTGCAATGAATCTCCTCTGGCGTTGTCTGCCAAATTAAAATACAATACATCCATCACAGCCAGCGTTATTGACAACCCCGCTCCAACGCGTCAGATCCCCTCTCCAACGATATTAACGGAGGCTCAATCAATATGCCAGCTCCACGGGGCAGGAAAGTACACAAGTCCCAAGCTGTCACCAAAACAAACAGTAACAAGCTAGCTGCGCTCTGAAAAGTCTGCTGTGTTCCTGAGGGTGGGTGGGTGGGGGGGGGGGGGGCATGCCTGTAACTGCGGCAACCCAGATTATACAGGATTGGAGGAAAGTGGTGGAAGAAAGGGAGATAAAGTGAAGAGGGTTAAAAAGAGGAAAAAAAGAAAGACAACCGTGCCCTTGCGGCGTTTGATACCACGGCCTCGCTGCAGTCAATGCACGTCTCTTCTTCTGTGGATTTCCGCACCTTCCCCCCCTAAAAGGCGAGCGTTAAACATGCTTTCATCCCCGGGAAACAGTTCTCCACCATAGACGTATATAAAGCAGAAAAGGAGGGGAGAAAGAAGAAGAAAGACGGAGCTAAACGTTAGCGCTGCGTCCCGGAGTGGTTTGCGTGACCCGCCGCTGCGTCGGAAGGTCTCACTGTTCCCGCTTGGCAGAAGACCCGCGATTAAAGTTTTTCCGCATAATAGTAAAAAAAGGGAAATTAAGGAAAATATAAAGAGGCCGCTGAGGGTTTTATCTGACGAGTCTACAGAAGGTTTTAACATTTCGTTAATGAGTGTTCACCTCAACCCTCAACTCTTTCATTAATACAAAAAACCTCCAGAATCCAAAGTCCATCCAATTCAAATGGTAAATTTAATAAGGTGGGATATTGGCATGGAGTAAAATCATTATATATACATACATACACACACACACACACACACACACACACACACACACACACACACACACACACACACACACACACACACACACACACACACACACACACACACACACACACACACACACACATACATACTCATACATATACATATATATATATTATGATTTAAATGTGCATCAGAAAGTTGCAAAGTGCCTCCGTTCTTTGCATGGTTAGAGCCGTTGGCGAGTGTCGTTGGCAGTGGCAGGGATGTCAGTTATTATATTTAGCACCATTTCGCTACTTTCGAACACAACTTCCAGTTATAACGATGCAGGTCATTAAGGAGTCGGTAGGGCTGTTATGGGTCTAGTCTAGGATGCCTAAAGGCAGGTTTCTGACATCGGGGATCAAAGCCCCCCGGTCTTCCGGCTTGGAGAAGACCAGTCTCCAGCCACTACACCTGTCATGTTACTTTTCAACCAACACCGTGAGCTTCTGCTAGGGAGCATGATGGTGTGGTTTGAGCCATGCTAATTCCCCTTATCAAAGCATCCCTTCTCTTTGGATCTGAAGATGTGTGGGGTGGCTTGTGATAAGGTATTCCCCTTGTTATTGCTCATTACTATTGCACAACAACAGACCAGTCATCCTCACCAGGTCCAGAGTTTATATTCATCTTTTAGGCCCGCCAGGATTTCACAATAGCACGCAGTTAGCCATAACATGAGCCTGCATATTGGTCAAATTCACTGCAACATTTCACTTCCTTTCAAACAGGCAGGCATGTCTATCAACATCTATTTATTTAAATATAATAAATAATATATATTTTTAGGGTTGCTGCCGCTCCACAATTTTAATGGAAATTTATCACAAAACAGCACGGCATCGCAATTTCACCGAGACTTTTGAGAAGGGCTGCCGAAAAATCAGGGAACTGATTGCAACAAAACAATCAAACAATCACAAGAAAAATCTAAATCCTGAAGGGACTGAAAGCCAAGTGGATCTTATGTTGTACACGGTGTCAAATGAAAAGTTAATGTGGCACCATGTTCGATAGATCGGCTGATTTGCAGAACAACATTAATCAGGCTGTCAGCTTCCTTTTTTGGCTTGTTGATACCCATCTGGCTTCTGCTGCTGCCACTTATAACTCCCATTTGATTTGTTGACTGTTTTGGGTGTTTCGGGTGTAATTGCTTGAGTGTGGGGTAAGATTTTATCACAATGATTGTTTATGTGGGTGCTAGAAGTACTTCTTCTTGGATAATCTATCCCATCTCCCTTGATAAAATAAGAATGGAGCAATGTTTGTTTGCGTCTATTTTTTAATCAAATATAATGTCTCCCTGTGCTTTACTGCTTGATAATTTCTGCTGTATTATTTCTGCTTGTTTTACTTAATTTTGTTGTTTATTTATTGATTATTTTCTGTTTTTTCTGTAGATTTTACCTTGGATTTTTATCGGCGGTAAAGTGTCTTGTTTTGAATGGTGCTGCGCGATTGGTGTGGTGACACACCATCTTCATAATTATTGTCATGTGCTGCTAATTATTACTAAAAGTAATCCCTAAAAGGGGTATCTCAACTGTCCGCTTTGACCCTCACCCGTGTCGAAACTCTCCACACAAACACGTAAACAATGACTGTGGGTTGAGGAAAGGTCATTCAAACTCAATTACACCTAGAAGATGAAACCAGAAATGTAATGCACTGGTGTCCATGGTATCCCCTCGGAGGAGGAGGATACTAGACCTGTGGTTATGATCGTGGAGAGGACCACAGGTAGGACAGCATAAACTGTCAGCCTCTCCATCGGAAATGAATATTTTGTATTTTTGGTTGCTCTTCTTTTGTCTCACAAATGAATAAAAGACAGAATAGCATATGGACTAAAATAAATACAAAAACGTGTTCATCTTTTAAGTGAAGATGTGTTTGTTTTGTGTCTGCGGGGGGATCTTATCAGCCTCCAGCTTGTGGGTTTGACGCATCATATTCACACACCTATATCAGCTCATGCCGTACATTCTTTTGTACTGTCAAGGTCAAGAAAAGGTACGTAAAAAACGTAAACTAAAGGTGTTTTTTCGATATATTATTCTGCAATAAAAGCTATGTTTCTATTCAGGCTTATTTATGCAGTTTTGCGTGGGCCTGGGAGACTGAGGGTCTAGCGCCACTAGGCCCTGGTTTTAAATAGTTTGACAAAGGATGGGCTATTCAACACAGGGTGATTCAGCCTTTCCTTTCAGTGTCTGGGCTCAGAGCAGGCCGTCACTCCATGGATCTCCCTCATCTAGTCCAAGGGCAAAGGGAGATATATTAAGAGAAAAAGACAGACAGAGACAGCCAGACAGAGACAGCCAGACAGGCAGACAGAGACAGAGACAGAGACAGAGAGACAGGCAGACAGAGACAGAGACAGAGAGAGAGAGAGACAGAGAGACAGAGAGAAGAGAGAGAGAGAGAGAGAGAGAGAGAGAGAGAGAGAGAGAGAGAGAGAGGCCAACATGGAGAGACAGCAGCGTTGGAGAGAACACGTTGCCTTGTGCCAGTAACACCATGTCCCTGTTGCCTTGTCTCTTTTCAGACGAGCTCAGCATCGAATGTGCTGCGCTCCTTCCTCAATGTTTCCCATACCTCTAGCCGTGGGCAAACATCTGTTCCCAAACCGTTCTCTCATACCCAAAGCTCCGTACAATCCAATCCCTGGTGTTTATGTTTGAGGACATGCCAGTTATCGTTGAATTATATCAGATTGGGATTTTTGTTGGGTAAACTAAAAGATAAGACATGCTCAAAGATAAGACGGGCAACACATGCTTGATAAGCACGTGTTGCTACACCTGTGAGTCTGTTGTGCAGCGCTAGGCTAATAGTAGACCGTAGAGTCCGTAGTGTAGCCTATAGCTCAGCGCTAACCTAACGACAGACCGGGTCTACATTCTGTTATTTGTCCTAATGCAGCGGTAGGCTAACTAACAGCCATAGAGGCCGTTGTATAGCATAGTTCAGCACTAAACTAACTTCCTCACTATAGTCTGTTGTGTAGCCTTGTGCAGCGCTATGCCAACTGCAGACTATAGAGTCCGTTGTGTGGCCCATTCAGAAAGCGGAGACAGGCGTTCACGGAGGATGTGTAACCTCGTTGTTCCACTTCCATTACGGACAGTCAATGTTTCCATTCATTCAGAGGGAGCGTCTGGCCTTAAATTGGCAATCTCTTTCATCAGAGTTTGGTTGTTGCAAAGTAAAGCGCATAATGGATTTACTACACATAAATAGCTCGCCCTGATTCCGCGTAAAACCAGTTTAGTCGGAAGTGTGTTTATCGTAGAGTTTGCTTCTTCACGTTTTAAATCGTGAAAACAAAAAATTGGGTTTGTCTGTTGGCAGTTATCGCCAACATCAGCTGATTATGTGCGCGAATGATTGAAGTTTTCCTATCAGACAGCATTTGGCTATAGTCATTTATGGCTGTTTTCTTGCAGCAGAAGCAATGTTGTGTTTAAATATGACGTGTGGCAGATAGAAGATTACTTTATCGGATAACTTTTGTATGCATTATCCATATAGTCAAGTCGATGTTGCATACCCATCTTTTCTTCTGCTAATGTAGAATATAATACTTAGGCCTACAAACCGGCCTTATTTAATAAAATGTTTTCTTTGCCCTCGAGATTACACTTTTATCAAAAGTCACTTGAATTGAATTCAGATACAAGTGATTAAGGTGCAGGTAGCCGTTTGGACATCTGGGATCAAATCCAGTAGCTTTTGGCCGGTAGAGGAACATCCTAGCGCCCCCAGATATAGTGTATATCCAGGGACACGCCCCCCGCCCCATCCCCTTCTGAAGCTCAGCCTGTTCCGCACACATAATCGATCTGGACGGGTTAACATGGAGAGGGGTTAACATGGAGAGGGGTTAACATGGAGAGGGGTTAACATGTAGAGGGGTTAACATGTTGAGGGGTTAACATGTTGAGGGGTTAACATGGAGAGGGGTTAACATGGAGAGGGGTTAACATGGAGAGGGGTTAACATGGAGAGGGGTTAACATGGAGAGGGGTTAACACGGAGAGGGGTTAACACGGAGAGGGGTTAACATGGAGAGGGGTTAACATGGCAGGGTGGAGTCATTACCTGGGCGTCCACCAGGAGGCGCCTCATCAGGGTCATGGACTTCTGCAGCGTGTCTTTCTCCGCGGGGAGGAAGGCCGGCTCCTCCTGCTCCAGGGCCTTGGGTCCGCTCACCATGAAGCTGGCGATCTGGTCGTTCAGGCTGTTGAGGGACTGCACGGCTGGTAGGGAGGGGGGGGGGAGAAAGAAAGGGGGGACTTTAAGGCGAGTATAAGACAACCAGGAGTTATAGACGTGAGCAGTTTACCATGTAGCTTAGGATCAGATCGTTTGGAATCAGGCACTTTAGAAATCAGACAGTTTAGAAATCAGGCCGTTTGGAGTCAGACGGCGTCTGACGGTTTAGTCACTATTTTCAGTGACATCACAAGGGGGCGTGTCCACCCAGATATATGAAGGATAGATGAGCAGCGTTTGCTACAGTAGACTGGGTAGCCTGATAGACTATCCAGGGTACATCTAGGTGGACACGCCCACTTGTGATGTCACTATGAAAATCATTCCTCCCCTGTGCCAAACGGCTTGCACCGGCTAATCACACCCACACTTGGTGGCATGATATGTGTCAAGTTATGTTGGTGATCAGCTCTAGCCCAAACTTGAAAACTGTTTGATCAAATACTTGGAATGACGCAAGGGACAACTCAAATTCTCTTCCTTTTCTTTATTCAGAAGTGAAGTGCATATAGCATAGTGTAGTTAGGGTGTAGGTTGAAAACCTTCAAAGATGAATTACAAGAAATAAGAGACATTGCATTATTATCAAAGAATGTTTTAGACTAAACACATCACATTTGATCCTGCCAATCAAATCATTGCATCTTCTGCAGTTAAATAAGCAACCAAGTCCTGCAAAGCACATGAAATAATTAAAGGTTTCAAACATGCACAAGCAAAGTATGATTTCATTTAAACATAAGGATGCCTTTTAATTTCAGTCAGCATTCAGATCAAGCCTGATATTTTACAAACTATCATTTTGCAATGCAACTCAAGTTAGTTAAATATGCTACATCTGATCAGGCACAAACTGGCTACTGCTCCAACTTAAGTACTGATGCAATGCCTTCAACATTTCACATATTAATATTCATTTAAATACGAAAGTCCATTTCTCTACCAGTTGTGTCTCTAGTGTTTTGATGATGAGCTGAGCGTCTTTCTTTGTTTTAATTGTTTGCTGGAAGATTTCCTATGGTCTCAACTTCTCTCTCACAAACTTTTCCTCCCATGCAGGTGTGCAGGTGATTGCCTGCCACAGGAAGTGCAGGGCGGGGCATGGTTTCTCACATGCACTGACTTTCTCTCTGCCCCCTGCAGGTTCGGAGGTTTGGCGCTGAGACTTGGAGCTGAGATTGTGAATGTTTCTGTGCATGATTTTCCAGTGCGATTTGATTTGACGCGACAATATCAGCTCTTTAAGATTGGATTCTTAGTCTTGAGAACTAACAGCAAGCCACTGATGAGCCAAAGCGAATACAACACATGTTTCGTTTTCAATTTTTTATTACAATATTACAATATGACAATATTGTTTTGGTTCAAAGAACCATAGCATGTAAGAAGTTATTTTCTGTATGTTAAAGGCTGTGGTGTCAGAGGCTCTAGGCCTCATGTTCAGGAACATTCCATGTCTTTTGGAAAAAAAAAATATGGAGGGTTGAGAGAGAGAGAGAGAGAGAGAGAGAGAGAGAGAGAGAGAGAGAGAGAGAGAGAGAGAGAGAGAGAGAGAGAGAGAGAGAGAGAGAGAGAGAGAGAGAGAGAGAGAGAGAGAGAGAGAGAGAGAGATCCTGTGTTTGTTTTCCTGCGCTCGTCCCTGTTTCCCTGGAAAAGCTCTTCATCCAGGGTTTCCTCCCATATAATCAACACGCACACATAAACACACACACATATACAAACTCACTTTCAAAAATACTTACACACACACTTCCTCAACCCACTTCCATTTACCATTATTCGGCCCTTGTTCCTTCTAAAGGTCACCGCAACTATTCCAGAAGCCGCCCACGTGTGTGTGTGTGTGTGTGTGTGTGTGTGTGTGTGTGTGTGTGTGTGTGTGTGTGTGTGTGTGTGTGTGTGTGTGTGTGTGTGTGCGTGTGTGCGTGTGCGTGATCGTTCATGTGTGTGTATGTGTGTGTGTGTGCGCGTGAGAGTGTGTAGAGGTTTTGCTGGTCTAAGTGCCAGTGTATCTCAGTGCAGGTAAAGCACTCAGCAGTACTATTGTTTCTGGTTCATGTTATTCAGAATGGGAACAGCTTGAGCTCCCGTTGTTGTTGTTCTCCACTCCAGCGGCTGCAGTTCCTTTCAGGTCAACACAAAATAATTTGTGTTGATGCTTTCCCAGCGTGTTATGTGCTGCCATATATCTGCCAAAAACGAGGCTACTCGACCGGATCAATCTCGGCTAAAAGTAACAAGATCCAAAAGTTTCACCTTCTTCTGACAAATGTAGTTATTGTAAGTGGCTTTGGATAAAAGGGTCTGCTTAATGCCTAAGTGTAAATAATAATGTAAAAATAATGTAAACTCACCACCACCAGTGGTGTTGAGTTAGGTCCCCCCCCCTTCACTGTAAGCGTCTTTGGGTCATTGAAAAAGAGCTATATAAATAAAATGAATGATTATTACTATTATTAAAAAGCAGTGTAGTTTATGTCCAGGGAAATGTCGTTTTTTAAGGTCAACGATATAAACCCCCCCATGTTCCTTTTTTACCAGTAAAAAAAATAAAAAATCAATGATGAAGTCTTACTTCATTAAAAAGAGGCGAGGACTTTGTCGAAGGTGACACTTTTCACTTTGAAGCAAACAGGCTGTTTGTAACAACCTGACGAAACGCACTGGTGGTGGTGAGATGACGGAAACTGGGAAGCAGTCTCACCTCCAGGTGAGAGTCTAGCAGATGCACCATCTCAAAAATAGATCTTTAAATAGGCGCAGGAGACGTTTGTTGTTGGAGCACACATCTTCCTCATATCTTGGCACACATCTTCCTCATATCTCACATCTGACCTCACACCTAAGAAAATAACAGTAAACAAGCAGTCAATTTCTTCTTTTCTCCCACAAAATGATGTAGTGCATTGGGAAGGGGGTGGTCATCTTCAGTTTGTTAATAAAAATGGTTTTATTTGAGATCAAAAGACGTTCGGTGGAAAGAAACTTTGTTGAGGGCTTTCGGCTTGAGAGATAACCGCAGCTCTTTGGGTTTGTCGCCCTCTGCTGAGTAAATATTGAAATTACAGGCAAGTGGAGCTGACTTCAAACGATGGCCTGCATTGCATTCTGCTGTCATTACGAGTTACTGTTGAATTACCTGAAAAGCTGTTTGTGGCCTCTCATTTTAAATGATTGAATTGTAGTGTTTATGTTTACGCATATTTCATTCATCAGCCATATTACAACGACGTAATACACATCCGTAATATATAAGTTGGGTAGTTTTAAACAGTCTAAAAAACTTCAATAAAAATGAGATCAGAATGTGTTGTTGCAACCAAACTCAGTGCTAGAAATTATTCATGAAAGAAAGCCACAACAACAAAACCTGCTGTTATCATTTCAATGTGCCTGTCCCAGAAACCCATTTGATGTCAAACACGCCAGTCCACAAGCAATCTGGAACGACCACAAATAGAGATGTGATGAGGATGAGGATGAGGATGAGGATGAGGATGATGATGATGATGATGATGATGATGATGATGATGATGATGATGATGATGATGATGATGATGACAGATGCTGGAGCGGAGAGCAAGGGGTATTTTCACCTCAAGTGAATATTTCAAAGCTTCAGACACTGAACGGCGCCACACTGAAGACGTGGATCATTTTGCCGATGGTCAACAGTTAACCCAGAAGTCTCCAGCTGGTTCATAAGGGAAATAGCCTATAGGTAAGCTGCAGGCAACCATCAAGTAATGTATGCAAGAGCTAACTCTGCATGTGGCAGGTCAGAGGGTTGTGTAACATCATTACTAGGGACACACGCTTCGGCCGCGGCTACCATAGATCTGTTTTGAGTGTGTGTTACGGGCCGACTTGACCAAGGGTGTCTTTAAATCGATATGAGAAATTATTTTCTGAGGGTATCTCATCCCATCCTTCAAGGGAAATATTGATCCCTCAAACATGGATTTTCCATATAGTCAAGGTTTGCAGGGTGCTTTTTTGGAACCAAAGTAGGCACCATTTAAACCAAACATGAAATAGGTGGAGACCCGTCTCCACGAGAACTGATGAGAAATTATGCATATATTCGAGTGTATTTTCGATTGCGTTTAGGAGCGTACTTGAAAGAGAAAGCATTGGTCTTTGAAACGGGACGTGACGGCGTGATGCAGAAGATTTGAGACGTGCGTGTGAGAAAGAGGGGGGGGGGTAAGAGAAGGAAGAGGACGTGGAGGGAGTGGGGTAAGAGAAAAATAACGTTTTATGAAATGCAACCACAGAGCTCCACGGAAATGTTACACAGCAGAGATGCAAATGAGGTGAAATCATCGGTTCTGCTTTGCTTCTGCACGATTCCTCCATTACTTGTTCCTTATAAGCCCCCTGCACGCGCACCCACACACACACACACACACACACATAAACACACACACACAAACACAAACACAGACACACACACACACACACACACACACACATAAACACACACACACACACACACACACACATAAACACACACGCAAACACAAACACAGACACACGCACACGTGCATTGCTGTACATGCAAATACTCCCTTCCCCTCCAACCCGACCACACGATTCCCCCCTCACCACCGCCATTCTCTCGGGCGGAAAGCCGCTCTGAAAAAACTAAGATTAGCTCTTTCAATCAAGTAGGCCTAGTCGAAGAGAGAGAGAAAGCGCGCGGCAAACCAAGCCACATAAATAAATGCATGAACAAGTGGATGAGACTGGGTTGGTATACACAACACATAAACATTAACCGGGAATTCGTAACGAATCAATCAACCACACGAAACGACACCCTGGGCTCATGAGCGCCAGTGAACCACAGCGTCCAATGGAGATCTGAAAAAAGACTGAAGATCCATAAGGTGGCTTTACACGTTATATACCCAAACACCTTGTCCTCAGGCTACCAGTACCAGACCATGATGTCAGACCATCCACCTCCATGCCCCTATATATAGAGACTCACGCGGGTTTGTGGACTAACAGCTTAATGGACTATGGATTGTGGTTCGTGGGGCTTCTGCGTTACACTGGTAGATTATTAACTGGCGGAATGGATTTTGTGTACATTTTAATCCATGCTTTTTATAATTGCACTTTTACAGTGAGTTGCCAACTTTGGCATAAATTCTGGGGGCTATTCCCTCCAGGGCCAAATGAAGATCTATTCCAGTGCAATCGGAGGCAAAAAGCCCAATACTTTTGAGCAACACACCCATAGCTGTAAGCGTTGCACAGGAACACACTAGGGCTGCCCAATCACTAACAGAGGCTGTCTGGTCCTCGCCAGAACTGCCAGAACTGAACAAATTTAATCCCAGACCTTCATACGCCTTTGCTGTTGTTTTAAAAGCCTGTACAATCAAGGAGTCCGCTGTACCCTGAAATAAGGTCACAATGCATTATACAACAAATGGCAAATATTATATTCTGTGAAGTAAAAACGTAATAAGCTTTGAATGACATTTTAATGAAATTCAGTTTGTTCTTCCAGCTACCATTATCCACTGTGTCCTTCAAAGTGTGCGTGGAAGAGAGTTTTCATACTTGTAGACCAGCTTTCAGTTCACTGGTTTGGAATACGCCTTTGATCGTGAAGGAGATAAGCAAAAGAAGAAGGAATTGAAACATGAAAGTTACATTTTTCCACTTGAACTTTTTTTGACTAAACATCCCTTTTTAGTGAACGGTTGCACTGTGTGATGGTTTTGGGTTAAGGCAAATTGTTATTTCAGGATTTGACACCACCATTAAAACTTGCATCTATCCAACTATAGTAATATACCGGTACCAGCCTTTTTTTGATCTGTCGTTTTTATGGTTTTGAGTGCGTCATAATGTATGTTTGAAGTAGTTTTTGAGTTATTTTAACTCATGCACATCATATCTCAAAGACCATGAATTTTCCGCTGTTCGCGAATTCGGCCAAACCAAGTAACCTGAGTGCTGGATTTGTATTACCACTTGGATTTTTGACATTGAGGATTAAGAAACCAAATAAGAAGAACCGCGGATCCAGGGGAGGTGTTTGGAATCGATTAAGAAGACATGGGAGCTGGCACCCCTTACCACTGATCACCTGCTCGAATGTAAGATCGCTCAACAATAAATTAGACGAGGTAACACTTTGCATCAAATATGAGGAGGACTTCAGATGCAGTAACCTTATTTATTTTACTGTACGGTAACCTGGTTGAAGCGGGACTGTTATTTCAGCCTTGATAGGCTATAGGCCTACCATAATCAAATCAGAGACGAGGCTAGATCACAAAAATCTATCGGAGGTGGCCTCTGTATTCTGGTTGACATTAAAATGGGTGATGCAATTCACTGTTTTGGAACAGATTTGAGAGACTATGAGATCTTAGTGGTTTCATTCAGACCATTTAACTTACCCCGAGGGTTCGGGCAGCTGACTGTCATATTGGTGTGTGTGCCCGGTCCTAATAACAAAAAGGCAGCCAAGCGCATATTCATACATTTTCAACAACGCGCTCTCCCGATCAGCTGACTAACCCGTATTCATTTTAGGGGACTTCAACACACGCTCCCTGTCAGCTTATCTTCCAGCACTACAACAATATATAGATTGCCCAACCCGCGCATCTAACATCCTGGACAACTGTTGTGGCAACATAGAGCACGCTTACAAGGCTGGGTGCCGCCCCCCTATCTGGAAATCAGATCACAACGTCATACACATGTGGCCAAAGTACAGACGGCTTGTGAAGCGCGAAAGGCGTGTCATGAAAACAGTGAAAGAATGGAATGGGGAGACATTGGATAAGCTGAAATACTGTTTTGAAAACAAGTTGGTACTCGTTTCATGCAGGGAGCTCCATGAGCTTACAGACTGTATGACCTCATACAGACAGTTCTGTGAGGTATCTGCAATTGAAACCAAAAGAGCCCTGGCTGTCAACAGACCTAAAAACATGCCTTAATGAGAAAAAGAGGGCTTTCTTAAGGGGTGACACTGAGATGGTCAGAAATAAAAGGAAGGAGCTTAAGGGGCCACTCACACTAGGGCCGCGGCCCGTGCCAGAGCTCATTTGCATACTAAAGTCTAGAACGCTTGGCTAGTGTGACCACGCCATCCGTATTCCAGCACGGAACAGCCCCTTGGCCACGGCACACTTGGGAGAGGTGTGCCGTGGCCAAAGTACAGATGCTAATGAGATGACACGCGCACATGCGCGGATACGCAACGTGAGCTGGATGACGTAGTCCTTGAGTGACCCTTCTTTCTTTATAGATCCATGCCCTTCTTCCCCACAACAATCATTTTAAACAATGGCGGCAAGCGGTTCACGAGTGGGTTTACGTTAGTGCGATAGTGAAGTCGAGTGTTTCCTCGAAATTTGGGCAGACGACAGCCATTTCACGTTGTTGTTCTCCATTGTTGTCATGGCGGTGAGGACGCTTGGTGATGACGTATTTATCGTATTACGACGTGATGACGTATGTAGGAAGGAGCAATCGTGCCCAGGCCACGGCCTTTGGGAGCAGTGTGGCCACGGGCCAGCGGGGGGAGTGGGGAGGGGGGGGAATCGTGCTGAATCTTCCTGCAGCAGTGTGAGTGCGCCCTAAGGCGAAGATGCAGAAAGCTAAAACGGATTTTAAAAATAAAAATAAATAATAAAGTGGAGGAACAAGTCTGCACAAGCAACCCTAAACAAACGTGGGAAGGGCTCAATAAAATGAGGCGCAGAGACCCCAAAAAACAAATGGATACAAATATGGACCTCCCCTTCCTGAACAAACTTTCTAACTTTAGAAGGTTTGACTCTTCTGATAGCAAAGACAAATGCATTGCCGTCTGCGCCGACATACCGCAAACCACCACAATCCAGCTCTTAGAGGAGTAAGTTAAACAATTCCTCAAAATTAAAAAATCAACCCACATAAAGCGCCTGGACATGATGTCCTCCGTGGTAAGGTGCTGAAGGCATGCGCCAGCATCAGTTCTTACTCATTTATTTCACTGAGCACCTGTACTGTGCCGGGTATGTCAAAGTCATTAATTATCAAGCCACTACGAAAGAAACCTTTATCCAAAGAATTGAATGACTTCCGCCCGGTTGCCATAACTCCTATTTCAGCCAAATGTCTGGAGATGACGTAACCAAACACCTCATTGCATTCCTGAACCCACATCTCGATCCTCATGAAGAATAGTCTATTCTATTCTATACCTTTAGAGGTTCCTTTATCTATGGAGCAGGTTGGGGTTTGACAGTGAATAGAGACAGGTCTTTAAGGAGCAGGTAGGGGTTAGGCAGTGAACACCCTTAGTGGTTTGACCCCCAGCTAAAAGGTTGTGGGTTCGAAGCCCAATGTCATCAGTGTGCCTATAGGCATCCTCCAAGACATCCAAATTCATACTTGCACCCTAAATACATGTAGGCTCTCTGTAAGTCTCTTTGGATAGAAGAATGTGCTAAAAGACAAATAGGCAATGGGATAGAAAGAGGCAGGCAGACAAGACATTAACGAGTCGACAACTTCAAACGCCATATTATGAAGCGGAACATAAAGCGCAAGAGGAAAAGAGCTGGAGTGGGTTACTCAACATCACTAACGGTCTGCAGGCCCCGGCCATTAACGGTTGGTGCATCAAAGCATTCAGCGGCTGCATTCAGTAGGAAAAAGCTCTCCATTCGACTGTTTAATGCGCTAATGCGTTCCTTTGCCTTTCATAGACGTCACTGGGTGCAAATTTAACACACAGTGAGCGCAATTAAGCTTTTGCTTTTGAAGCATCTGGCTAATGGGACAAATTGTGTTTGTTCACGGCCAAGAAAATGTCTGGGACCATCCCAACAAGCTTTAGACCGGCATTACGAATGGATTGGGAAATACGATATATTTAACGAGGGTAACGTTAAACGTAACATTGGGTAATGTCAGAAATAGGTACTTGAAATATAGCGTTCTTGCACCCGGGGACGCACACTAAGTCTGGAGACATTGAGAACACCGTGACGCCATGACCACGGGCTGCTCGGAGGCCCTCACAGTGTGACTGGATCATTTTAAAAGTGGAACGTCGCTGAAGGTTGATGTTGAACTTTGACCTCAAATTCCTATGAGGAAGTAGAGGCTACAAGCTGCTCAGGAAATGACCACGGAGGGAGCGATCGCAAAGAGGAAACGGACAGTAGATTCCTGCTGAATACTTAAAATTTACCAATTTGTCCCAGAAGCACGTACCTAAACCACTTTTCTCAAATGGTTCCCAAGAGCTCCATTTGTTTGGCGACGTTGACCTCAGCCTTCATGACACATCATTCCTATTAGGGACTTCAGTGGAAACACAATGAACATTAAACTGCAGTATGGACCCGAGTTTAGACCACTCCTAATATATCTGTACAACATCGCCCCCTGGTGACAATAACAACCACTGCTCCTACAATTACTGCAGCGACGCTCCAAATTTCAAAAGCATAAATAAAACATTTTCGTTGCAGAGAAACATAAATGCATGTTTCATGCGGCTGAAACCCAGATTATATCGAGTTATGTACCAATACCTTATGTTTGCATCTTGTTAGTCCATTTATCCCATCAAATCACAGATGATGGACTGAATGATGAAAATGTACGTTGGTTATTCAGACATTCAGAGTTATGCACAGCTGTCATAGATTGCATGTGCATTTATTTTTAATGCACTTTTTAAAACAGGTGTCGTGCAGTTTTAATACCCTACACCTGTGTAGCTGTGTTTGTGCATTCCTGCATGCGTTGTGTTTGTGTGGGTGTGTGTTTGGGTGTGGGTGCGTGTATGAGAGCCATATGTGGAATGGTTTGAAGTGGGGCCGTGGGAGGATTTTTGTCCTCCAGTTTGAAAAGAGCTTGTTTGAAACCAATGATGGATGGACTGATCACGCAGAAAACCAGGCCGATAGATTGCAACAGTGTACCAGAATAAATAGCACGCACACACACAGATGTCACTTCCCTTCATATGCTGTCATATGATGATGTCAAATGAGGATACTACACACCCACACACATATGCAGAACACAAACATATGAATAGAAACCGACAGGTGTAAAAAGTGTGCTACTTTTCCCCTGACACACCACATAACAGCAAACGCAGTGTGTGTGTGTGTGTGTGTGTGTGTGTGTGTGTGTGTGTGTGTGTGTGTGTGTGTGTGTGTGTGTGTGTGTGTGTGTGTGTGTGTGTGTGTGTGTGTGTTGTGGTAACCCGCTTCCCAATGTGCCGGGTTCCAGGTACGAATCACAGGTTAAAAGAGGGTCAGGCCACACTCAGCATTTATTGCAATGATCTCCGACAGGGAACACAATCACTATCTGTAGGGTCTCCGTGAGCCTCCAGTCGATGGTGTTCTCGAGCGCTTCCTTCTTGCCACTCGCTCTCGTTCTTTCCTCTCGTCAGTCCTCGTGCCCCTTTTAAGATGTCTCCCGGGCCTTTTCCTCCCTCCGGCCAGGTGTCCCCTATCTCGCTGATTGGGGGGAGAGAAGTGATGCTCTCCGTCGCCGGTTAGTGGGTGGCGGCGGTATACGCCGTCCAACACTAAACCTCAGACCCGCCCGGGCCGAGGTTTAAAGGGGACATATTATGAAAACAGGACTTTTCCCGGGATTTGGGGTGTTGTTGTGGGTAGATGGTGCTCCCACATGCATACAAACTTTGAAATAAGTCTGTACACAATTTTTTGAGTGGGATGCGCATCTCACTCAAACGCATTTCTGGAAGCAGCCCGCCTCCAGCTACGAAACCAGTGAGTCAGTTTCGGCGCCCCCTCCTACGTAGGAAGGGGGCACATTTAAATATTACCTCCCACTTCCCCACTCCCCTCCAATCAGAGCATCGCTAAGATTGTGTGGACCAGCGGACAAGCAGCTCCGGCGGGGGGGACCCTGCGTTAGCCCTGCAGCTAAGCTCCGGGAGTACAATCCCTTTCTCTGGCGCCGAGCTCACCCCGCCGGAGCTTCCGCCGAAGGGAAGTCGGGAGGAGGAGCACATGGAGTAGAAAGGGATTGTACTCCCGGAGCTGAGCTGCCGGACTGCCGCCGAGCTACCCCAGCCGGAGCTGCTCGTCCGCTGGAGCTGCCACCTAGCTTCGGCGCCAGTTCAGCTCCCGGAGTACACCGGACTGCGGCTGGACGGCTTCGATGGCGGCCGGCAGCTCCGGCGCGGGGAGCTCGGAGGCAGTCCGGCAGCTCAGCTCCCGGAGTACAATCCTTTTCTTCTCGATGTCGCGGTTCATGGACTTCAGAGAGTCAATGCCAAAGTCACCCCCCCCAATTCTTCTCAGCCATGGCCGAGATATCCCCCACTACGAGAAGTACCAGAAACGTCAGACACAGCCTTTATTATTCATAATATCATCCGAGGCGCACATAGCTTTTGGCCGTGATATTATATAAATAGCCGTATATAATATTATTATTATGTTATATTATATAATAGTTATAGAGCTCCAGGAGTCAGCAAACGGCAACAACCCCTTCTCCTCCATGCTGTGGTTCAGTCTGACAGCTCATTGGTCAATGGGCAGCAGCTCATTTGCATCAAAGCTACAGACACCAGAAACAGCGCATTCTGAAGGGACTGAAACAGAGGGGAATAGCGGTAGACGATAATTTTTTTCCCCAAAAGCTATTTCCTGCAAACAGCTTCAAAAACATGTTTTCTGGAACTCAAATACTATGTTAACTTGTCGGGAAAACACCATAATATGTCTCCTTTAAGGGGCGGGATGCCACAGTGTGTGCTTGGGTGTGTGCGTGTGTGTGTGCGTTGGTGTGGGCAAGCATTTGTCCAATCTTCATTGTGGGTGTGTGTGTTAGAGATAAAGTCTGAGCTTGCGAGGAGCAAGGGAGCAAGAAAAGCGTGTGTGTGAGTGAGCTTGTCTTGCAATCAGTTTTTTATGTGATGCGTATGTTTTCTTTCCTCGAACAGGTGTCTCGCCTCGCTGAGACTTCCTGAATAAATGATGGTTAAATAAGTAAAACACAATGCTACTTTTGAACCGATGTTGAGACTGTGACAGTGCGGCGCCTTCGCTATCAACATCTGCAGATAGGCCGTGTGTGATGTACGGTGTGTGTGTTTCCTGTGTTGTGCAGGTCGGGTGGTTCAGTGTGCACAAAACTTTACTGTAGCCTACAGAACTGAACTGCATGATGTTATGGTCAATGTTGGACACAGGAAGTTGTAACTAGAGGCTCTGCTTGAATACACATATTCATTTAGTTGCCAAATTCTATCAAAACAAAGCAGACATTGAAGTTGTCTAGTCATTTATTTTGTCTTTTTGGACCAAAATTGACCACAGCCAAAAAGGGCCGGATTAACTCAAGATAAACAGTGATGTACTGTCAACTCAGTCCAATAACTTGAGCTATGCAAAGAGGGTATGAACCATTAATAGAAGTACACAGAAATACAAGCTCCCCTCCTTTACAAGCCAGTCCTGTCTCATCTAATTTCTTCCGAATCACTGATGTGTAAAAATGGAATAGCATTTTTTCATTTTCATTTCATTTCTTTGCTCGAATCACGTATTTTCCTCCTAACTCCCATTATGAACTTATGAATCTGTATTCACTGTTATTATGAATCACAATAGACATATCCTGTTGTTTCACTGACTGAAATTGCAAATGTTATCTTCAAGCCACCGGTGTGGGGGGGGGGGGGGGTGCACTTGATGTTCAAAGTCTACACAGCTTGAGTCGGTGGGGGAAGGTGTTGGCAATAAAAATAATAATGCTGCTTCAACTCCGGGATTATAAAAAGTTGCAGCGTGGACACGAATGGGACTTGACAACACTGTCTCTTTTCCCTAGGCAGAGCTGGCCACAGAGCTGCAGGGCTGTACGTGGTCCCAATGCCAACCAGAGAGGTCTGTCGACAGCACTCTCTCTCTCTCTGTCTGAGGACAGCTCTCTGAGGATGTGATGTGTCATCAGTACATCTTAAGGCTTAGTTGTGGTTGGACGTCACCGCAACGCAAGGGGGTTTAAGGACCCCTTACGTCCTTGCGGACCCTCCTTGTGTCCACCGCAAGGGCCTGACGTGCGCCTCCAAAAAAATTGTAGCCTTGTGTCAAGGGCGCCATTGGGTCCACTAGCCTAGTTATTCTCACACCATACTCTGCATTGCACAAAACTCTACAAAAGAAACCAATAAAAGCATTAAAGGTTAAGGAGATGGTTGTGAACACCTCTGATCACGATAATCAGCCCCTTGAATTGAACAAGGACACCCGTGATCGATGGATAGATGAGCTCGAACGCTGTGCTGAGAGTCTAATCCACCGGTCACCGGAGGGGATCTTCAAGCGTTTCATCAGTTCTCCTTTTAGTATGGAGAGGATTCAAACGTCTGCACGTGTCTCTGGCACATCCTCCCTGACCTCAGCCATCATCACACAGATTATCTCTCCAGGAATGCCTTGCCCCGGGGCCCTAAAAGGGCTGGTCGGCCAATTAGAGAAGGGAATATGCAGTCTTGTACAGTACCCATGGATGGGTGCTAGGCTTGCATCAGAGAACACACTGGAGCATGTGTAGATATGTGAATATACATATGGAATCATGCATATGGAAATACAGTAAAGACAATGATGTATCGACAATTTTCTTCAGTTTTTCACTCCAAAATAACATCTCGTAAACGCACTTCATTAATAATTGCAGAGGCACCACTGTGCGACACCAGCCGACAGTGGGCCGAGTTTCAGACAGCTCTCTGTGCTATGCTGTTCGCTCTCTCTTCACACACAACATCCATATTGTAATTATGCAAATACACTTAGAAACATAATCCTTGTGTACCGATATCTCTCTGCCCCACGTGTGTACAAACCTCAGCAGTACCTAGAAGGGTTCTTTGTCCATAAGGAAGAGGAAACAGGCAGAAAAACTCAGCGAAAGTAGAAGGTGACAAAAAACAGAAAGAGGGTTTTGATGGCAGGCAGGGTGAGGAAAGGGATTAGAGGAAGAAAGGTCAGGGGTTCTCACCATCACATAGACAAGAAACACGTGAGGCGAGTGTGAAACACAGCGAGGCAGGGAGAGAGACATCAGGGAGAGCAAGATAAGAACATGAGAGAGAGAGAGAGAGAGAGAGAGAGAGAGAGAGAGAGAGAGAGAGAGAGAGAGAGAGAGAGAGAGAGAGAGAGAGAGAGAGAGAGAGAGAGAGAGAGAGAGAGAGAGAGAGAGAGAGAGAGAGAGCCAGAGAGCCAGAGAGCCAGAGAGAGAGAGAGACTTGTCACCTTCATCGTGACTGAAAGAAGTTTATCTGTCAACTACTCACAATAACACTCACAATTCTTATTTGCCAACCCACAGCCTTGTGTATTGTTGACGTCCCTCACACACCGAGGAATGGGGTTTTCGATCACAGCCGTAAACAAACCTACTTTTAAATACATTGCATCGTTGCAGCTTCAATGGTAAATCAATGGAAAGCTACTTTTGGTGTCTATTGATTCACCTTTTGAAACCACTTCACAATGTTGCTATTAAACTATCTATTGTCTATTTCTGGGTCATAATAATTGAATGCATTCAGGCAGCTAGGCCACATAGCAGACCTCCTTTTAAAACAATAATATAATTTCAAATAATTAAACCGGCACAAAGTTCGGTAATACTGCTTTCAGTACTACGCTTCTCACATTACATAAATTCAAACAAGCATTTTCGGTAATTGCATTATTTACCATTCTGTTGTTTGGTCATTGAACTTCATGAACAACAAGCTTCTATAAGCTTTGTTGCCTGAAACCCTGCACAGTCAATCTTCTGCCAAAGCGAAAGCAAGAGATCAAAACAGAGAGAGCGAGAGCGAGAGCGAGAGCGAGGGAGAGAGAGAGAGAGAGAGAGAGAGAGAGAGAGAGAGAGAGAGAGAGAGAGAGAGAGAGAGAGAGAGAGAGAGAGAGAGAGAGAGAGAGAGAGAGAGAGAGAGAGAGAGAGAGAGAGAGAGAGAGAGAGAGAGAGAGAGAGAGGAATCGAGAGCGAGACATAGACACCCAGGGGGGTTAACATCCATCTGCATACATTCTCTGTGATGACAGCCAGATTCTGTCTAGCACCTACATGAACCCTGATAACAGACAGCAGCCCCTCGGGTTGGAGAGGGAGGGGTCCGTCTCAGGGATTGCTGCCCGAAACAGACAGCAGCCCCTCGGGTTGGAGAGGGAGGGGTCCGTCTCAGGGAGAATATGTGGACGGTAATGCGGTCATCTCTCAGCATTACCAGCATGTTACCTGGTCTGGTGTAGCAGGCAAACCCAGACAGCTCCAGCTGTCTGATATGTACCTGGCACCTGAAGGCTCCATGGGAGGCTAGGGAAGAAGCTCTCTGCCTCAGACTGTCAGTACCAAAGACAGGAAGGGTGAGGGCCAGAAAAGGAAAATTAACATTGTAAAAATTGTAAGGAAAATTACCTTAATGAAGTGAAATTTCACGTATTCATTTTAGTGATTTGGTGGACTAGTAAGCAAGCGTGAGTATTAAGCTTTAGGTGTATCAGCACAGGGAATTTGAACAACTTTAGGATACAGAATTAGCTATTATTAATAGTTAATTATTTTTTAAATATATATAATTAAAGAAAATTAATATTGATGATGATGAGCCATCTTGTGTCACGCATCTATGTTGGCAAATCAAATTCACATGCCTTTCAGTGCACCGAAGACATCCCATGAGGCATCATTATATCTAATGAACAAAGCTGAAGATAACTGTAATGACTGAAGATGGCATGTAGGATTTAGATAGATCCTGAGCCAGATTGCTGCTCCATTGTGTTGAAACCCATTATTTAGATAAGATACATTTGGTATTTTCTTAGTTTGAATATATATTTTTTGAATTTGTTTGATTGAAAGATAGTGCGGGGTCGGTTAAAATCGAATCACTGAATCCTTGTTCATTTGCAATCCACTTTTTTCTTTTATGCGTCATTATACAAGGAAGGCTATTCCTGTATTGACATTGGCAAATTGGTTATTTGCAGCTGGTAACATCTGGCGAACTCAGTATAACAGATGATTGTATAAACCTTACATATAGCTTTACTGGTATAAAGATGACACATCTTCAAAGGCCTTACAATTGCTGCATGAATAGACTGAAGAAAGGACAATGGACGAAAAAAAGCAGCATAATCATTACAAAATTACACAACAAAACAAGACGGACGGACGGACGGCTTGCACCATTTCTTTAAAAATGCTCCAGCCTACACGACAGCAGTCAACTTTTGAGAAACCGGATCCAGAAATACAGAACCAGATTGAAGGTATGTCAGGCAATCAAAACAAAGCATATCCGCGTGTCATGATTGGCCGAAGTGCCTCAGATCCCGGTGTGGGATCTGTTGATCCAGTGACTCAAAGTTTGGCTTCCTAAAGTACCAACATGAGAGACTATCAAGTCCCTGCCTTTCAAATGCACGGCTGGGCCAAAATAAAGGAACCTATAAGCCGCATCGAATCAATGCCTCGCTGGCAGGTGAAAAATAATGTGTTACATCATGTTCCCGCCCGGCACTCGCGTTCAATCAACCAGCGTGACCGCCCCACGTGGACGCAGCTTCCCCTCTTCTACCTGATTAGCCAAACAAAGCTTATCTTCTACAGCAAGAAGAAGAGGGGAAAAGTCCCAGAGCGCTGGTAAAGAGGTGCACGAGAGAGAGCGCAGCGAGCCGTCGACACGTGAGCTGATTGGACGCGGATGTGGGAGGATGAATCCCATCAAAGCCCCTCCGAATGGGTGCGATCCAACACCTGCAGTGGTCATCCTCCGCTTCAATTTCCACACGGCGGAGACGCCAACGTTTCGGCGGGCAGGGGTTTAAAGACAGGATTTGACGGAGGTATTAGAGGTATGGCGGGGGAGGGGAAAGTGGGGGAGAAAACATTCTGAGTTCCGACTGCAACTTTGCAGGGTTTTCTAAAATCTGGGCCACCACTGATTCCTGTTCGTTAAAAGAAACACGGTGGTTTTTGACTTCGTTATGAATCAGAGTGTGCCTTGTTCAACTATCCACCAAAGACCAATTAAAATAAACAGAGATCCACCAGAGGGTACAAAAGCGTGCAGTCAAAACGTCAATCCATATGCGTTTCTATTTTCATCTCAGAGCTCTTCAATTTGGACACCGTCACGGTCTGATGCGTTTTTTTTTGTTGTTTTTTTGCTGAAATGGGTCCAGTTGTTTTCGGAAGATTTCAGACGCCACTCCACAGAGAGCCCTGATCACAGACGAAATCACAGCAGTGGTTTTGTACCACAGAGGATTAACTACCTGGCAACACACATGCTGATCCGGGCAGGGGGATATTTGGAGCTGTCAAGTGATTAGTTTTTAAGTCCCACGATGGGTTTTGTTAATATTCGACTCCTGGGGAGAAATGTGCAGCGTTGACACATAATGGATTTTCTTTCCCGCTCAGAGTGTACTGCTCGGGGACTTTCAAAAGCCAGTGATGGGTGACAGCCAATGATAACGGGCAGAACCTGTATAATTACTGTTCGTATAGTTGGAGCCAGCGCTACACTGGAATAATCCTGCGGCAACCGTGTAGCGCTACACAAGATTGGCGCTAAAAATAGAAAAAAAAATGTTTTTCATTCACACCACTTTTCCAGCTCCACCACCACACATCTCACCCTGTCTCACTCTCCTCCACCTCACTCTACCCGTCTCCCTCTCGCTCTTCCCCTCCCTCACCCGTCTCTTCCTCCCCTCCTCTCTCTGCCGCTCTCTCTCCATCTTCACCTCTCTCCATCTTTCTCTCTCCCACTCTCTCTCGCTCGCTCACTTTCGCGCACATCCAAAACTAGCAGACAAGCCGCAACAGCTTCAAAGAGCATAGATAACCGGGGGGCGCTCGGGTAGAGGGAGGGAGGGAGGAAGGCGAACGTGTGACTGTAATTCTTGGCACCACATGGGACGGCAATGTCATTTGCACCCGTAGCAGAGAGTTGCAGCAAGCTGACTTTACATGTAAAACTGCCAAGAAACCTGAGCAATTTGTTCAGAGGAAGTAACTACCCACAATGCCTTTGGGGTTTTTCTTTGATTGTTCGGAGGTAGGCTAAACCACACCATATTTGATATGTAATGCATAAACATATAGACGGACGCGCACACACAGAAGGCCCATACGGGTAGCTGGATGAAGGGTGAGGCCTGGTGTTTTCCTCCCAGGGTCCACGGCAGCACCGAGGCATCATTATCATCATCCTCATCATATTTTCCCCACTTGGCGCAGTAGTTGCCTTGGGGCGCTCCTGCTAGAACCTGTGGTCCAGCAGTCGCAGGAACTGTGTTCTCTTCATCATCCTTCTCCTGGCCTGCTGAACATCGATTTCCAGCAGCCTCTCTATCCGATGGCAAATATTTCTTGGCGTCCTCAGGTGAAATTACCCGTTTCTGAGGCCCTCCTCCTCCACACTGGCTGGCGCTGCCTCGCTCTTGCATCACGGTGGAACCAATGTTCCCTCTGAGGGCTGCGCATGGCGAAAGGCGCGCACATACCGCACTGAGACACCATTGTACATATTGCAATAGTGTGAAATATTAACACAGCAGAGCTCAATGACATCTGCGGATCATGGCTAGCTCCAGAGGGTGGGAAGGCGATGGAAGAAAGAGGATAGAGTGGCAAAAAGTCACTGATGTGCGCATTAAAAACACAGATAACAAAAGGGCAGAATGTGGGCAGGCGTCTGTGGATTCAGATTCTTGAAACCGTTGACCTCAAGCCTTGACTGGCTTACCATGAAACTAAATCAAAAGTTGTGCTGGTACCATGAAAAAATATGTGTGTACAAATTGGAGAACTAGCATGAGAAGGAGTAATAAAACTAAGTTGAAGATGAAGAATAAGGTTAGCTTAAAAAGTCATGAAAATGCATCTCAAAGGAGAACCTGCTCAGCGTTAAATAGAACCCGAACAAAAACTGGATTTTAGGGGTCAATGCCTAGGGATTATTAATATATCGGCTGATGTTCAAAATATAGATAGGCCTATATCGGCCGTTGTGTATTATAAACCTTCTGGTATTTTCAGGGTGGAGCCTCTCCTTGGGATTTGCCACTGATCCTCCAGCAACGCTTCAGGCCACATCACAACATCGCACTGAAACCATGAGCTACAGGAACCAATTAACTGTATGGGGAGGAGCAGTGGCGATTTCTCCAAGACTGCAAGGGAAGCCGTGCTTCCCCTAAAATTTCTAAAATGAAATGGTTAAATACAACTGTTGTGTTAACATTTCATTGACAAAAAATGCATTAGAACAAGTCCATCTCGAAGACGAGTTTGTTCAGAATCAAGCTGCTTATCGCACGACTGACTCGATTTCCTTCTCATACATTCCCGTAGCGTCACAGCGCGTTTGCCTGTTGAAGCTCAGCGTCCATCGACTTCAATGGGGCTGCATAGAACAGCTGTTTTTAGTGCGTCGCAAGTCGACGGATAATGCTGCGATTATGTCCTTCCCACAAACGCTCAGCGTGGGTTGGCCTGGACGCCGCGCTTCTACGTGATGATTAGAGGGTCTACGAAAGACTGAGTTGCCATTTGATTGACAGTGATTTTGAAATATAAAACGTTGCCGGAGCTTTATTTACTCCTCAGTCCCGTCGCGGATTTTGCAAGCGACTTGAAAGACAACTATTTCTTGATATTTGCTTGGCGAAATTGACAATTTTCATCGTACATTTCATACACTTATACACACAATTCCTTGTTTCAGTTAAACAGAATTCCCACATTTCCTTGTTCGAGTTTAATATCGTTTTGGTCGTTGGCCTATCACTTTAATTCAGGGAGCATGAGGTCTGAACTTCAAGTCCTGTATTCAGATCAGGACTTGCAGTGTGGCAGGGGAAAGCTGTGTGATTAAGACATGGAGTTGGACAGTGCATTGCCTCAGCTTTACAAACGGTTCTCATTAGTGCCAACGATTGGAGCTACATCTGCAGGTGTAGAAAGGAGCTTCTCCTGTTTATAGCGGCTCAAATCCTACACCTGTAACACAATGGGCCAAGGCCGTTTAAGCAGCTTAGCTTTGCTGGCCATTGAGAGGACGCTGGTCAAGTCACTGGAAAAAACAGCTAGTTGGTATGGCAGGGTCACAGAGCATTTCCTTGAAGAAGAATTCACCTGTAAATAAATTGACGATTGATATGATGATGATGAAAATGAGCTTCCCCTCTTTAAAAGACCAGCGGCCGCCAATGGGGGAGGAGCTAACCTTCACACAGAAACATGATGTGAAATTGTTAAGAGTTTACGTGGATGTGCTCGGTTAAAGCACTTTAGAGGTTCAACCCACAAAGTAGAGGAATCTATGAAGAAGTAAATTACATTAATAAAACAACTCCATTTCTAAAGTTTTAATATCGGCAAACATACACATTGATATTTCTGTCATAGGCCAATATCGGCCGATAAAATCGGCCAACCGATATATCGGTCAGACTCTACTGCTTAACGTCTTCTTAGGTCCTTTGGGGGGGAGGGGAGGACAACTCCATCATCTAGATCTTAATTTACCTGCTCTGTATAACACCTCACATGAGTCATGAGTCATGACTTTTCTTATCCCACATCTCATTGGTTTCCGGGGGTCATGTCTCATGACCCCCGTGAGCCAATGAGATGTGGGAAAAGAAAAGGAGAAGGGCCAACCTGGCCATTCAGATTGAGACTATGTACACGACGGAAGACAAAAGTAAACGATGTAAGCCTTCCACTTCATGGAGCAGAGAGTTCAAATAGGTTTTTGAGGAGGATGACACAGACGGCTGCAGATTGTGAATGTACCCTTTACACTTCCTCAGTGATTGAAAGGCACTGACGCACGGAAACTCAAGAAGCGCAAATACAGAAACCTTCCTCACATCAAGAATGATTTCAACCAGACATGGCCCCTCCATTCATGGAGGCAGGCATACTTCTGACGGATTCAAATTTCAAGGATCTGACATCTGAGTAATGCAAATATAAACCTGCGATTTCCTTTCGTACAGGTTCATTGGGGAATTCAGTTATTCGAGAGAAATGTTAGTTCTGAACATTAACAACAATTTTGCGTCATGATGTTTTCATGTTTCGACCACCCTTGCCGCTTCCCTGCTGTTTCAAAACATCCGAATTTCTCCCAGGAGATTAATAAACTACGACTTTTATCAGATCTCACATCCTTATCACAACATGTTCCAGGAACGTCTTCCCGTGATCCCATTACACCCATCAACACTTAACACATCTTTAATCTGTCACACCGTCACAAGTGTTACTTCCCTGTTTACATGGCACCGTTGCTTTAATATGCACATCAATAAAACCTCCTCTACATTTGCATCTCAGCTATAGATCAACAGAGGTTTAACGAATTGCTAGGTTATTATGTTTGCAATCTGTTAAACCTCTATGGATCTGAAGCTGAAGATGGGGGTGTATGTCCCATTAGAGTGGGATGCTGTGGGGCTAATCAAAGCGTTACTCACTGGCTTGCATGAGCTGTCCCTGACGCCCAAACACCTGGGAGAAAGGGCTTCTGTTGCAGGTGAGCATCTCCTCCATGGCTGGCGCTCCTCCACGAGACGAGTGACAGTGGTGGGGGGAGAGGGCACAACTACCTCACTGTAGACCCGGGGAGCGGGCGCCGCGGGCCAGCCCTGAGGAGCAGGGGGTTGGGCGTTGACCGGCGCGCCCCTTCTCCTCTGATCTCCTCGCCGCTGATACAGCGAGGGGTCCGTCTCTCGATGGCGACTTTGGGGTGTCGCACACGCAGCGGTGTGGGGGTCCTCCGGCTCAGATGTGTTGGGTTTGGGGGTCGGGCGTTGGAGTGATCTGTGGGGGTCGGAATCCCCCCCTGCTGGCTGCAGATCAGTGCCCTGGTGGGGGGTCCCCCTGACGGATGGTTAGCCGCTGCTCTCGGGCTGCTGGGGTGTGGATCTGCGTAGTCTCGCCCCGATCCACTGGTTCATTAGTGCTGCTGAGAGCTGCTGGTACAGCCAGAGCACAGAGAGCGTGAGAGAGGGAGGGACAGAGATAGCGAGAGGTACAGAGAGAGAGAGAGAGAGAGAGAGAGAGAGAGAGAGAGAGAGAGAGAGAGAGAGAGAGAGAGAGAGAGAGAGAGAGAGAGAGAGAGAGAGAGAGAGCCAAGTAGAGAGCACTGCTTAAACAGCATGGAGAGAGATAAAGGGAGAGAGAGAGTTCTGCTTAAACAGCATGCAGAGAGAGAAGAAAAAGGCAGAGATTGAGAGACCCCCGCTTAAACAGCATGGAGAAAGAGAGAGAAAGAGAGAGCAAAATATGGAGAGAGCACTGCTCAAACAGCATGGAGAGAGACTTAGTTAGAGAGGGAGGGTGGGAGGGAGGGTCAGAGACAGGTGGGGAGTTGGAGAGAGGTGGGGATGAAGAGAGGGAGATGAGAAATGGAAAGAGAGAGGGAGTGAAAAGAAGGGACGGAGGGAGAAGCAGAGAGGGAGAGAGACAGAGAGGAGTGAGAAAGAGGGAGGGAGGGAGGGTGAGAGACAGGTGGGGAGTTGGAGAGAGGTGGCGATGGAGAGAGAGGTATGAGAAATCGAGAGAGAGAGAGAGGGAGTGAAAAGAAGGGATGGAGGGAGTAGCAGAGAGGGAGAGAGATAGAGAGGAGTAAGAAATGGAAGAAGAGAGACAGATGAGAGGGAGGGGGGAGAGAAAGCAACACGCTTGTGATGGGAGTGAGACTACAGAGCAGCAGACAATCATTCTCTCTGCGTTTCCCTCTTTAGCCCAGCGCGTGCAGCAGCAAGCTACAACATCACCCCTGCAGCGTATGCTGAGTCTGCTGCTACGCCTTGCTGGCGCTTACAAACTCTCCCTCTCTCTCTCTCTCTCTCTCTCTCTCTCTCTCTCTCTCTCTCTCTCTCTCTCTCTCTCTCTCTCTCTCTCTCTCCTCTCTCTCTCTCTCTCTCTCTCTCTCTCTCTCTCTCTCTCTCTCTCTCCCCTTCCCCCTCCCTCTCCCTCCCCCCCCCCTTTCTCTCTCTCTCTCTCTCTCTCTCTCTCTCTCTCTCTCTCTCCCCCCCCCTCTCTCTCTCTCTCTCTCTCTCTCCTCTCTCTCTCTCTCTCTCTCTCTCTCTCTCTCCCTCCCTCTCCCTCCCCCCCCGCTTTCTCTCTCTCTCTCTTTCTCTCACACGCTCTAGCTCTCTCTCTCAGGCGCACACTTTTCCAAACACTATATTTTACAGATCGCTCTGTGTGGTTCCCTCACACTCCCTCTGAGTTTAATTGTCTCCTCGCTTCGATGCCGAGTGAAGCAGGAGAGAATGCGGGGAACTTATGTAAGATGAACGTTAGGCACTATGTTTTTATTTTATTATGTTGTCTTCCTCTGTCCCACACACACACACACACACACATGCACAAACACACACGCACACGCACACACACACACACACACACACACACACACACACACACGTTGTAGAGTCCTGACCATCAAACAAGCACTGGAAACCACACACAAACAAAGTATACAAAGGAATCTGACAAATCAAACGAGCACACACAAAGGACCCCCCCCACACACACACACACACACACACACAAACAGACACCCCCCCCCCTTCCCTCTGTCTCTCTCATACACACACACTCATTATTTCTGTGCACTGTCATGAATACATAACAAAAAAGGCCTAGTTGGAAAAGAGGCCAGAGGAACATTAAAAATGGATCAGCATCCTTCATCAACGTGCCGCTCATTACGTCGTCGGCTCTGTGGCAACATGAGGTGCAGAGACAAGGAACATCTGTAATGTGGCACCGAATCTCTTTTCCCTCTCACTCGACTTCACAGCGGTTCGCCTACACATTTGTGAGATTGCGACTGCAAACTAAATCTCAAAGGTTGTGTGTTTCATTTTCATCGGCAGAAGTCAACAACTTCGCTATCACAGTTGTACGATCCCCACACTCAAGCAAAGATACTTATCCTATTCTTATGGTCAATTTTAGTTTCTCATTAGCCAGCTGGTTAATTAAATGTTTTTTATCTTTTAGAATGTTTCCATGTTTTCTCATTGTAAATTTTTGTTTGCATCTAAGTGTACATCTTAGCCCGTTAGGAAACATCACATGTTAGGTTACCAAGCATGTACTCCAGGATTTACCAAGTAGGCAGGCACCATATTAGCATAAGTGTGTTAGCATACCAAGCAGGGGGCCTCTGGAAATAAAGCCATCCGATGTTCAGCGTGGCCACTCCGGTTAAATAAAAGATCCATCACTATATCTGCAACCATATCTACATACCATACTAAATATATACTTCTCCATGTCACTTCCTGTGAGGATTAAGCGCACCAAGGGACTCAAGAAACCAAAGCCACATCTAGGGAGAGAGATAGAAAAGAGAGAGAGAGAGAGAGAGAGAGAGAGAGAGAGAGAGAGAGAGAGAGAGAGAGAGAGAGAGAGAGAGAGAGAGAGAGAGAGAGAGAGAGAGAGAGAGAGAGAGAGAGAGAGAGAGAGAGAGAGAGAGAGAGAGAGAGAGATGCTCCCTGGCTTTGGTTTGTTATTTGAAACATTGGGGCTCAATCACTGGCCACGTTGCATTAAATTCGACCCCTAGTATTTAAAGCCAACGGTGTGAATCTAATGTACAGCAGTCAGTTCAGCATGTCTTAGCATTCCTCCAGGGAGGCTATAATCCAGTACGATATCATCTCCTCTCTTTGAGACAATGGGTTTTTATGGTAGGCTCAATGTCCCTGACAGATAAGCTTATAATAATAAACTACTGCATCATTACAATTAACTGGTCAGATTTCTTTCTCACTGGCGAACGTCATTTTTACCGGAGAGGAGACCCTATCTTAATTATGCTGTTTGACTTCTCGGGAGCCGGAGAAGTTCTTCCCCCTCCCGCGTTAAGCCGCTGCCTCACAGCGGGACTCAGAACTCAGGAATGAAAGCCGATCCATTACCTGAGAGGCAGAGAAACACAACAGCAGCAGCGGAAGCAGCAGCAAACCCCGTTACATAAGAACATATGGCTAAGCCGATACGGGGGAAAGTACCATCCCAACTCCTACTCACCACCCTCTACCTGCTCCCTCGGGTGCTGCTGGGTACGTTTGCATTTTACCACCACAACATAGCCTTAAGCCGGGACACGGGCAAATGAAAGGAGCATCACACTCGTGTGCTACCACGACAGGGTGTTGAATGGCACTGCTCGCGACTTTCAAAAGCACATCCCATCATTTTATAAAAGGACCGTAAACACCCTGTTCTTCCCTCCGAACCTCCCAAAGGGGATGTTCTATACTGCACAGTCGGAGCTTTGAATTTATCCTCCCCCCCCGCCCTCGGATGTATTTCAATTGGATATCCGTGCACATGAAGATTAGGCGGGATTGTCTAGGGGGTTGGGGCGTTTGAGTCCCAGCCAAGCAAAGGGTTCTGAGTTTGAATCTCAATGACAGCAATCGGGATCAGTGAATCCTTGAGCAGGGTTCTTAACCCTTATCAACTCTGTAATTATAATTAGAAACACAAATTACCTGGAGAAAAGGGTATCAGGGGCTCTCTGGTGTTTCCCCGAAACCCATGGTGCTCTTGCAGGGGAATTGGACTCATTTGATTAGGCTACGACCAAAGAAGTGAGGTGATGAAAATGCACGAAAATAGGTTTTACAGAGAAAGTGATCGGGGGTATTCTTTGTAGTTTTATATAACAGTGATGGATTACTCAATTCAGGCCTTGAGAGTTAAACTCTAGTATGCCTGAGTGAGTCTAAACCAGATTAAAACATTCTTCATCGCATCATCCTGGAGAACTTGAAGGCTAAATTCATGTGTCTCTCGGTCTTTTTCTCCAGCCGTAAAGACTGAGAGACAGGGCCGTTCTGGTTTCAGACAGTCATTTGATTTGATTGATGTCCGTGTTACAATAGGATATCTTGCATTATTGTATCCTCAAGGAAAAGTAGCTTTTCCTTCAGAACCTATCCCTCCACATTGCTACGCATTAGACGACTGATTGTGCCTGCCGTTATTGTGCCTGGACAGAACGGGATATATATTTTAATAATAGAGCTGGCTATACTTTATAAAGAAACGATATAGTCTACTTTTGAATCCTTCCAGGGGCCAGCAGTCCTGTCACGCCGCGTCCTGCTACGCGGTCCACTACCTCCATCTAGTGGCTACCTGACGCCAGTGGTGCTTCTCCTCACACACCAGTCTGCAATCACCAATCACCATTCCCTACTTCATCCGGGGAACTCGACCTGTCGTCGAGTGCCTGCCTGCCTGCCTGCCTGCCTGCCCGCCTGCCTGCCCGCCTGCCCGCCTGCCCGCCTGCCCGCCTGCCCGCCGCCTGCCGCCCGCCCGCCCCCGCCGTCAAGCCCTGGGCCCTGACTGTCTAACTACCCGCCTGCCTACCAATAAACCCCGTTCCCTTTACCCCATCTCTGCCTTCTTGTGTTCTGCACTTGGGTCCCACGTTCTGTTCCATAACAAGGCCTCTGAATTAAAGAGGCCATAGTGATAGACAGTTCAATGCCACAATTCATTTCAATATTGAATTACTACCAACTAATTAGCTTCACCGATGAATTTCCTTTAGACAGAGACCATGAATAGTGTCCTGTGTCTAGGTCACAGATTAAGGGCCAAAACTAAACTCATTACAAGTTTGGACGACCAACTTTCTTTCCTTAGCCTTGGGATGTGTTTCTGTTACCCTTGTCTTAAATCAGCCATCCGCCCTACAGTTTTTATTCGAACATTTAAATATTGTTTTTATTAGACCTACTTTGAGTGACAGTAGCTTTTTCATCATAATAGCAATTGCCTCAAAGTTCTGTTATGAGTAGGCCTACAGTCAATCGCCATTTGATGTCAAATCTCAAAATAATGCCTCATAATATTAATTAGGAGCCGTATAGATTTAGTGAATTGGTTCATTGTTGGGTTGTATACGGGTTGAGTCTGGTTGCGTGACACGGTTTGTCGTTGACCTTACAGCGAAGAGGCCAACAGCATTAGTTAGCATAGCATTGCCTATTAATTAATGCTGTTTTACAAGATTCCTAGATTTTTCTCGAAAGAAAACCC
This sequence comes from Melanogrammus aeglefinus, assembly GCA_900291075.1. Taxonomy (NCBI): domain Eukaryota; kingdom Metazoa; phylum Chordata; class Actinopteri; order Gadiformes; family Gadidae; genus Melanogrammus; species Melanogrammus aeglefinus. Next base: position 305,226 of record OLKM01000315.1, read on the forward strand.
TTTATTTTAATGAATAAAGCAACTTAATTGTCGGTATTATTTACCTGTGTCTCGCGCGGTGCCGTGTCGCCTCGTTGGATCGCAGGGTAATATTTAGGAGTTGGAAAAGTGCGCCGCCAACTGGAAAATGTTTCACCCTGCACCGTGAAAGTATTGGACGAAGAGGAGCGAGAAACATTTTCTCCTTTATCAAATACATTTATTCTAGTCAAACAGTTGAATATTATTGCTCTTTTTTTTTAACTGATATCAGTACCGGCCATTTTCGTAGAAAAAAATGGATAACAACATAAACATTCTCCTTTTAATTTTGAACACTTAATTTTGAAACATTAGTGCAAATCATAGAGGAATCAGGCCAACATAAATTGAAATTAATAAATATGCATAATTAATTGTACACATTTAAATGGTAAGCGCTTTTCACAGTAAAATAACATTCTAATCCAGCCTGTACATTGTAGAGGAACATTTTTCAGAACTTATTACCAGCAATATCTGAAAATATCAATTAAATACAGAGCACTTATAAATTACTGTACGTGTTAATGAACCAAATTAAGTCTACCCTGTATAGTGACCATTCCAACCAGTTACGTGTGGATCACATACAACACATACACTGCATCTCAACGTCAAAGCATCATATTCACCCTGACTATGGAAGCCACAATGAATTTTACAGAGAAAACAAACATCCTCGCCCGAGAAACAGACCATTGAAATACCCATTTTCATTCCAATCCGTTTCAAATGTGCAAAAGTAAGACTTCAAATGAGGCTGCTGTTCGTATACAGCAGTATGTTCTCTCCAGCTGAATCGCGGCATTCACAAGCAGACCCACCCAGCCACAGCTCCGAGATCAAGGCTCTCACAGTTAACCACAGTATTTAAACCTTCAGTAATAAGCTCACAACTGCAAAGCAAATATAGACTTCATCTTATTCCAGACAACTCTGTATATTGACAAAAACTGATGAGGGCAACTCAGGAGAATTGCACTCGAGCGAAATATCGCCCATAAGAAATACAGGATTTCTTACAGATCATATTGCTGCACACTCACCCACACACACAAGCAAATCAAAATTACCTTGAATGTACAATGATGAAAAAATGAAATAAAAACATAAATTAATGGGACAGCAAGTATATATTTTACACGTGCTTGCAGGTTAAATCGCCCTGAATTTCTCTTCATCATCCTTTTGAGTCTGATGGCATTCATAGAAACCACCATAACATCACTAACATCTGTTCAGTGACCTTGCGGCATGCAGCGGGCATTGAAAACCTAAAGAGAAGGCCACATTTAAAGAAGTGAAGGTGCAACTGTGTCACATTAATACATATGATTCCAGTAGTATGTTCAATATAATCTATTCCATATCCACTGGTAAAATGTCAACGTGAGGTCTGCTCTCCTAGCTTTTTTTTACACTCCCCATTGCAGTCACTGATCCAGGTCTCAAAGTGCACATCAGAACATAAACGGGGGGGCAAAGACCCAAAGAAATGATTTGATCGTCTGCAAACCGGTAGACGACGAAAGAAATCCAGAACCAAAACAGACCAATGCAAAGGGCTCGCTCATCTCCATTGTTCGGTTCCGCTGGCTTCTGCAGCCACCCATTACAGTGGGGACAGTGTCGAGAACGTTACTGTACAGAAGGACGTGTTCTGTTGCTCCACAGGCCGTCTACACAGACCACAACCGCTCTCTCGGCGGGACTCCCTGCCGTTCCGACGGAGAAGATGAATGGGAGGGTTCACACAGCGGGGCTCTGGATGCGAAAAATACAAAAGCGGTACATGAATCCATCTGCCTCTTCATGAACGCATGCATCTTCGGGAAGCCCCATATTGTCCCTCGCACCGGCCCCACATATCTACCAAGATATCTTGCGTGCGCACACGCACACAGACGCAGACACGCGCAGACACGCACGCACCCCATCATACCTGCTGGTCAGTCCCCGATTCATGGTTTGAGGAAGCAGCAGCGGTCTGTGCTCCTCCTTGGCCGGGGACGGGCGAGGGCTCCTCTGGCTCCCCCTGCACCCTCACCAGAGTGATCTTGAGGGGGGCCTTGACGCCGTCCTTGGCCCCCGGCTGCGCCCTGCCGTACTGCCTCATGGCGGGGTTAAAGGTGCGTGCGACGGGGAGGTCGCTCAGCGCCGACTCCTCCTGGTTCTGCTGCTGGACGCTCTCCTTGATGATGACCTTGCTCCGCTTGTGGGACAGCACCGCCTGCACCGGCAGGATGGCCGGCCTCTTGGTGGCGGGGGTCGAGACGTAGACCCGCCCCCCTGGGACTTTTTGGGCGGCGGGCGGCGACTGGCGCCTCTCCTCCAGGGGGTCGGCGGCGCCTCCCCCTCTGAGCAGCTGGCCGTTGTTCTCCTTGGTGAGCGACACCGCGGCGTCCTTGCGCTTCTTCACCTCCTTGGGCTTCTTGGGGCAGACGGCCATGTGCTTGGTCCTGCTGCGCCTCATGGTGAACTCCCTGCTGCAGTGCGGGCAGACGAAGACCTCCTTCTCCGCGTCGTCGGCGCCCGCCGGCGCCGGTGGCGTCGGCGAGGCCTTGTCCGAGGCGGGGGGCGGCTTGTTCCTCTGCGAGACGGCCCTGTGCGCCGACCTCTTCTTCCTTTTGTCGAGCGCCGTCAGCTTCATTTTCACCGGCAGGTCTTGGCTCTGCTTCGAGCGGTTGCCGGGCCTGTGGCTCGCGTTGAGCCCGTTGGTGGCGTTGGTGGTGGACAGCACTCCGCTTTGGGCTTTGGCAAAGTGCCGGAGGGGGATGGGGTTCTTTTTCGGCGTGTAGCGCTTCTTGTCGCTGGCGTTGGCGCAGGCCAGGATGTGCTTGTGCAGCTCGGGCAGGTTGTCGAAGCTCTTGCCGCACTTGGTGCAGCGGATGGCGGTGCTGAACGACTGCGGGATGTTGTGGGTGGTGAAGTTGGTGGCGGAGGCCATAGATCCGGCCGGCGATCGGTTATGGTAAGGGAACGGCGGCGGCTTGAAGCTGGGGTAGTGCTGGTTGATGCCGAGACGCACGTCTGGCCCTTTGACTTTGCTGTCGTCGTCGTCGTCGTCGTCGTCGGAGGCTAGGATCTGAACCGAGGTGGGCGGTCTCACGGCGCCGGCTTCGCCCTCTTCTCTCTTCACCGATTTCTTCGACTCTTCTGCGGTGGCAGCCGGCGGCGTGACGGCGTCGACCTTCGCCGAGCAGTTGCGGTTCTGCGGCCTCAGCTTGCCCTTCTCCTCCTGGGTGTGGGAGCACTGCCGACCCGGGTGCAGCTCCTCCTGATGGTGCTTCAGGTTGCTCAGGTACACAAACTCCTTGGAGCAAACGCTGCAGACGTACGTGGTGCCCACGCCGTGGAGAGCCAGCCGGTGCTCCAGCAGGGCCGAGGGCTTGTCGAAGAGCAGCACGCAGAACTCACACTTGTACGGCCACTCTTCGGCGTGGTCGCCCACGTGGTGGCCCAGCTCCTTCATCGAATGGAAGAGCTTATCGCAGACGTTGCACACAAAGTTCTTGGTGAAGGTCTGCGGCGGCGGCGGCGGCGGCGGCGTTCCGCTGGGCGCGTCGTCCGAGGGCTCTTCTCCCTCGACCGGGGGAGGCGGGGTCTTGGCTTGTGGAGTTTCAACGGTGAGAGCGGCTTGCTCGACGTATGCCTCCTCTTTCAGGTCTAGTTCCTCGTCCTCCGTTGGAGCTGGCTCGGGCTCGGGATGTGAACCACCTAACGTGGGACTAACAGCTGCCAACGGGGAGGTCTCAGACACTGTGACGGACTCCGTTAAGGGCGGTGCAACAGTAGCCAGGTCGACAGTTTGGGGGCTAGGGAGGGACACAACCTGCTGCTGCTGCTGCTGCTGCTCCATCATCTGATTTGTAATCATCTGAGGGGCAGCTGGAGCCTCCACTATAGTTTCCTGTAGATTCATTGTGGCCGGGACCATATTCCCTGAGGACTGGAGGGCTATGGTGCACTCTATCAACACAGTGTTGCTGGGGATGCTGTAAGAGCTAAGCAGGGAATCCGTTAAGGTGACAGCGGGCGAGAACGGCACCACCGACCCGGCAACCGAATCGACCACAGGCGTGTTGAGAGTGATCGGATCGGTGAGAAACACATGTCCGGGCATATTCAGAGCCGGATCAAAGGGCTGGGAGAGAGTAAGGAGACCTGCTGCATTGGCAAACGCAGAGTTGAAATCACAGCCGGGCAGATTCAATGAATCCTCCCTGCAGACTACCAACGGTTCAGGAGCCATGTTTGGCGCCACAACCTGGAGTGCTTGGTTCGAGGGGTTAGCGATGGACGCCAACACTGTGATTAGGTTGGGAGCGGTCGGTAACATAGTGTGAACTGCTGAAGAAGAGAGCGCTATGGTGCAGGCGGAGGGCTGCTGCAAGGCCACAGGAAGCAGAGAGGTGTGTGATGGGTCAAGTGATACAGGGGGCAAGGTGAGGCCATACACAAGGCTTTCGGATGAAGGCTCACCAGGTCTTGACCCTGTAACTATGGTAAAGTTTGTGACTAAAGGTGCCTCTGGGTTCCCTAGAGTTATGTTTTGTTCTCCCGTGTCGGCGGCTTTTGCATACTGATTCAACATGGCCTGCTCCAACAGGCTAGAGTTTGGCTTCTTTTTCTTCAAAGGCGGAACGGAAATGGACACAGGGTGCAGGGCGTCTGGGCTTTGTTTTTGGAAGCTCAAGTCCAGCGCAGCCTCCGCAAGAGCCTCTTCCTCGCCTCTTTTGACCGCGTTCGAGAGATCCAGTGGCAGTTGATTACAGGGATTACCACCGCTTCGTGGGGGCCAGCGCTCTTCAGCCACACAGCTCGCTTCCATCTCCTCCACGGCCGGAGCCGTCGCGTCGTCCTTCCCTTCGAGCACGTGTGTCGCAGAGACGTGCCGGACCTCTGCAGGGGCGGTGTCCGTCGAGTCGTCATCTCCTGCCTCAGGAACCTTCTCTTCCACTTTGGATGATGATGCTCTGAGCTCTGGCGGCTTGGCCGGTGAAACAGTCCTTCTTCTGTACCTCATGCTCCCCGCGGGGACGACGGACACAGAGAGGGGCGAGCTGAACTTCTGGCCGTCCGTGATGAGGGCGAGGGTGGGCTTGAGGCCGTTTTGCTCATCGAGCAGCCGTTTCAACTTGGGCGACAGGAATATGGTTCTTTCTCGGTGGGGCGCCGACGAGGGCTTGCTCTGAGGCAGCAGGTTCTCTATCAAAGAGGAGACGAGCGACGACGAGGATGAGGTCACGACGACCTCCGACCCCAGCTCAGTTTTGATTTGAGGTAGAAGAGGCGGCGTCGCGGTTCTCCTCTTCGCCAGCGAAGGGCCCGCCGTGTCTTGGCCCGTCGCGACCTCCGAACTCAGCGCCTGATTGGTCTGCGCCGGGTCCAGCAGAAGGGACCCCATGCCGCCTACCGCAGACGAGCTGGAGGCCGCCTCGATCCCCTCGCCATCGCTCATCGCGCTCGTTGACGCGACCTTCCCGTCGCCGTACAGACTGAGGTTCTCGGAGACGTCGCTGGAGATGTCCAACACGTGATGTTGGGCGGGTTCCGACCCATCATCGAGGGCGGCAACGCTGTCTGGAGCTTCTTGCTGGAGCAGAGGAGTCTGATCAGCCTGCTCGACCGGCAGCCGCTGTCTGTGAAACCGTTGCTCGTGCCTCCGCTTGTTGATGCAAGTGTTGAAGACCTTCTCGCAATGGTCGCACCCGTGAGCCCCTTCAGTTTCCTGATCGTCTCCTCGCCACGTCGGAGCCTCATGCCTGCCATTGTTTTGTTTGGACAAAATTGGGAGCGATTCCACTCCCGACGGATGAGTGTCTGATTCCTGGGGATGTGTGTCTGTAACCAGTGGGCTGTTGCAGTTGGCGTATTCGTCTGTGTCTGGGTCATGACATGACAGGGTGTGGTTCTGGATGTGGCACTCCAGGCCCTGTTGGCTGTTGAAACAGCTCTCACAATGCGGACAGGGAAACGAATCCCAGTCAGAGTTAGAATCCTGATTCTCACAGAGTTCAGGGGAGGACGGCTGCCTCATGTCCGTCTCCACGGTAACTTCTTCTTGACCACTGCCTTCCATGTCACCCTCTCCTTCCTCTTCCTCTTCCTCCTCCTCCTCCTCTCCATATTCTTCATCATCTTCATACACCGAGATGTATAAGCAGGGAGAATCCTCCATCATCTCTGGAGGCTGGGACACACCAACAGGTGACCGAGACTTTTCAGATCTCAAGAATTAAAGAAGAGAAACACTGTCAGAAGCCAAACCAAGCAAACACAGGTGACACAAGTAGCTTTTAGTAATTTAAATAGATAAGAGGATTTGCAAGAAGTTAGCATGTTTATTGACATTTTATTTGATTCTATGAGCATAGTCTGAATAGCATTATGCCACAACTAACCTTATTGATGACCTAAAGCTAACACATATTTCATGTAAAATTTTCCTAAAGAAAAATAAGCAATAATGTATGTTTATGCACATCATGATTGTAATCACTTACCATTTTAAAAGTCAACGCTGTATGGACCTGCATGTTTATATTCTGAAAAATAAAAAGAGTAGCATAATTTGAAGTATCTCAAAATTATCATTAAATGATGCATAAGGAATATATATTTATGATTGCAATTGTTGGATATCAATGCTTCTTTATGGGATTAGACGTTCCATTACAAGGTTAAAAGGTTGTTTTAGCTCTTTGTATAACTGCCTAAAGTCCAGTTTCTTATTTACCATGAATGTTCACGACAACACATGACATGTAACTGTGCCTACATTAATATAATATTACAACATTGATAGCTCGTTATTCAAAAATCAAGATACGTGAACGAAGGCCCGCACTGATAGTCGACCAGTTGCGCAATTTATAAACGACTGAAGATATTAAAACGAATGTAGACGATAGGTTTTCGAGCTTTAAGATCGGACGAAGAACAAAATCCACACCCAATCAATCCGATTATATCAGTAATCTTTACCAATGCGTCAAATGATTCAAATGAAAAAGCCTCAACTATTCAGAGGCCCAATTTACGCACCAAGTAACTTTATCCGTTTTAACACATTAAGAGATTAAGCTTTTTATCTGGCTACAAAACATTAGGCTGCACCACAAACAATGTTCAATCACTGCAATGTCAATTATGCATTGTCATTAGATGTATATATTGATAATATATGCTTTGGAAGAATGATCTGCCCACTTCTTCACCTGTGATGACGCGCCCTCGTCCTGCACCATTGCTAAACACTCTTCCCACACGTCGCCACTTTAATAACACACTTCAACCGGATCCTTCACAGAGAAACACACTCCGTTGTGTTCTAAGCAAGCAGTGCCAATTAAAGCCATTAACGCAACGGTAATGTCATACCAGGCACGTATCTAACAGTGTCACTCGTAGCATAAAGGATATCAGCTGCTATGTACACTTTTGCATTAGGAGTATGAGACTGATAGCGCTCGGTGGTCAGCAGTTAGCGTTAGCGTGGTTGACATTGGTGAACGAGGGTCTGTCGTTAAAGCGCTATCGTTTCTAAAATGAAATCAAATGTAATTTTCTATCTACATACTTTAATTCGATGGGAGAACTGTCGTTCAGATGGTATGGATCGTGCAGATTGCAGCAGTATCCTCTTCCCTTAATTTACAATGGGGCTAGTTCATAAAGCGCTCTGATTGGTTAGAATTTGTTGATGAAAGATTCTGACCAATCAGAAACAAGCTTGTTGAGGAAAGGGAAAGGAAGAAAATAAAAAGATAACACAGCTGACAGCCGACCATTGATCGTTTTAAAACCTGAATTGTTTTTAATTCTTAGGCATAATACGGTCTATAACGTCGAATAGAACACATAATTAATTAATTGTAGGAAAAAGCTATCAGCATATGCAATGACGTTATCTTGATATTTCACTTGGGTTTTCTGACGCAATTTAGGCCTAGTGGGGGTTTGCGTAGTACTGGGTCAATTACAAGTTGGGCAGCACCAAAATTACAATTTGTATAATACTGTGGACCCATGTCATTATTTTTTACCATGGATAATAGATCTTCATTATCAGGAATTAAGGAGGATCCACTTGTAAATAAAATAAAATAATAATAACGTTTGAAGTGAACGATGATAGCCTACCGTGCATAACATTAACTATAAATCATTGTTCATTTTTTTTCTCTCGTGCAGTGCACTGCTTATCCCCCTAGATGTCAGTGTCGCTCAATTGTCCATGCGCCATGGGAAACGTTTACACTGGAGTTGGATTTAAAGGTCCCATGACGTGCTATTTTATGGATGCTTCAATATAGGTATTAGTGGGCCACAAACACAGTATTCAAAGACGTTCCCGAAATTCAGCCGTGGTGCAGAGTTACAGCCCCTCCGAGCCAGTCGCACTTTGGGCTTCCCCCAAATGCGCTGTTTTGCTGTCTGTAGCTATAATGCAAATGAGGAGGAGCGTGGCGGGTCAAGGAGGAGGGTGGGGGTGTGGCTTTGATCAGCTTGCAGCCAGCCACGGACAGTACCATGCGCTCTGTTTACAGTGGATGTATCGCAATGGCGAGGCGTACACAGCCTTTAGCCGTGTTCTGTAAATATTCTAGAACACACGGGAGTCCTGGAGCTCTATATATAAATTATATCATATTATACATAGATATCTATATCATATAATATATATTATCACGGCTAAAAGCTGTGTGGGCCGATATTATGAATCTCAAGCGGCCGCGTTGTTTTCTCCGACGTTCCTGGTTCTTCCACGTCCACATCAATCTGAAGAAACCGCGACATGGAGGAGAAAGGGATTGTTGCCGGGCAGCGCTTAGGCACCTCCGCCTCCTGCAGCGCCGAGGCGGTGGTCCCTCAGCAGAGGGAAGCCGGGCTCAAGCGGGAGACATTCGCGGCCAACAATCCCTTTCTCCTCCATGTCGTGGTTCATGTTCTTGAGGGAGTCAAAGCCAAAGTTCCTTTCCCCCCAATTCATTGTCAACCATGGCTGAGATAACCCCCACTAAGAGTCTTGTTGTAGAAATAGCCTACCAGAGACGAGAGTCCGACGTGTTATGTTATAGCATCATTGAATGTATTTAATCTTATATTGAAGTGTAAATATATTCAAACGTTATTATCTTAAAAAAAATGTAATGGTCGTTATTGTTTTGGTTTTAATTATTTAGTAAGCTTTTAGGAGCTTATTTTCTACTTATTTGGTTAATTCAGCTCTTGTTGCTCTGGAGGCTACGTAAATCTGGATAGGTTCAACTCGGGTGTTTTATCCGAATCTGGATGTTATTTGAGGGCGATTACTTATGTATGGACTGAGAGCAGGATACGCACCCTTGAACCGGCCTATGTATTGAGGTTATAGACTCATTATGGCCATCATCGTCCAGCAACCACAGCTGCTCGTGTGTTTGACGTCCTGAGTCTTTGTGGTAAGTGGAGCATTCGAGCAAGATGGTGAACTTCTCGTTGGCCTATATGCTCCTAACAAAGTGGTTGCAGACCTGCAGGCCTCTGCATGGTAAATGACCGTGTATAGCCATCACGAGTTCCTTTAAAGATATTGAAAGGTTACTTGGTGTTGCACAGAAGTGAATTATGACATACACATCCCCCATGTATTAATAGATTTAGATGTTATTTAAAATGGTGGTGTTCCGGACATTCGCCCTTTGTGTTCTCGGCTGTGCAGATTGAATCGCCGCAGTTAGAACATGACATCAGCCGTTGTTTCCCGTGGCTGTTTCACAAAGAAAAGCGGAGACAAACAGCAGATTCAAGACGAAACTGGACATTCTGTCACATCTGCCACTGGCTATTCTTGTCCACTCCACCACCTCCCTCTGTGTGCTCCGCAACAATTGTCAATTGAGTTACAGTGGTGCACTTTAGTATGCTGACACCTACAGCGCATTGACGGGACTGGAGCGGTCATTTCTCACGGTGCTATCGCCACCTCCAGAGTCCGCGCGACATAAAGGCCCGCCATTGATAGCGGGGACGGAGAAACATATAAACCTCTGACACTGGGTTCTCGTGTGATATTCAAACATTGCATGTTCATTGTGTGTCCGATGTGGGCTGTACTGTGCGTGCAGCGAGTGGGGAGGGGGGGGGGGTGTTGGCCTATAGGCGGAGAAGATCTCTCAACAATGTACTGTGGAATCGTTACATTCTGTTCTCCCATTTGATTTCGCCCACAACAAGGCACGGTCACATTATGCAAGGTGACATAAGATAGGCGCGGATACGGCAAGATGAGACGACATTAAATAATACAATGTAATATAGGCCTATAATATCAACCAAATTGAATACATATCCATGATTACAGTAGGTCAGATCAGATAAGCTAAGACACATTTTGACAAGAAGCAACAACATAAAACGACTCTTAAGATAAGACAAGCTTTTACATGACAAGGAAACAGTAGGCTATTATTGTATGGCACACACATGCACACGCACACACACACAAACATACACAAAAGTGTGTGCAAACTCTGCCAAAGCAAACACTACACTCAACCAAAGAAGTGGGCCCACACCGATTACACAAACTCGCTATTAACCAACTTCATCCGACAACAGCCAATAACCACGCCCGGGTAATATGCCCTAAGCCATATGGCCCGATGTTGTCTTCTGATGGCTTTTGCTGGGGCAATTGGCGAGAAATTCAAGCTTATATGACATGAGATAGGAGGACATCAAATAAATTGAGACCATATATATATATATATATCAGAATCTGTTTCCACAAAGCACAGTAGGATCGAACAGGCAAACACCATCTGTTGGCCTTAGGGCAACTGTCTGCCCTTACAGTACATGCATAGATCGTCATGCAGAGCAGCTCAGTCGACATATAAGTTGACTACGCTGACATTTATTTATAGTTTGTCAGAGCCGAGTTAGAACCAGAGTCATCCTATACACTGGGGTCCAGTGTTTCTTTCAAACCAGATTTGATTCACAGCTGTGGCCCTGGAGATGAGCATGCGTGGTGCACGCGTGTTGGTCTGCGCAGCGTTACAGTCGTGGAGAACGCACGCAAATCATTGCATTTGGCAGGTGCGAACCAGGGGCTAACCATAGGTGCTAACTGACTATCTGCTGAATGCCATTAGCAAGCCTAGCGACTATATTACTTAAAGCTAGGATAAGCAATTTCGAGCGAACCAGCTAAGTCAGGCAGAATTAAGTGAATTAACCCTTTCTTATTACGGGCAAAATTTCAACATCTACAAAATAAACTGCCTACCCTAGTTTAATTAATAGGAAGTAGCCCTGACAGGAGGAAATCATCCAAACTGAAAAGCCGTTACGCAATTTATCTTAAATTTCATTTGTATTGTTAGTTGAGCTGGTATTAGTTTTACTTATACAAAGAAGTTCAAACTTTCTATGATCATCACAATTTTTAATTTATACAGATATATAAAATGCCTATTGCCTATTTCATTGGCACCAACTCACAACTCTGCAACATAGACAAATGAAATATTTTGATATTAGTTTCAGTAAATGACTTGATGTATGTTGCTATTCTCGGTCAAATAGGTGATCGTTGTGACAATAAATTATCTGTCAAAGTGAAAAATGGTATTGGTGTATAAGCGTTCAGCCTCAAACACATTAAAGCCTTGGTATTGCCTCCATAAACATAAAAGTTGTTTCCCAATGGGGTTTAATCAGGATCTCAACCATTTCCATTCGACTCCATTGATGCAACTCATCATTTCTGCTCTTGTTTTTTTCTGCTCTTCTTGGACTAGGAGCAGCGATCATTACTGCACGTGCCACCCACAGATACCTTTTAATTCCACGTCCGTCTTCACTCTTAACGAGGCCACTCACCACATAACCGTTGAAGTCTATGTCAGTATGACCTACTTAGAAACCGCATTTGTCCCTGTCTCTGAAACAAATCTTTACCAAAAAAGTCAATCTGCCAGGAAATGGTGTGTGTTGCTGAAGATATAATTATTTTTTTACAAAGTACAGAAATATGTGCCATTCTGTATTATCCCTTAGAAAATGTTTTTAAAGGTCCAATGAAATCCCACCAGGTGTATGTGTGATTACCAGATTTTCGAGCAGATTTTTCAGCAGACAGATTTTAAGACGGTAAATCATACACACTTTGTATGCACAAACCTGACTCCCACACACTAACATGTGTGCCGATGGAAACATTCATGCGCTTGCTCTCAAACACACACAAACACAAAACCGGGACACCCCCCCCATAGCCTCATAAATTCCCATTTCTTCACACACACGAACACGGCATGCACACACAAACACGCATGCATGGACGTGAACCTTGACCTCTGCTTCACACACACACACACACACACACACACACACACACACACACACACACACACACACACACACACACACACACACACACACACACACACACACACACACACACACACACACACACACACACAAACAGCATAGACATTGTTCAGTGATTTGGCACGGACACACAAACGCACACACTGTACATCGGGTCTTCTTCAACCTTTTCATCTCGGGACCCACAGGATAAATTCGGTGTGTCTGTAGGACCAAACACCCCAGTGGGGTACCGCAGAACCAGGGGTCCTTTGTTGCAGGGGGTTCTGTTCTTTATCAGGCAGAACAAACCTCCGACTGAATCGAGACCCATTTGGGCTCCCGACCCATAGTTTAAGAAGCTGTTGCTGTTGACCAACATGTTGTGACTCTCACAACACACACATACACACACTCGCAAACACACACTACACACACGCACACACATACGTACAAACACACACACATACACACTCACAAACACACACAGACTTGCACCCTGACCTCTGTAAAAGCCAAGTCATTTTCATACGTATGTAGACACGCTGTCACACATACTGTAGACCCACATGTTGCCTCTTACACACACGTACACACACACACACATTCAGCACCCACCCCCAGTCACCCCCACCCTCCACTCAGCTGTCGGAGGTGCTTAAAAAACACAGGGCAGCCATTTTCCTTATGAGTTCAGAATATCACGCACTCTCACACGCATATGTCACTACCAGACGCACACACGCAAAATTCCCCTCCGCTCATGCCTGGGCGGTCCCCTCACCCACACAATCCCCCCCCCCCCCCATCTCCACCACAGCCTGGCAATAACTGCTAAAACTTTATGAAGAAGAACCGTGACAGAGACGCATGAGGAAAGAAACAAGGAGCACCAGGCGTGGTCGCTCCCAACTGTCATTTTGTCAAAATACATGTCATGAGTTGCATTAAAACCTTCCCCCCCAGTTTGAGTTATTGAGTTGTCCTTGAGGTTTTTGAGGTGCATGAGTGTTCCTTTTATTGTAATATCACGTTTTCATAAAGAAAATATGGCTCATATTCAATAAGACTTGATTCTAGAAACAGGAACCTTAAATTCTGAATATGTGTCAATGCACAGCATATCATATTGACTAATAGAATCTGAGAATAGTCGTATAAACAAAATGTATACAGCCTCGCATAACTGTTCCATGTTAAACAAGGCCTAAGCCCTAAGGGGTGGTCAGGCTCTGTCATTGAGAAATGTATTCAGTCTTGAGTTGTATTACGGGAAGCAATTTTATTATGGTCACAAAACTTCCCATGCAGCTAGCCGGCCAGACTAGCACGTACGCCAGAGCGAAAACCAGTTTTTGCGTTTAAACAGCGGTACAGCAGGTAGCCAAGTGGATTTACGGCACAAGAGTTCCACCAACTGTACTGTTTGGCCCTGCCGTCAAGCGTTCTGTTATTTACAGTGGAAGGCTTCCCAGCGTTGCCACAGATCAATTTTTTTCCGATGAATACAGTACATACTGTACATTTGTTTGGCGCTGAATACATTGCGTCACATGCACGCAGCTTTTGGTTTACTGCTGGAAACCGAACCCAGGGGAGCGATAGAGAGACATCCATGTCGGCATGGGAACAGTGTTCTCCATGTCTGCTACAGCCGTCCCCGTTTCCTGTGTCGGGTCTTTTTCTCAGACCGTTGCACAAAGAGACACACACTCACAGAGACACAGAAAAGGCATGCACACATAGACAGATAGAGGCCCACAAACACACCCTTAAACACATACACAGACACACACACACACACAACCACAGTGTTGCAAAATGTAATAATAATTCACACCGTTGACAATGGGGGGTGTGTGTTTGTGTGTGTTAGTGTATGTGTGTGTGCATGTCTGTGCATGTCTGTGTGTGTGTGTGTGTGTGTGTGTGTGTGTGTGTGTGTGTGTGTGTGTGTGTGTGTGTGTGTGTGTGTGTGTGTGTGTGTGTGTGTGTGTGTGTGTGTGTGTGTGTGTGTGTGTGTGTGTGAGAGTTCCAGTGAATTAGATACATCCAGGAAGTGACCCCCACTGCGTAGCATTGCACAGATTATACCATAGCACCTTCTGTGGCAGTGAGGAGAGGGAAAGCCCCATCCCGACAGAGAGAGAGAGAGAGAGAGAGAGAGAGAGAGAGAGAGAGAGAGAGAGAGAGAGAGAGAGAGAGAGAGAGAGAGAGAGAGAGAGAGAGAGAGAGAGAGAGAGAAGAGAGAGAGAGAGAGAGAGAGAGAGAGAGAGAGAGAGAGAGAGAGAGAGAGAGATTGAGAGAGAGAGGCTACTTTTCATTAACGGCTCACAGCCTCCCTATTTGACCGTCTGAAAAGGCTCCATTGTGTGCTGGCGGTGTGAGGGGCAGCAGGACGCTGGAGGAGGGGGTTCTGTGAGTGGAGGCAGGCTGAGGCCAGGCTGATAGGTGGGTGTAGCTGGGCCTGCTGCCTAAAACCACAGGAGAGAGGTTAGCCAGACACTGGGCATCTCTGTGCTGCTCGCAGCCCAAAGCCTTGAGTCGCACCCCTGCTTAACGGCATCTTGTAAAAAAAACAACAACTTCATAACATGAAACATATAAAAAAACAAACACACACCTAGTCGTTGGGAGCCCTTAACGGAATTAACGGTCGCTGGCCGTATGTTGTTCCATATTTGGAGGTGTTTTTGTCTCCGTTTTGGGGGAAGGGGTGTTTTTTTATATATTTAATGCATTACACAAAATGAGCCAATTGGATTAGGCAACTTCTTGCAGCCCAAGTGTATGCTGGGTAATGTTGTGTTTGTGTTTCTCTAAACAGATTGAAAATATGCTTCTCTGCTTCACGGCTAGCTTTGTATCCGACCAATAGACTATTGAAACCGGTTTGCTTGTACAGATGAAAAAGATACCCCGATTAAATAACATACAACAAACAACAGCAACATAAATATATATATATTTTTAATCATTCCATTGATATTTACCAGAAAAATATGTTTAATGTTAAAAACTGTGAAGATACAAAGTTTAGTATTTGATTTTTTTTTATTGAAACAGTATGAGCAAAAACACTGCAATTAAATAAAAGTATACAAATTAAAGCAAAAAAAATAGAAGAGCCAGTTGTTACTATGTGGTAATAGGGGACAGGGCGGGGTGCACGGGGCTGTGAAGATAGATAACGTTGCAAATGTTTGCGGTGTCTAAAGCCTCGCCATTAAACGTTAGATCACTCGTTCAGTGCACGACAATTAAACTGAGATCGTAAAATCAAGCAGAGCTAAGCAGAGTTAATTTTTTTTTTTTTTACAACCATTATCGAACGTACGAATGCGAGAATAAGAACAAGAAACTGATAAACAAAAACAAGAACAACAAAATACACGACAGGGCGTCGCTGCCTTACACTGAGCACTAAAATCAAAAAAAGTAGTTCATCTCTGTCGGCTGGGGTTCTGCTTGTGTTTGTCCATGGCTGTTTTGGTGTACTTGCTAGTTGGGTGGGTGATGCTGTGCTATAAATACATTCGGTAAGTAAATGCTACACATTGTCTACGAAACACTGAGATGTGTTAAAATGTTGGAACGGCTGGCCATTCGGATGGGAGGAAGCCAAACGTTTTTATTACGGACCAGCTGACGTAAAATAGGCCTATACTAGGTAATTCACATTAATGCCGCTTTCAAATCCCCCCCCCCCAACTAAACTAGGTGGAATACCAGAGAGACAGTGGCACAAACCCTTCTGCTGAATTTCACAGATATGTACTATGTTTTTATAAGTCAGTGTTAAATAGGGCAGAATGTGTCACGTTACCCCTCGCAAATGAAGGTGTCTAGTTTCCTATCAGGCTCTCTACTTTAGCCCTTGTCACAACAACATCTGCACTAGGTGCTTCATGCGATTGTCTGAGGTTTCGTTTTATGTCAAGTTACATTGGCAAGGTAACTCAATTAATTTAAAGTGTTTTAAAAGGAAAAAAAAACAACAACAACAACAGTAACTTTGGCTGGTGGTCTGAATACTTTTCTAATTGTTCTTTGGACATAGCAGCAGCAGCACAGTCTGGATGGCTGCTGTGTGTGCTTCTCTGTGTTAGTAGAAAGCTAAAGGTGAGAGAAACGGTGAAGAGATAGAAATGATCTGCGGACTAGGTCACCTCCTCACATTTGACTGTATATGTACATCCTTTTGGAATTCGTAGCATCCTTTCGCCGAACTTCCTCATTTGATAAAACCTTTATTTTGTTTGAAGGAAAACTAACATGGAGCCATTCGCGGCCTCTTTCTTGTCGCATTAAATGTTCTTGAGATAAACACCGCCCGCGTCCAGAGGTTGCACGCTCACAGCACCATCGGCCAAATAACTTAGTAGCACGTCTCTTTTATAGACGCAAACAAATGGGCCTTGAAGGTCTTCTAGAGAATTCGCCCCACCGTGTTGGGTTGTGGGGGGGGGGGGTGGGGGTAGTCGGTGTGGGTGGATAGAGATGAGGGGTGGGGTGGTGGTGGTTGGTGGAGCTGCGGGAGGAGCTGCGGATGAATGCTTGTCCTTTTTCTTCTCCACCAGCCCACCGACACAAACATATAAACATACACACACACACACACATACACACAGACACACAAACAAACACACACACAAGCTCTGAATAACACAGAGACACACACAGGCACACTCTCTCACACACACACACACACACACACACACACACACACACACACACACACACACACACACACACACACACACACACACACACACACACACACACACACACACACACACACACACACACACACACACACACACACACACACACTAGTGCTTGACTAGTGCTGATAGCATGGTTGTTTAATGACAGGAAATGACATCACATTTCAGTAGTTCACAATTTCCAGAACTCTGGGCGCTCCCGCCTCTTGGTTTTTCCTTCTTTCCTTCATGGACTGTGGGAAACAGAGAGAAAAGTAGAAGGGGTTACAATACAGCGATGGCTGGGGAAGGACAAAGGGCTGCCAGCAAGCCCATGTGTTCAACCCCAGAACTTCAGATAACATTCAGAGGAGAAGAATGGCTGGGTCCAGGGTAGGCTTCTGCTTCAGCGTTGTTTAGGGACGGGTTATTGAAGGCCTCTGTGAGGAGTTCTGCTCATTGATCCATGATCTCGTCCTGAATTAGAGAGCTATTTTGACTTGCCAGTGGTGCAGGCATTCAAAGAGAAGTTTAGGAGACAGGGCTTGGTTTGGTCTGGTTCAATTTAGAAATTGTGGCTTTAAACGTAGCCATTAATTGCCGCAGCAAAATTTGATTGGAAACCGGTTGCAAGCAATGGAATATGGCTGCAATCATTGAAGTGAAACCTAACATTGGCCAATCCACCCATATGTTTATGCTGGTAAGACAGATAAAAGAAGACTTGATGATTAAAGCGGTGTGTGTTGATAGATAAAAAAAAGCCACAAGCTCCTCATAGCTTGCTCTTCTCTGAAATGTTGATTATCTGGACGGAAACTGAAGTAATCTTCAGTATAGCCGTAGTGTTTACTACAAGTAGTTATGGTTCAATGACAGACTGTCACACGGAAAGGGTTACATTTTTATGAGCCCAACATGAGAAAGGCTAACAGACTGACAAGACATAGAAACACAAGTTAGGACGAGATTGTTGGGTCAGTGGTCAACAAAGCGTGTCAGAGTGATCTGTTAAGACTTGACTCCACACAGTATTAAGCAGGGGTCTCAAGTCATTTAGCACGAGGCGGGGTAAAAAAAACACGAATATATAATGATGTATGTATTACAGAAACCAAGATGCCCGCTTTCTTTTCACGATCTTGGCTTTCTTGGCGGCCCTGCGACACAGAGACACAGCGGCGTTCAGTGACACGTGCAGACACATCCAGCTCCCGGTGCCACCCGGCTCTCAGATGGGTGTGGTGCGATGGAAAAACAGCTGTTATTTTCCAAGACGTGCTTCGCCATGCGACGTGCTCAGCCGAGGATCCCGGCCGGTTGCGGTCTGAATGACACTGCAGTATTCTGAGACCAGCCCGAGTGGCCGACGTCTCTCGGAAGGGGATTCGCACCGACGCCTATATCATTCAAAGCTATTGCATCATGGGAATCATGCGTGGTGGCGTAAGTTGCCGGTGATCACGTCACAGGAATGCGTGTCTGCCACAAGCATGCACCCGCACATCTGTAATATGCAAAAGGCTGGTGAGTATTTGTGTGTTTTTGATGACCACGGGAAGGGAGGTACTTACGAGTATTTTCCCATCCTCCTCACGAGGGCGATGACCACAGCGATGAAGATGGCGATCGCGATCAAGGTGCCGATGACCACTCCGACCACCTGGCCCGAACTCATCCCTTATGCACGAAAGAAAAAAAACCCATCTTTAAACAAGTTCTACTTGCTTCTCTACATCACTGATAATGTTCATTTCAAAGAGATGAATGATAAAGAAACAGAGGGTAAAACAAATGGAAACGGTTTGGATTTGATTCGATGATCCAAACATAGTTAGCTTGGTTTGAATGCTAGCCCATTTCGTGAGCTTGTTTTGAATGCTATCCTATACGTGAGCTTGGTTTGAATGCTATCCTATACGTGAGCTGGATTTGAATGCTATCCTATACGTGAGCTTGGTTTGAATGCTAGCCCATTTCGTTAGCTTGGTTTGAATGCTAGCCCATTTCCTTAGCTTGGTTTGAATGCTAGCCCACATTAGCCCCCACATAGCGCCCACATTGCCCTCACCATCCTCCACCTCGGCGCTAGCGTCTGTCTTCTCGTCCACCAGGGTGTCCGTGGGTGCAGCTGTCTTCCCCGCGTCAACCTCTGCCGTAGTCTCAGCCGCCGCTTCCGTCACCACCGCTGGCGGGTCAGTCTCCGCAACCGTGGACTCCACGAGGGCGGCCTGGGTGGTGAAAGCGTCTTCCATGGTCGCCTGCGCCGTCAAAGCCTCTGTTTCGGATTCGGTGGCCGCTCCTGTGGCGACCTCTGGGGTGGCCTCTGTGTCGCCTACTACAGGGGCCTCTGTGGCTTCTTTTGGGGTGGCCTCAGGGGCGGTCTCCGTGGCGACCTCTGAGATGGATTCTGTGGTGACTTCGGCAGGGAGAGCTTCTGGTGCAATCATGGGGCCCATGGTGACCACATGGTGCACTTCCTCTGTGATTCCAGCCATAGCCTCGGTTATACCAGCCATTTCTTCGGGGAGACCGGTGGGACCTAGGGGGAGAAGCAGGACGATGAGTTAGAGGATACAGGTGGATGATCGATGGTTGGATGTGGAATGTGGGGATGGATGGATGGATAGATGGATGGAAGGAGGAAGGATGTGTGGTTGATGGAATATACATGCTATGATGTAAAGTAGCCCTAAATTAAATCAGTGACACCTAAATCCTGATCCAGTGTGTTTATGCAATGCCGTTCCCTGGCACCTTTTGGTGAGTCCCAGGGTTAAATATTCATCCTCCTCTTGGACACATAAAGTTTTTTCACAGTCTCCCACATCCCCTGTCAGGACGTCATCCCGTGAGCTCATCTTGTCCGCCTCCCTCCTGAACACCATGTTACCATGACCCCCAGAAACAACATGGCCACCGCACCCTGTGACTTGAGTAAACGTCTTGAACCCCAGGCCACACCTGCTGCTCTGCCCTGAATACTGCTGCTTCCTGTCTCATGGGCATTCCGCAGGCCCGCCAGATCTCTGCGTAGATCCTTCCAGAGGAAGTCGTACGCTCGGGGGAGAGAGAGCGGGCACAGGAAGCCATGTCAGGGGTAATTTAACCCTCTGTTGTTCTACAATTAGGTTGTTTTAAGGAGGAAAGGGGGCTAAGGGAGTCGCCACCGAGCCACAACACAACCGGGCTTTTAACAAAGAGTTTCCCTTTAAGTGAGCTGAAGAAGACCTCCTAGATGGGAGGGTTGTTGATACGATCTGGGCAGTGTAAAAATAACACCGCCAAGAATGCTGCCCTGACCTTTTAATAAAACCGTCCTGAATGGTAATTGACAACCGGGGGTCGTGTTTCTTTAGTTGATTGTCGTGTTTCGACCTATTAGTGTACCCATCATCATCCCCATAATGATTTAAAATAAAACCAATAATGGAACGGGTGGCCACATTCGAAGAGGTTCAGCGGGCGTGTCGTCGGTTTGATGTCGGTCAGAGGGAAGGCTGCCATTTTACAGAGGATGACTGCATGCACCAGGACATGTGTTTAACGCAGTGCCTCTCATCAGGACTTGGACCAGGAAGGGCTCTGACTCAAACCCAGCCATTTCCCCTGCAGCAACCCGGCGCTACCTCCCTGTGTTTTCAACCTCCTCCCAAACCGCAACCGAGAACCATAGCCTGGACAGCGCAGCCTCACAAAATGAAGGAGGGAGATTTCACCGTGGCACCGAAATTACCGCCTACGGTTTACTTTCCACTGGCAAGACGATGTTGACCCAAAATCTCTCTAACCCTTTTTATTTTTTTACCCCGCATAAAAACTTTCTTTTCCCCCCCCCAATCGTCAGTTTTTTCAGCTCCCTCTAAACTAGCGCTCGCTCTGGAATGAGAGGTCCTCTAAACTTAGCCTCTGACATCACTGCCCCTCGAGCCCATGAGTCTGATTGTTCGGGAATACTGATAATAGTGCACGACGCTCAGTAACGGTATAAATAACTCTCCGGGGCTCTGGTTATCAGGCGGCCGTGGTGGCACCGTTAGAGCTAATTCCATGTTCATTGGCAACAGGTGGTGTACATTGAGAACCCCTCCACCCCATCCCGCTCCACTCTGACTAAGTAGCTATGAAGGGGGGGGGGGGGGGGGGGCGTTGACCACGGCGTCTGTTTGGAATGTCTGTATGCCATGATACGCTGTGCAGAGAATGGCCTTGCCACGATGAGTAATCACATGCCCCACACGCCCCCCCCCCCCCCCACATCCCTTTTAGACCCAAAGCACACACATACGCTCACAGAAAAACACACACACACACACAGACAAGCCAACGGGCGCAACAGACACACATGCCTCCCTTTGAGACACTCAAGTACACACACACACACACACACACACACACACACACACACACACACACACACACACACACACACACACACACACACACACACACACACACACACACACACACACCCCCACACACACACACACAACCAAAGCCCGCTTACAATTGTTTCATTATGTCCACACAACTCTCCCACAATTAGTGCTTAAGTAGTGTTTCCTTCCCGGGGCTGTGGCTCGCCTGTGCCGAATACAAACGTCAAGTTTTTGTCCCCCTTCCCCCTCTCTCTCTAGTCTCTCTCACCCTGGTAGACCCCTCCGCTAAAACCTCCACACTCCTCCAACCTTGTGCTCTGATTTTCCTCTCCTGCTTTCTTTCGCTGGGCTCTCCTTCCCTGCGCTTTCGCCTTCTTACTGCTCATCTATCCATTACCCTTAATCCTTATCAGACCTTTCATTATTTCTCCTTCTCCATAAAGCTGGCTCTCCGCAGGGCTCAACCTACGGAGAGAGAGAGGGGGGGAGGCAGGGCGACAGAGAGACACCGGGCAGGAGCCCAGGATAAAGAGGGGACATGAGACTGAATGAGACCAATGATACCCTGCTCATTAACTGGTTGGTATTATAAAAATACTTGATGCAGGTAAAAAAATGAAATTTGAAGGTGAGAGACAAACAGACAAACAGACAAAAAGAGTGAGAGAGAGAGAGCGAGAGGGAGCAGGGGAATGAGTGACAAGACATGTAACAGGTAACCCATAAGTCTTCAAAACACAAAAGGGGGAAACACACAGGTTAAAACAGGAACAGGCTGAAGGAAGGAGTTGAGAACATTGTGTGTTTGTCCATATATGGGCGTAACCGCCCAAGATATTCTGCCGGTCAGTGCATCTAGTGGTCTTGGGAAGGTAAGAAGACATAAACATGGCCACAGGCCTCACCCGTTAACCGAGTTCTTCTCTAGCCAGCACACTGGTATGAGGGGTGACCTAGGAGCCACGCCCTCCAGTCACATATGTGGATGTTATATACAAATAGACACAACTGACAAATGGTTGGCCTATATAGAACCAACCCTGCATAGGATGAAGGTTTATACTTTCTTCCCCAGCGAGAGATGACAAAACAGCACAGAGTGAGGTTTTGAAGGGTTGAGAGTACGAATAGGCGCAGTGGAAAATGGTAAAAAAAAAAAAAAGTACAGAATGTCTCTAAAGTGAATTGCATTCTGGAGGGAGAACAGCCCTTGACTCATTCCCTCTCCTGAGTCAGACGTCTTCCTGTCTGGTGCTGCACGAATCAATCCCGCGCAAGTCTCGTAGCAGACGTCCAATAAACATTCAGGAGCGCGTGTGCGATGCGCGTGCCTTCAGGAGTGTAGTCCTGAATGATGAACGTGTGAACCATGTGTTGATGATTCTGTGGGTCCACGTCAGCCACAGCTGATGTTGTTGGTGCGCTGGTAGTTTTCCGAAGCTAAAACACCTGATTACTATACTGGTAGAAACACAGAAAACCTCACGGAAAACATATACAGTACTGACATTAGGTCGTTAGGTCGTTGATCATAATAAGAGATGTCAGTTTGATCCTGGAAAATATGTCTAAATTGAAAGCTAAGGACAAATAATACAAATACAGATTGTAGGGTCAAAGATTGGGACAGATGATTGAACGTTAATGACGTGTGGCTTGCTTCCTTTCTTTATCTTTGTTGACAAAATTTCGCGGAAAACAAAGTTGTAATCATGTTCATGATGTATTTCCCATGAATCTTTACAATCTTTGACGTAGTCTGTGACTAACCCTTCCCCTGCGCAGCTCGGCCCTCATATTCAGACACTTTATCTCACACCGATAGATGCCACCGATTTCTTTCTTGAGAAATGTCTTTCTAAATGACTTTATGTTACATCCAAAATTAGGCAAATATCCGCTTTTTGTACATTTTGTACCGTGATCTTATCCCAACTTGTTGTCTCAAAGTCTTGCTAATAAAATACTAAACGCTCACAACACAGATGGACAAATGGAAAGAGAGGCCGATGCAGCGCATGAATGGAAAGAGGGGGCGAGCCATTGAGGGAGGTGGCCATTGTGTAACTAGTTGCATGGGAGGTGAGGGTAGGTGGGGTGGGGCAGGGCTGTGCGCCATCCACCCCACGGCAACGCATGAAGACAGAGACAGCAGACAGTGAGCAGCTTTATTTTGTGTGTGTGTGTGTGTGTGTGTGTGTGTGTGTGTGTGTGTGTGTGTGTGTGTGTGTGTGTGTGTGTGTGTGTGTGTGTGTGTGTGTGTGTGTGTGTGTGTGTGTGTGTGTGTGTGTGTGTACGTATGTGTGTCTATGTGGCTACGTGGGCGCACGCTTCTGTGTTTGTGTTGCAACGCATGTGTGTGTGTGTGTGTGTGTGTGTGTGCGTACGCATGCGTTGCAACACAAACACAGCATAGACACGCAGGCTCGTCCGTCGCGGGGCCGCCATATGTTGGACAGCGTCCATCTGCTCTCAGTATGCGGGGGTGGCGGCGGCAGGCCCGACCTTGGGGTGTAGACCAGGATTTATTTCATGTTTTATCATGCTGGTGGTCTTTGGAGGTGGGGGGTGGGGGGGGGGGGAGGATGAGTCGGAGCGGCGGGCCCCTCCTGGCTGTGTCAGCACTCAGTACAGAGCGGCACGACCGACCGGCAACTCCTCCGCCCAATCTCGTATGAGTGGCGGAGTGCCGTGATACCAGGGAGGGGGGGCCGGGGAGGGGGGCCGGGGGGGGGGGCCGGAGGGGGGGGGGGTGTGTGAGGGCGGGCGGTGTGTGGTAGTGGACTCTGCTCAGCGATTGTTATCACACGGGACCGAGCACGCGGCTGTTTGGGCCTGGCTTTGTTCCCTCGCAGTAGTAGTGTCACGCACGCACACGCACGCACATTCACACACACTTCCTATCCGTCTTTGTTAAGGGGTGTACATACGGTTACATCAGCCAAGTGAAAACAGACGAAAACAGACACTCCAAGTCCAGCTGTACAGGTTACAGGTGGTTGGAGCATGATTTAGGCTGCTTCGATTTCATCCAGAATGAAACCGGATGCACCCAGAATAAAATACAACAAAAAACACAGTCATGATTTATGGATGGATAACATTAATAAACGAGTGAATCAGGGCCATAAATAATAAAAAAAAAGACTGTACATGTTTCACCTGCTTTTTTTTTTTCCAATACTGTGTAAGGGGATATCTCCGTAAATAATAATACCCTGTCGGATAGCGGTGTCCAGTAATACATCATCGAGGCCCTAAACGTTCTAATCCGATTATAAAACACCCTTTTGCCTAGTGTGTAAGTGTACACTTACACAGCCCTGGCCAACACTGTCTTCCCGGATGTGTACCTTAGACTGCTGTTGAGTTCTGACTGTATCTGAGATGTGTGTGCGTGCCAGACATTGGAGGCATCAGTTTGTGCCGATACAGGAAGAAATGGAGGATGTGGTCTTTCTTTAGTGAGAGAGAGAGAGGGGGAGAGAGAGAGAGGGGGAGAAGGTGAGAGAGCTAGAGAGGGGGAGAGAAAGAGAATAAGAGAGGAAAACAGAATGAGAAAGGTAGAGAGAGACATAGAGAGAGGGGGGAAAGAGATAGAGACAGAGAACGAGAGAGATATTGGGGGAGAGAGACCAAGAGAGAGAGAGACAGAGGCATGGCCTTGCGACTTGTTACTGGAATGCCACACTCGTCCAACCAAAAGAGACTGAATTAGCCACTTGTTGAATGTCTGCCACACTGGGAAAACACATCATGTGGCCATCAAGCTGTGGACATAACACACACACAAACACACACACACACACACACACACACACACACACACACACACACACACACACACACACACACACACACACACACACACACACACACACACACACACACACACACACACACGCATGCAAGCATACGCACAGAAGCAGACACTCATCATCTAAAAGGACCCTCCTTTACTCAACACTCATGTCTCTCTTCTCATGAAACGAAAGCTTGGGAGTGTCTGTTGCTTGCTTGTTTTCCTGCGCGCTCTTTCCCGCTGGGGACGGACAGCCGGGTGACGTGAGGCGCACTTGTGTTCCCCAGCCTCTCCCCTCGCTTCTGGCCCTGGGGCTATCCAAACCATGGGGTTGGCGTCTGGTCAGACACGAGTGGCTACCTCCAAACGATTGACTCGTTTTCAGTTTCCTTTCTTTCTTCCCGGCACAGACAGAGGGCATTGACCTCTCTCTCTCTCTCCCCCCCCCCCCTCTCCCTCTCCCTCTCTCTTTTACTCCTGAGCGACCAGATGCACCGGGAGCAGTAAAATGCCAGGGAGTGCAGACAGGACATCATTACCAGGCTGGGTAACAGGCTGGAGATGGAGGGAGGGAGGGAGGGAGAGGAAGGGAGGGAAGTGGGGGAGGTTTTTTTTTGTAAAGGATGCTCAGGGTTTGCAAGTCAGAGGGCAGGGGTTTGAAGAGAAAATAGTCAGTGCAAATATTAAACCAAAGAGGGCCTATGGCATGTATGAAGACCCCATGCATGGCTTCGCCTTTCAGATCCACCCCCCACCTACTTTCCCGCCAAAAAACAAGAGGAAGTTTTTTTTTTGCAGTGTAGACCTTGTGTAGTTTTCCCTACGTTTGACTATTAAGAGCAGAGCAGCGTGTTAAACAGGAGCCCCCCCCCCAGGCCCCAGGCTGCCACTTAAAAATAGACCCCAAGAACCAATCGGTCCCTCTCTGTTCCACCAACTCTACGCCCCCTGTGCGTGTGTGCGTGTGTGTGTGGGTGTGTGCGAAGGGGGTTTACATGGAAGGAGTGGGCAGCGTGAGCAGAGGAGCGTGTCAATGTGTGTTTGGGGGGGAGGAGGGGGTTAAGTTTGACACCCCGCCAAAGATGGGTAAGTGAAAACTGGGGGGACACATAGTAATGATGAATGTCAACTCATGGAGGGCAAGACCTCCCACTCTCACTCTCTCTCTCTCTATTGCTATCTCTCTCTCTCTCCCGCTCTCTGCCGTGGCTAACACCGCGCCCATCCATATGAGCCTCTCGTTAGCGCTATTTATACACACAAACACACACATATGCGCACACACACACACACACACATACACACTTGCACCCCCCCCACCCCCTCTCCTGGGTGAGGGGTGGAGGTTGCCTTGATCAAGGAAGCAGAGAGAATAGCAGAGAGAAAGAGATAGAGACAGGTTAAGAGGGTGGGCTGAGAGAGAGAGAGAGAGAGAGAGAGAGAGAGAGAGAGAGAGAGAGAAGAGAGAGAGAGAGGAGAGAGAGAGAAGAGAGAGAGAGAAGAGAGAGAGAGAGAGAGAGAGAGAGTTGGGCGATCAGATTTTGGGAGAAGAAGAAAATTCAAATTTCCCAATTAAATTAGCAGAAACTGTATAGAGGGGAACGGCAGAGGTAGAGACATGTGTTTAGGATATAGTGTTCACTGTAACACACACACACACCCCAGCCACACCCACCCACATACACACCCACCCACCCACCTCACACCAACCCCCCCCACACACACACCCACACACACACACACACACACACACACACACCACACACACCACACACACACACACACACACACACACCTGCCCCATGTATATACGAGCACTGGTTATCACGCACAGATCACGGCCCACAACACACACACACACACACCACACACACACACACACACACACACACACACACACACACACACACACACACACCCTGCCCCATGTATATACGAGCACTGGTTTGGGATCCTTCTAGAAGGATATTCCTTGCACTTTGAGATCACGCGGGCGCTCCATTACGTCACATCAGCCCCCTTTCTCATATCTCTGAAACACACACTTGGTGCCAATCCTGCTGCCAGCTTCGTGTTTAGGAGCAGAGTTTAGGAAGTATTAGAGGAAAAAGCGATTGGCTTACAGATAAAGACAGAGGGTGACTGTCAGAATGAACCTCGTGTATATATTTACCCTAGCCTTTAAACAACCCCCGTTCCCAGATTGCTTTGTACACCAACAAGGAGCAATAAAAACGCTAGCTCAGATATCAAATCAAATAAAAAGGAGATTCCTTGACATTCAAAGGGGATGAACTGCAGTGAGTAAGAGATCAGATGTCGGGTGGAAAACCACCATCGCGTCTTTGCTTCTTTTTTTTTTTTCCTGTGCCGAACTAGACGGGGTGTGGAACAGACTGAGAAAAAAAGTTTATGAGAGCAGGGCCGAAAAGTGTGTGTATGGAGTCAGTGTGTGTTTATTTATGGAGTGTGTGTGTGTGTGTGTGTGTGTTTGTGTGTGTTTTGCGGAGGGAAGAAAGCAGTAGGTAGAGAGAACAGAGAAAAGATGACTGGGGACACAGTGTCCTGGACTTGAAAGCCCACCACAGAGACACCATAGAAAGAGAGAGAGAGAGAGAGAGAGAGAGAGAGAGAGAGAGAGAGAGAGAGAGAAGAGAGAGAGAGAGAGAGAGAGAGAGAGAGAGAGAGAGAGAGAGAGAGAGAGAGAGAGAGAGAGAGAGAGAGAGAGAGAGAGAGAGAGAGAGACCGGAGAGAGACAGAGAGAGACCGGAGAGAGACTTAGAGAAAGAGACAAAGAAAGACCAGAAAAAAAGAGCATAAGAGACCTCAGAGACCAAAGGGAGACATCGAGTAACCACAGAGAGTGACAGAGAGACATAGAAAGACCAGAGAAAGAGAGAGCCTGACAGAAAGACATAGAAAAAGAGGGAGAGAGAGGGACATAGAGAGACCATAGAGAGAGCATGAGAGAGAGACATAGAGAGAGGTAGAGAGAGGCATAGAGAGACCATAGAGAGAGCGTGAGGGAGAGAGACACAGAGAGACCATAGAGAGACTCAAGAGGAGAGTGTGATAGAGGGACATAGAGAGACCATAGAGAGAGCATGAGAGAGAGACATAGAGAGAAAGGTAGAGAGAGAGACATAGAGAGACCATAGAGAGAGAGGGGTTGACTTACTGGCACGTGTGATGCCGCAGAAGGGACCGGCCAGGGCCAACAGGATCAGCAGCTGAACTTTCATGGCGGCGGATAACTTCAAACACGAGTAAAGTATATTGAGATGTTCTCCGTGCACGTCTTCCTCCGGTCAGGGGTGTCAGAGAGAGTTCCTCAGGAGGGCAAAGAGCAAAGGCACCAGTCAGTCTCTCCCCGTCTGGAGGAAGAGCGGAGGGTCAGAGAGGTTAAAAAAACCCAAACGCCGGAAAAAGAAGTCCAAAAGTTTTTTTGAGTTGATTTTTCTTTTGTCTGGAGGAGCTGAGGGCTGGCAGCAGTGAGGAGGCAGGAACAAAAGAAGGGGGGCTGGAGTCGGTGCAAGCTGGAGTTGGAGTGAGCTGAGTGAGCTGATGGTGGGTATGCTGGGAGAGTAGAGAGATGAGCAAGAGACGCAGGGGAGGGAGAAGGAGTGAGTGAGAGAGGTTTGGGGATGTTACAGAGGCTCCGCTGGTGTAGAGGAAATGGTGCGAGAGAAAGAGAGACTGTAAGTGGAGTAGCGATGGAGGAGGGTCCGTTAAACTGGGGTGGATGTGTGTGTGCGTGTGTGCGTGAGGGTGGGGGGGGAGTGGTGGTTAGGTGCAAGGGTGGGGTTGGGGGGGGGGGGGGGGCGGGTTGCCTGGGCAGTAAGCAGTAGTTAGGTGGTCTGACTACAAGTCCATTTGGTCCGGCCCCCTTTCTGTTCCCTGAAGCCCCGATAATATTAGTGACAAACACACGACCGCCACATAAACAAGACAAATAAACAGCACTGTGGTGTTCAGCCTGTGGACTTATCCAGACAGACACCTTAAAAGCACCCCCAAAGTTCGTCTACAAAAACGGAAAAACACAGGCGAGTCAGTGAATGAACAGAGAGATCAGATGCGTGAGCAGCATCGGCGAATGAATGAAATGCTTCATACAGTGAAGTGAGGGCCGAGGGGAATGAGATAGTCGTTAACCAACGATTTCAGTTCCACCCTGTGTTTTGGGTTTTAATCACATCCCTCCAGATTCAAAGGTTAGTAATTTGGTCAGTCCAAAGCATAGACCATATGAAATCCAAAGCTAATGATTTGAACCAAGAAAAAAAGGGCCGATGTGGATGTAAACTTCGCCCAACGCTGTTTGGGTTTAACGATCTCTTAACACAAAGATCTTGTTGCTTCTGTCAGGTAAAAATGTTAGCCAGAGGAATGGGATTCTTTAGCTTTTTTAAACCCACCAACCTCTCACCCCCGCCGCTGGTCCAATGAGAAGAGGTCGTAAATACAGTTGGAACACTGTGTGACTTTCACACAGCACGAGCCCGGTGGTCCGCCGCGAGGAGACAGACCGACCGAACGCCATGTTGGCACGAGGATGCCACCTGTTGGACGGTAAACGATATGGACAAAAATGTTGAGAAATAAGACTGAAGTCTTGGAAGTTTGAATATTCGACCCAAAGGTTATGCAAGTTTCTTGAAGATTGACTATGGATTTTTTTTCCCCTATATCTAGCCACAAAATGTAGAAGTTTGTTTTTTAAAATCTGTCAATTGACTTAACTTTGTAAAACAAATAGAATGAGTTTCTAGGCCTACATCTAAATGTAGAAATCTAAACTATCCTATGAGAAGGGGGATTATTTTTCCCTTATTATTGATTATGAAATAATAGAGGGCCACTTATCAATTATGATTGATGGAAGAATAACCACAGAAAAAAATTGTGCGGTAAAAATGGTCAATGACATTTTAATAAACACTGAAACAAAACGTAACAAAGCGCCATACACAGAATATTTATGACACACACAAAAAGCCAATGCAATTTTTTTCCAGCACTTATTTACAATATACGGACGGTATGTACACAATGTTGCTCGAAGCACAAATAACAAAATACTTTCCCATACTTCAGTTCTCCTCTTCTGCCTTCACCTGTCCTCTTTTTTTACCAGTTCATGGGCGAATGGATGGAGTACATACAGATATTTACAAGGACAACAACCCACTAACGTACAAAGATAGATATATATGCTGCTCAGCCCAACACAGCATTCAATGTCAATAACAACAACCTTTATTCCCTTGTGAAGAACCTTTTCCATCTGGTTCAGAGTTGAGCTCTTTCCAGAGAAAGACCACTTTAAGATTGTTTGCTATATACCCATTAAATAGAAAAACATTTATGTGTTCATGTCTACATGGCTCTTTTGATTGGTGAACGTGTAGATTCCTACCTTAAAGAATCGATGCACTCTGGTAGGCTACACGATGACAAAATGAAAAGCTCACCATCTATAATAAATAAAGACAGACAGAATGTAGAATATTTCCTCCTAAGTCTTCACTTCCTTGCTGTAATAGTTCATTAATATCGTTTTTTTTATGCAACAAAAGGTCAGAAGAGACATTCTTCCCCATTCAATGCTACCATGTTTAAAATTGTGCAAAATCAGCGAGTCGTCCTAATCAATGCCATCTTTGATTAATACTTAATCATTAATTGACCAGCACAGTACTTTAGGTCTCCATTATCCCCCAAAATCTTTATCGCCAAACGTCTGAAGTCTGGCTAGTGTCTGGAGATTATATAGCATACTTTCCTGGGTCAGAATGTCCCAATAATATCTGGTCTCGGTAAACTTAAACTGTGGAATCCACTCTGGGGAGGAGCACCAAAAAAAAAAAAAACAGACACCAAGAAACGTAGATCGAACATTAGGTTTTCATCAACCAGGTTCAACGCTTCAACAGGTCAAAGTTCACAACAATTACTCAAAATCAAGGTCATCCGTATTTTTCCGCTGGCCATTATACAGGAAGTTGGAATATGAAGAGTGAATCCTATTGGCCCTAGTTGTATGCCCTGTTTTGC
>OLKM01000315.1:339053-341553 GCA_900291075.1 Melanogrammus aeglefinus
TCCACGTTCCATGACACCAAGACATCTTCCATGGGGATTAGCCTCCGCTCGTCCGAGCTGTGCCAAACACTGCACCCAAGCCCTGATGGGGACTTACGCCTTGAAATCCCTCCACCGTCTCCCCCAATGGCTGGGGGCTGGTGTGGATCCTAGAGACCCAGACTCACCTGTGCTGGGGGGGCCGGTCTGGGCGAGGTGGGGGAGGTGGGGGTATCCAGGGGGCGTCATCATCGCTGAGATGCTCTGTCTGGAATCCATGTACATGTTTCCTGGAAGGTGGGGGGGGAGATGACGGCATGAGATGAAGTCTGTCTTTAAAACCCTGTCGCCGCTTATCAAGATGACCCCCGGCGCATGGATCCATCTGCACTCAGGCAGGCTGGTGTGATGACATCATCCACGAGAATCACACACTTTGATTGACATGACGAGGGCTGGCCTTTAAGATGGCAATGTTTTTTAAAGCGCAGCCGGCGTGTGTGTCGTCGTGTGTGTGTGTCAGGTGTGTCCTCAAGATAATGTTGTCAATTCCTTCGATAGGTGTTAGCATAGATCGTCGTGATTCCTGATGCAGTGTGATGGCTGTCATGTACGATTACCCCAGCACTACACACGTGTCGGTCTGTCAATAGCCAGAAAGAGATAATGTATAACAGTGGTAGTAATAGCGATATATCATAGCTCGAGATAATTCAAGATATTATACCACAGTATCGTTAAATACTTATGGCGCATTTCCACTAGCACGGCTCGGCTCGATACGGCTCGGCACGGCTCGGCTCGGTTTGGTTGTGTTTCCATTACAACTGGTGCCTCCTCGACGTGGGCGGGGTCGTCATAACACGGCTGCGCGAAACCGCTGTGACGTCATTTACTGGGCGCCGAGCAACGTACAAATCCGGAAGACCAGAACAACAACAACGCGTGGTGCCGTCGAGCTCCCTCTGAATCCGTTCTTCGGCAACCAGAGTCAGGAACGTCTGGACCTCCTCCACCGACCGCGACCAAGGAGTGGATTTTTTCTGAGAAGTCATCTCGTTCCAAGTGAAAAAGCAGTAAAAAGTGGTGTCTTGTCTCGCGTCTTGTTTTTATTTACATTCTAGGCGGTCGTCGTGCGGTTATGACGCTTCCAGTGACGACACTCTCATCGGCCAATCCAGTGGAAGGCAGTCGGCTGACGTCAACGTTTTAGTAACGCTTCGGCTCGCTTGGAACCAGGGCTGAGGTGATACCAAAAATGTACCCGGTTGCAGGTACTGCGTGCTAGTGGAAACACGCAAATAGCGCGCGAGCCGAGCCGAGCCGTGCTAGTGGAAATGCGCTATTAGTCTTGATTGGTAAGTAACGTTTCAATGGTGTGCATTATTACAACTCTGCCTTTAAACAGTTCCAAACGGATTCATATCTAACAATAACGGAAAAAATACAACAATCTACCAGAGGTCAACATGCTCAACGTTCCACCGAAGAATATTGCAATTTCAGCTGATTCAGCAGATGAAAAACCAAAAACGTTATAGATGGAAGTGACTATTATCTATGAGCTTTGTGGTATCAGTCGTACAAGCAGAACACCCCACGACAGGGCGTCCCGTTTAGGTGAAATCCGTTCCTTCTGCAGGGGGTAAGCACCTTCCGTGTGCCCTCGGCCACGTCGCCGCCCCAAGGATCATTACCCTACAATAACGGGCCACCCGGTCGCGGTTCATTCCTCACATAACAAGCGCTAGGGCTGCTATATGATGGAAAAATCATAACCACCATTATTTTTCATCTATATTGAAATCACGATTATTCAAATGATTTTTTTTTGATGAAAACATGATGGATTTATTAGGCCTTTCTCCCGAAAAAAATAACATTGTAACTGTGCACTTAGTAATTTCGTCTTAAAAAATTACACAAAATGTTAGGGTTAAAATAGAAAATAACGTACAAATATGTATCCAGATTTTTCCACATTTTCTATAAAACATTT
Organism: Melanogrammus aeglefinus; assembly: GCA_900291075.1. Taxonomy (NCBI): domain Eukaryota; kingdom Metazoa; phylum Chordata; class Actinopteri; order Gadiformes; family Gadidae; genus Melanogrammus; species Melanogrammus aeglefinus. The sequence goes on from OLKM01000315.1 coordinate 341,032, forward strand.
AATGAACAAAATAAAGATTCTTAAAAATATAGATGGTTTCAACTTAGGTTATGTTCATTTGGAGATCGTTTGCGCCACATGGAGGGATCCCACTGACCGCTGCTGAGGTGCTGGCTGTGCTGCTGAGCCTGGCCTTGAGGGTGGGCCTGGCCGGCCTTGGGGTGCAGGGCCCCGTGGCTCTGCTGGGTGCTCCCGGGCTGGGCCGTGGGGTGCTGGGCCTGAGCGGCGGCGGGGAGGGACCCCGTCTGGGTGGGGATGACCCCGGTGGCGCTGAAGAACTGGTTGATGGAGGCGCAGAGGTCGGCCATCTGGGCGCCGTCCAGAGACCAGTTGTTGAGCGCCGCCTGCCGCATGCTCTCCTTCAGGCCTGGCGGGGTCATAGGTCATGAACACACACACACACACACACACACACACACACACACACACACACACACACACACACACACACACACACACACACACACACACACACACACACACACACACACACACACACACACACAGTGATTTAGATTGTGG
>OLKM01000315.1:344053-366553 GCA_900291075.1 Melanogrammus aeglefinus
TGTGTGTGTGTGTGTGTGTGTGTGTGTGTGGGGGTTACCTTGGAACGGGGAGAGATCAACATCAGACCAGTTGTAACTGGTGGCGATGCGGCAACTTTCCTTTAGCCAATCCAAGTTAGGATACCAGTCAGCTGACATACCTAGGACACACACATACACACACACGCACACGCACGCGCACGCACACGCACACGCACACGCATGCACGCACGCACACACAGACAGTTTTAAAACGTGGAGCCGTTTTTTCCTTTCAGGTCCAGAAGAGCAGCTGCGACTCTAAATTAGCATTCTAGAGTTAAAGCACTAAATACTGCATCTAACATACATCTTCCCCAACCACAGCCATTAAAAGCACTCCTCTCCTCTGCTTAACATGTTAGAGGAACGCAGTCTTATGATCTACACGTGGAAGGCCACATGGTTTAGAACAGATACAAATGGAACAACAAACAGCATGACTCAAATCGAATACATTGATTGACTCCGTAATCCAGGAGTGTGTTGAAATAAAGACCTTTAGACCAGCATGAAAGCACCCATTGGATCTGGAAACTATTAACATTATTGTTGTTGTCGGTTGAAATGGGAGCCTAATCGACTGCGGCTTATGTGGAAGAAATTCTGCAATTGGCCACAAGGTGGCATGTCTCTCCTATAGACAAGGATCCCTATTCAATCGGCGAGAGGGAAAGAGAGACAGAGAGAGACCGAGCGAAAGAGAGATGCAGAATGCTCAAATGGTATCAAAGGCTCCGTGACCTTATTAAGCACAGGAGTGTTCCTTCCTTCCTCTGTCTCATGAGCCCCACGCTGGAGCCTTGTTTATTGGGCTGGTGAACACAGAATCAAGATCTTTGGGATTTTAACTTCTTGGTACGTCTTCCATGATGTAAAACCGACCCAGAAAGCCATTTTGTCACTTATACCTCTGAGTCATAATTTTGATTAAGTAATCATAATCAATCATCATTAAGTAATAATTTTTTGAAAAACCTGATGTATGTGCTTGCCGGTCTTAATCGGCCTTCCACACTGCTCCAAACTCGTTCTCTTCGTGGCGTCAAAGCTACTCTGACACCAAAAGGGTATGCTAACGCCGTGCAGATGTTCAAACCCGATGTCGAAACTGACGTGAAACGGGTGTTAGCCCTATTTAAAAATTGGATGTGGACCCAGATCGGAAACCTGATGTGAAAACAGATGTGAAACATGATATCAAATCCGACGTCAAACAAGACAAAAAACTTAACGTCAAATCCGATGTGACACCAGATGTAGAAGCAGACGTGAATCCAGACATGGAAACCGGATGCGACACCTGATGTGACACCGGATGTTGCGTGGTGCGGCGCGTCGCTGGTCTCACCCGTGCCGGAGAGGGCGTGGAGGGAGAGGGGGGAGGGCTGCTGGGAGTGCTGGCCGGGGTGCGCTGGGTGCGCGCCGTGGGCGGAGTGCGGGGAGAGGTGTGGGTGGTGGTGGGCGTGGTGCGGAGCCTGGCTGTGGCCGTGTGCTTGGTGGTGGTGTTGGTGCTGGTGGTGGTGCTGGAGGTGGGCCCCCCCGCCTCCAGCACCACCACCACCACCGCTGCCCCCGCCGTTGACCCCCGAGCCTGCGGCGTGCTGGTAGGAGCACACGGTGCGGCTCTGCTGCGCCGGCTCACCGGGCATCCCCATCAGATCTGCCCGAAAAACACACCCAACCAATGCATCAATAAACCCGTTCCCCCTCGGGGATGAATACATCACTGACCACTCTATCTACCCCCTGATCAAATATCAGTGCGGTGTTGGGCTCCAACAAAAACTCCTCTTTAAAGTGAGCCTCGTTTTTTTGGGGGGTTTCTTCAAAGTTATCTAGATTTTTCTTTGTTGAACCTATTACTGTGACCTCCTCTGAGCTTTTGTTTGATCAGACTTCCTTTCCGTTGTCACAAGCAAATATTCCCTCATCTCCTCAAAGAGGCTCACCGTCACCAGCCACTACACCCAGTTAGCCAACGTCTGGGGGGTGGGGGGTTGGGTGGGGAGGGGAGGGGCAAACGCTTTCCCTTGTTAGATGTTCTACTAACTACTAAATCGGTATTCTGTTGTCACATTATCTCAGAACCAAAGGGACGTTTGAATTGTATAATCGGTTGGTGTTCTGAGGGTAGGGGCACAACAGCAGGAAGCGGGGAGCTGGTTTTGGAGACGCGGGTCATCGCTCCACCGTACGCCAAACACTCAGTGGCGCGCATCACAAAAACTCACAGGGTTACAGAACGCGACGGGGGCGAGGTCACATGGCCCGACCGGAGGCTTCAGGAAGCAATTAGCGAGATGCCTCACCAAAAAAAAAAACAGCGCTAGGAGAAGAAATCTAATTAGCTCGCTATCGGAGCTCCTCGAAATCTTGGCTCTGCTCCGCTGCATACGTGTTCGTACTGTTGCTGTTCCCCCCACTTCCTCCAAATATCTCTGCCTGCTAATTGCCTTTACTCATTTGACTGAGCGAGCCGTAAACTGTAGATATGTGGAACAATAGATTGTTTGTTTATTAAAGCACAATAAAGGAGGAGGAGGAGGAGGAAGAGGGAGAGGAGGTGGTGGAGGAGGACGAAGAGGCGGTTTGAGTGGTGAAATGCTTTGACTGCAATCCAAACAATGTAACATTTTTGTCTACAGCGACTGCAGTGCGATGTACACTTGACAGTTAATTATGTGGGCGCAGCCTGACAGCGCAGGCTGCTTGGTGTAAACGTACTTGCTTGTTGTTGTTGTTACATACACAACCTTGTGTCAAGGTTGTGCAGACATCGGTGCACAAGGCACATGTCGCAGCGCGGGCTAGCATGCAGCACCGCTAGCGCGTTCCCACTAAAAGGCAATCAAGCACGCAGCTCGACGAGCTAGCGCTAGGGCTAACTGGGGCGCTAGCATGCAGTGGTTCGCGTGCGTCCCCCCCCTCCGCGTACTGACACGTGCACACTTACACGTGCACACCTTGTTTGAAGAAAGGAAGAGAGCAGAAAGATATTGAAAAACAAGCACGCACACATACAAACATACACACACACACACGCGTGCGCGCAAACACACACACACACACACACACTCATACACCATGCAGAGAGAAAGACTGCTCAAAGTCACAGAACACACACACACAACACAGATACAGAAACACACACCCACCAACACACATACGCACACACAGACTGCACTCACACACTAACCCGTCATACACGCACGTGTGCATGCACACACACACACACACACACACACACACACACACACACACACACACACACACACACACACACACACACACACACACACACACACACACACACACCTGGCTGGGAGAAGGACTGCTGGAAGACACGCTGGTAGAGGGAGCGGAAGGAGGCGCTGAGGTCCTGGAAGTCTGAGAAGCAGAGGGGCTGCTTGTCCCGGGCCTCCCCCGCCGACGGCAGCCCGTACTGGGGGGGCTGCGGAGGGGCAGGGGGCGCGGGCGGAGGCGGCGGGGGGGTGTGCTGCTCCGAGTGGCTACCCACCTGGAGGAGAGCGAGAGAGAGAGAGAGAGAGAGAGAGAGAGAGAGAGAGAGAGAGAGAGAGAGAGAGAGAGAGAGAGAGAGAGAGAGAGAGAGAGAGAGAGAGAGAGAGAGAGAGAGAGAGAGAGAGAGAGAGAGAGAGAGAGAGAGAGAGCGAGAGAGACAGAGACAGAGACAGAGACAGAGACGGAGACGGAGACGGAGACGGAGAGAGAGAGAGAGAGATGGGGAGGTAGAGAGACATGGAGCGAGAGTTTATTGAGTAAGTAGGGATGGATAGATATATGTATGTATATACACAGAGACAGACAGACAGACAGACAGACAGACAGACAGACAGACAGACAGACACAGACAGACAGACAGACAGACAGACAGACAGACAGACAGACAGACAGACAGAAGACAATAATAATTGATCAGTTCTTTACAGACAGACAGCCAGCCAGCCAGCCAGAAAGACAGCCAGACAGCCAGACAGCCAGACAGCCAGACAGAGCTAGACAGAATGAGATGGAGAGGGTAGCGCCGCAGAGTGCTTGCGGTACTAACCCGGCATACACAGTACTTTCCACACGACACCCCCAAAAGAAAAGATCCAGAACCTCCCACACTCTGTTCCCTCTCCATCATCCCAGTGCAGCTCTGACACCTACCATATACATTCACCAGCGAAGAAGAGGCACATTGCTATGTTCACCGCCAACGAGGGACCCACTACCTCTATTTCAACCACCGAAGAAGAACAACTACCTCTATTCTGACCACCCAAGAAGAACCAATTCCCTCCTTATTCACCACTGAAGAACGAATATTCACCACCGCAGAAGAACCAACTACCTCCATATTCACCACCTAAGAAGAACCAACAACCTATATATTCACCACCGAAGAAGAACCAACAACCTCTATATTCACCACTGAAGAACCAACAACCTCTATATTCACCACCGAAGAAGAACCAACAACCTATATTCACCACCTAAGAAGAACCAACAACCTCTATATTCACCACTGAAGAAGAACCAACAACCTCTATATTCACCACCGAAGAAGAACCAACAACCTCTATATTCACCACCGAAGAAGAACCAACAACCTCTATATTCACCACCGAAGAAGAACCAACAACCTATATTCACCACCTAAGAAGAACCAACAACCTCTATATTCACCACCGAAGAAGAACCAACAACCTATATATTCACCACTGAAGAAGAACCAACAACCTCTGTATTCACCACTGAAGAACCAACAACCTCTATATTCACCACCGAAGAAGAACCAACAACCTCTATATTCACCACCGAAGAAGAGCCAACAACCTCTATATTCACCACCAAAGAAGAATCAACTTCCAGACATTCCACAACTGAAGAAGGACCAACAACCTCTAAACCTACCAACGAAGAACATAACTCCCAATCGACCACTAGCTGGGACATTGAAGTCTCTCTGTGTATTAAAGGTCAGAGAAACTCCAACTTACCTTGATTCAGGGATTTTTGTAATTCAGAAAACCAAGTCATTAGTAAAAGACAAAGAAAAGAGGATTGAGCTAATTCCAAAACAAGGGCTTAGCTATGCTGCAAGTTGGGCTACCCTCCAAGCGGAGCTGAAAGCAGATGCCGATGCTCTTGGGAGTGTGCAGTGAACCGATGTTTTGGCTGGAGTTAGGTTGAAATGAAACCAAAACTCAGAGAGAAAATGGCCACACAGCATGTGAGCACACACACACACACACACACACACACACACACACACACACACACACACACACACACACACACACACACACACACACACACACACACACACACACACACACACACACACACACACACACGCCCACACACCCACACACAGAAACTTTGTTGAAACCAACGAATGTATTACATTTGTTATACTGGATTTGAATTAACAATGAGACAAAAAACGACAACACATCACACACACGCCCACACACCCACACACAGAAACTTTGTTGAAACCAACGAATGTATTACATTTGTTATACTGGATTTGAATTAACAATGAGACAAAAAATGGGCTGATCAGCATGAGGAGCTACACCCACGACAGCTTAGCGACATGCGATCAGCAGAATCCTTCGCCATCCCCAGAACACCAAGGCACCCATACCCTATCTCCTCTGACGCTCGGACCCAGAGCTACTCTTAGCTAGGCCCAGTTGTTGTTTTCAAACAAACTTGTGCAGCACTTAGATTTGAATAGTTGTCATCGCTCCAAAATTAATATAAATGTAAATACCACGTAATATAAAACGGTGACAAACACTACTTCAAAACTAATATCGGATCAAATAAAAAATTAACAACCGACAATTTCTGTGTCCTCCCCGACAGGACTGGAATGCGACCTGTTTACGTATTGACCGGTGAAGTATAGTGATCACCTGGAAATGGGAAACAGAAAAGGTCTGGTCATTTCAGGTCAGACTGGTGAGGTGGAGAACGTTGCGGACGCTATAGGCTGGTATGAATGCACTCTGCAGTGAGTGCCGGAGCCCAATCACACAGTCTCTTTGCCACACTACAATGGTACTGGTCACAAATGACCGCGATCTGAAAAATCAATAGCGTGAAAACGTTGGTCACCAGTCATAGCAAACAGGTGTTGGGAGGGAACACAACGTTATTCTGTGTCGGACTCCAGCCACCGTGTGCATCAACCTGAACGGGAGGTTTAGAACGAGAAAGTAGCACAAATGGAAGAAAAATGAGAAATTTCCATTCAATGGACATTGCGTCTTGAAAATCGCATCATCTGTGAATTATAAAGATATTGTTACGGCCGGGGAATGATAATCAGCCCCGCGTCTGAAACTTTACTGAGAGATTAATTATTGGATAGATATTGGCCAGTCCCTAGTGTGCCAACCTAATCTCCTCTGTTAAAAAGTCAATTTATTATCACAAACAAGCACGACGTGTAACAACCCGCCCCCCCCCCGCCCCACCACACTCAAACACGTAAAAGCCTGCGCACGCACACACACACACACACACACACACACACACACACACACACACACACACACACACACACACACACACACACACACACACACACACACACACACACACACACACACACACACACACACACAGTGTCCATATGTGACTAATTGATTCAAATAGCCAAAGGACCTTGTTTAGCAGAGGACAAGGAAGTATTTGATCAATTTGAGCAGCCACTGTGTTAACTGGCCAAGTACGTCCCTGTATATCCAGTTGTCTGCCAAGACTAGACCTACTGCCTCATCCAAGACCCCAGGCACTGGCACACCTCCGTTTCGGTGTGTGTGTGTGTGTGTGTGTGTGTGTGTGTGTGTGTGTGTGTGTGTGTGTGTGTGTGTGTGTGTGTGTGTGTGTGTGTGTGTGTGTGTGTGTGTGTGTGTGCATTTGTCTGTGTGTGCGTGACAGATACTAGGCAAAAATACTTCTGTTTGCCTCCGTTTGTCTTCTATGTATTTATGCTTTCATGTATTGGTCCGGGAATGTGTCTGCTTGTTTGTGTCTGCATGTGCGTGTGTGTGTGTGTGTGTGTGTGTGTGTGTGTGTGTGTGTGTGTGTGTGTGTGTGTGTGTGTGTGTGTGTGTGTGTGTGTGTGTGTGTGTGTGTGTGTGTGTGTGTGCACACGTTGAATCCCATTGGTTTGCTTCGATTAAAACATGAAGTAAAGAGAATCTCCCAAACCCACCAAAATAAAACCATCAGGTTAACATAATTTCCGCCTTTCAGCTACAGAGCTGTAACCGGTGGTGTCATGTGTGTGTAGTGTTTGTATGACAGAGTGTTACTATAACTCATCACATCACAGCCAACCTCTCCATGCGTCTCATCACAGCCGCAGAGATCTTCTGATGCCATTAAAACACGACCACCTCGTTGATTGAGAGCTTTGTTTGTGAGCTGCAACGCGATGAGTCACTGAGATCATATACATACTCAATACTCAAACACACAGGAGTGGGGGCCGAGTGCTGAGTGCATTACCACGACCCTGAGTGCTCATCCTAGCCTCTTCCAGGCCAGTTCTGGTAATGAAGGAGGAATTATACATGTGCTGTCGTCACAACACCTCTCCCGTTGATTAGTATCGACATAGTCTCACAAATCAGACGTTTAATCAGACGATTACCGTCTGAGGTCTGATGGCAGACGAGCTAAACTCTGGTGAATGGGTGTTTAACTTTCTCTCGCTTCATATTAGTTTTGATCAATCATCTTGCTGGGGGCGGGAATTTGTAAGCATGTGATTGACAGACGTGATTGTGTAGGAATACACTTATTGAAATCCCTTTCCCGACGATTCATGCACTCGTGCACATGAGTTTCACCTCGGTGGAATATCTCCGTAACACGATGGTAAAAAGTGAGTAACTCAAGAACTGCAGTTCTTGGTTTCCACCCCCTGAGGTTCTTCTAGAAGAGTAGGACTGCTGGATCAGGGATTAGTACAGGCCAAATTGATGTTATATATATATATACATATATATACATATACATATATACATATATACACACACACACACATATATACACACACACACACACATATATACACACACACACATATATACACACACACACACATATACACACACACACACATACACACACACACACACACACACACACACACACACACACACACACACACACACACACACACACACACACACACACACACACACACACATATATATATATATATATATATATATATATATATATTTATATATTTAGCACTGCCGCTGCTGGATTGTCAGCGCCACTGCAGAAAAAAGAAATATATATAAATAAAATTGTTTCTGCCAAGTTCAAGGCACATTTGCACAATGATCCAGCCTAGCAGATACCTCGACTCTGTTGGTTGTTGTGTCATATTTGGAAGCTCAATCTGTAAATTTTCCCCCAAAAATCTCACCAGAAGTAACCATTTATCCATAGGCGTCAGTTCCACTGGGGGACACTGGGGACGCGTCCCCACCAGTTTTCGTCAAGATTCATTTTGTACCCACAACTTGTAAAAAAACAAAAAAAACTTGAGTTTAATTATTATGGATTATAACACGGCTCTTCTCAATGCTGCAGACTGCTCCACTCACTCCACTCATGGGCCTTCCCAACGTTAAGCTGTCAATTATTTTTGTTTCTTACGCGGCACTTCTCAATGGGCTCTATGCACAACTCCACTACTTCCTGGACTTAGTGCTGCTCCTTTATTTCCTGTCTTACATTCCTGGACAAACTGATTAATCCAGGTGTGTCTGAGTAGTCCCAATGGTCAGACACACCTGGATTAATCAGTTTATCCAATAATGTAAGACAGGAAATAAAGGAGCAGCATTAAGTTCAGGAAGTATTGGAGCTGTGCAAAGAGCCCATTCATAAAAGTATGAATAGAACTCTGAAGAATAAGTCCCGCCTCCAAGGCTCCGGATCCATCAGTCAAATATCGATGGGAAATAACGTGTTGTTGTTTTTTTTGAATGATCGTACATAACAAACTCTCTAGGTGACGAAGAAGTTCGTCACGTTTTGAACTAAACACTTTTTCCATCAAGATTCCTCTTTGGGTTTCGGATTGTCAGTGCCGTAAGTAGTAAACGTTTATAAATGTTACTTTAACGGCACCGACAATCCAAAGCACATCGCATCACACACATCTAAGCCGTCCACGCGCCGGGCATATCAAACTGTTTATTGCCCTGCCTCTCGGTGATTATCCCATACTTATCACACGGCGCTTCTCAATGCCGCGGAATGCACACGTCCAGCATTTTTGACCGCTGTCAAGGAAAGTGGATTTCTTTGCCTCTGATTCACATCAACCCCAGCGTATTCGGTTGCTAAGCGACGTCAATGACTTTGGCCAACTATTTCTCTGATGATCGACGCTACGAATGATAACAAATACATTGTAAAAGTGACACACTTTGAAGTAGCCAATACTAATAATACCAATACTCTTTGGCTGGGATGCAATGATGAGGCGTCAGACAATCAAGTCATTTTAGCCTGAATACATTGGTAAAAAAGCACCAGAGCAGGTTGCTATTACCATGGACAGTATCAGAACGATAACCTGTTGAACTCTGCAGACCACTGCCACATAAATAAAGGTAAGACGCGATATTTATTGCTTACGATTTGCTGGTGCTGTGGCGAGGTCTTTTTTGTGTTTTTTGCACTCATGTGGTCGGCTGTTTTAACTTGTAATTGATAGTCGGTGGAGTCAGTCTCTTGTTGACTCAAAGTGACTTTTGGTCATTCTTGCTTTGCTTGAATTCTGGAATAATTGTGGTGGGGGGGGGGGGGGGGAGTATATGAGGTTTGGTCAGAATGCCTGATGTAGGCTAGATTGGATGGAATGCGTGTTGTGAATTGAGAACAGCCAGTTCATGATGTGATACAGCGTTCGGCTGTGCAACAAATATTTTTTTCCTTTTCAATCTCGACGACTTTTGTAGTGCTGTGTGTAGCCACACGTTTGCCCCTTCTGATCTTAAACACGCAGTTCATTTCCTTTCCTAGCTCCTCTTGTTTATGTTGGTAGCTTAGCCATGTCATGTCACGTTGTCAACATTGGTAACATGGAGCAGAACATAGTGGGGTCATATGTCCGATGCTTTTGGAAACGTCTCCTTCATGAACGTGCCAGACAGATTTTGTATACGTTTTATTCCTTAGTAATTAGCTACATGGGTATGCCGTCTTTCAGAACCTTTCATTACCGGCACAAGAGAGAAAAAAAGAGCGCATCCTCATTCTACCCAGCACGTCTGAAAAATGCACTTCCGAATGCGTCTCTGTCCCCAGCACATTTCAAACCAAACTGATGTAAGCACTGCTATCCCAAGCGTCGCATAATAATATGAGTGCATGTGTGCATGTCTTGACTCATGATGCTTTCATTAATGTGCACACACGGTATTATAAGTTGTACCTGAATTTCCTGAGGATGACATCATCAAAACGGATGGTGTGCACGTGATTGCTCAAAATGACACCGGATCACAGTCCTTTCTTTACAGTTAAATAAACGGAGCCTGTAGGAGCCATATTAAAGGGCTTAGTCAGTACAGAGCCGATGATGATGAAGCCATTCCTCAACAAGGTGACTGAGAACCTGCCAAGTCTTCCTGAACTCATTCACCATTTCTCAGTTCCCGCCTCGTTCGTAACATCGCTGTGACACGTCAGGCCTTGTCGTCTCCCTCGTCGACCAAACGCAAATCCTGCGGAAGGCGGTTACGGTGTTAAGAAACACGCAATTCTGAGACAACATAGACCATAATCGAGATAGACCACAACTATGGAAATAACTTGTTTTTCGACCGCTTTTTCCCTGACGTTTAGGCACTCCGCACGTGCTTAATAAACAAATGAGAATATATATAAAAAATCCCCTTCTTCTCACGTCTTTGAAGCTAATGCTGGTACAACATCGGCGGTAAGGTCGCCGCGTGTTTACATCAATCGCGCTCTTGACGAAAAGACCCACTTGGGAAGGAAGAAGCCAGGAACATGGCCACGGCTGATTACATCCCCAGGAACGAGAGGGTGCTCATCCCTCATAAATCACCCAGCCCACCACCCTTCATCGGGGGGGAGGCGGAGGCCGGGGAATGCGAGAGCAGACGGAGGACGGGGAGGCCGGGCATGGACAGCGAGCAGTACCGGAGACCCCAGACCCAATGCGCTGCGTCAATGATCGTCTTTACATTCAGCACACAGACGGTCGCTCTCATAGGGAGGGAGACGGAGAGAGGGAGACAGAGGGAGGGAGACAGAGAGGGAGACAGAGGGAGGGAGACAGAAGGAGGGAGACAGAGGGAGGGAGACGGAGAGAGGGAGACAGAGAGAGGGAGACAGAGGGAGGGAGATAGAGAGGGAGACAGAGAGCGAGACATAGGGAGGGAGACAGAGAGAGGGAGACAGAGAGAGGGAGACAGAGAGAGGAGGGAGACAGAGGGAGGGAGACGGAGAGAGGGAGACAGAGAGAGGGAGACAGAGGGAGGGAGATAGAGAGGGAGACAGAGAGCGAGACATAGGGAGGGAGACAGAGAGAGGGAGACATAGAGAGGGAGACAGAGAGAGGGAGGGAGACAGAGAGGGGGAGACAGAGAGAGAGGGAGGGAGAGAGAGGGAGGGAGGCAGAGGGAGGGAGACGGAGGGAGGGAGACGGAGGGAGACAGAGAGCCATCATGTGTGTGTGAGCGGCCTTACCGAGGGGTACGGGTGTGCTGCGCTGCTGGCCGTGTTGAGGTTCAGGGAGGCCAGGCTCTGGTCTGACAGGCTGGTGCTCAGACTTCCTCCCAGGCTGCCGGGACTCTCGCTGCCCTCCGTGTCCGCGTTGTACAACGCTACCTGTAACACACACACACACACACACACACACACACACACACACACACACACACACACACACACACACACACACACACACACACACACACACACACACACACACACACACACGAATGGCTTAATGTGGGAAGGTGATACACTATACAGCGTTGTTGTTGTTGTTGTTGTCATAATGTATTGTTCACTTATATTGCTGGATTGCACCACTGTATTATAGCTCGTCTACACCCTATTCTGTGAGCAACTTGAGTTTGTGTGTGTGCATGTTTTTTTTATGTGTGTTTGCGTGTGTGGGGGGCAGGGGGGGAGCTTTATATATGGTGGTAAATGTACTCTACACATGGTGGTAAAAACGAGAGTTGCAATCAAACACTTCATCAACACTTCATTATGCAATTTTACAACAAGATATATTTAGCCAGAGGAACTGAATCAAGTCAATCCAAAGTGAATCCGGCTCAAATGGGTCCAATTAATTTGACGTGGGAACCAGTGATGGACAATTAAATTGGATTTAGAAATGAAAGTCCTGCGAGCGTTTTGCTCCACCCATGCATTCGACGCTGAGCTGTGATGATTAATGAATACAGATGGTTCACTCAAAACACCAGGCTTCTACTTCCTGAACCTGGAAAGTCAGCCTTTCACGTCATACAGTTTGACAGCTACTGTACTGTACTGTACTGTACTGTACTGTACTATACAACAGCTTCACAACAGTAGAGACCTGAAAGGATTCAGTGTTCAGCCATACTAGAAAACTCAAAGCTCAGGTTCACACCAACCTCGTGCCTTAAACTTGTAACATAAAACCTGACTTGTAGCTTCACCTCTAACTTCAAACTTCAAACTTGTGCCTTTTAACTACAAACTTATCAACCTCCAACTTGCATAGTTTAACTTCTAACCTAACTTTCATCTTCTAACTTCTAACTCATAACTTGAACATGTCACTCACACCTAACCTCATCAATTGTAAACCTCTTGCTTGCCTCCGGTCACCTGATTTAACTCCCGTGTTACACACCTCCTGCAACTCCTAACATGTAAAGCGTGTCCCTTGTAAGTCATCCCTTGCAGCGGCACCTATGCCGTACCTTGTTGGTGACGGTGTTGATGGCCAGGCTGGGGGAGCTCCCGCCAGACATGATGCAGTCCATCCTCAAAGACTCGGACTCCAGGGTGTAGGGAGTGGACGCCTGTTCAGCAGGGGAAACATCCCATCCACCCCATTAAACTCCATCCAGTCAATAAAAGAAAGCTTCCCATTTGCATAGGAGAGCAATACTTGTGTTGCCAAAACAAGTAAGGAGCAAAGCAAAGAGGAAATTAAGAAAGCCCTGTTGCATATCCGCAAAAAAATGTTAATCTCGGTCAAAGTGGTAAAATAGTGGAATGAATCTGTGTGCGCCTGCTTTGAGTAACAGTGCGTGTGCACTGCACATCGCAGGAGCTGTAGTCTACCCCAGTACACTGGGAGCAAAGAGTATTTGGACTGAAATCGGTGCCTTGGATGTCATCATATTTAACAGGAGGTTACATAGTGCAGCTTCGTCTACAGCTGGATTGTCTCGCCTTGGAAGCCTATGACCTGTCTATCCCTTATCTGTGGCAAAGGCTGCGTCTCATTGACGCTCCAACAATGAGTTCATGCCTTTTTTCAATTCTCCTCAATGTTTGAGAAGGCATTTCAGGAGACGTGCCTCTGTGTCTGGTCAGAGTGAACCTCAGAGCCAAGCCACTGCTTTCCATTAAGTGTTCAGGAGGCCAGTGACGACGTTAATCGCATTGGTCCCGGACAAAACCCAGGGGGGGAAATGGGGTGCACCCTTTGCCTCAGATTCCTGGAAACAAGGGGCAGCTCATTTAATTTGGTTTAATTAGCACACACTTAGAACACGAGGATGAGGACTCGCAGCACGAGTCTGACTAGACGAAGGCAGACGTGTTTTTCATGACTTTCCAGAAAGGTGAGTGAGCAGTCCATTCTTATTTTTCATTTTTAATAAACATAAAAATGTAGAGTCGGCTCAGCTCGGCGTAAGGGATTCGGGAAGGCTCCGAGGTCGATGGAAGGTTAAACTGACGCAGACTGATTTGTTATAATAATAACAAAAAAAATGGAGGAAAGTATTTTCACTATTCTCAGGGTTCAAGGTATCTGGGCTGCGTCTCCCAAACTGCTTACAGTAAGAGGATTGGTGGGCAACAATGCAATCTTTAATTTATGATAAACTCCCCGGAGCAGAGAAAGTGTTTTTGTCGCGTTTTCCATGACTAAAGAAGACTTAGCGCGACAATAAGGACGAGGTGAAGATTCAAGGCAGTGTGTGGAAGCTGAGGAACCAGACAGAATACCTCGAGAGTGACGCATACTGAAAGGCGACAGACAGAAAGGTCGCTGCAGTGACAAACAGCGACATGGGTGAGTGGTATAATCACAGGTTTTATCAGAACATACATGTACATCTATGCATTCTGTATACATTAGTATTCTCGAGTAATGTTAAATTGATGGTATACTTTATTTATATATACCGTTTTGCTTTGCCTACCTTGCCCTATTCCATTTTGCACTATCTAGAATTTTTTTATTGTAAATATTACTTATCTTACTTTATTTAATTTTACCAAATTTTATTTGATCCGTTATACATAATGCACCGCGGGACAGAGACAAACAAAATTTCGGTTCTGCTATTTGTCTTGTACTTTTGTTGTAATTGACAATAAAGCTGACTTTGACTTTGGTGTCAAATCAGGAAATCAGTACATTAGTAAAAAATTCAGGTTTAATTTCTTTTCCAACTGTCCCAAAATATTATTTGCATTATTTTCAAATTTTGCTATGTCAGAAAATGAGAGCTGTGAAACATTTGCATAAGAAGAAATCGAGGTTAAGGAATATCTTGCATAAATGTATGACCCAATAGTCATTTTCTGTCCCAAATGAAACTATCATCGAGGTTATTTTGTACCCACACTCTGAGTAGTGACGAGCCGCAACAATTGGCGGCCGTCTCCTTCTCTAATCTTGTTGTTCTTCTTCTCCAGCGTGCGGCGGGCTACACTCTGGCCACCTCCTCCAATAGTTAAGGCTTCTCTAATTGTCCTTAGCCCATGTGACAGCCCCCACGTTCGTCTCCCCGCAACGTCCGTCGGCGGTGGGGGAGGAAGGGGGAGGGCCCTTCCGCGTTAGGACGGCGAGATGACAAGGCTCCGAATTAATTAACGTGCGTTAAGAAATAAAGAAATAATGAAAGGGAAAATAATAAAAGTTGGGGGAGGACCTTCCGCGATTAGGACGGCGAGATGACAAGGCTCCGAATTAATTAACGTGCGTTAAGAAATAAAGAAATAATGAAAGGGAAAATAATAAAATCGTTGGGGGAGGAAAATACGTCTAATGGCAGCCCAAGGGGCTTCTTGTGGTAATAAGCTGGAACACACGTCTCTAATCCCACCCTCCTCTGTCTCCTGGATTCTACCTCTCTTCAAACTCTCTCGCAACCTCTCTCTCAGATTCTACCTCTCCTTTATTCTCTCCCTCTCATTCTCTATTTCACTCCCCGCTTCAAATCTCTCACTGAGACTCTCTCTCTCTCTCTCTCTCTCTCTCTCTCTCTCTCTCTCTCTCTCTCTCTCTCTCTCTCTCTCTCTCTCTCTCTCTCTCTCTCTCTCTCTCTCTCTCTCTCTCTCTCTCTCTCTCTCTCTCTCTCTCTCTCTCTCTCTCTCTCTGCCCCAACCCCACCGCTCGCTCGTATAATAACTCTCTCTCTCTCTTCCTCGTTGTCTACTTCTCTTCTCTCTCTCTCTCTCTCTCTCTCTCTCTCTCTCTCTCTCTCTCTTCCTCTCTCTCTCTCTCTCTCTCTCTCTCTCTCTCTCTCTCTCTCTCTCTCTCTCTCTCTCTCTCTCTCTCTCTCTCTCTCTCTCTCCATCTGTTTCTACCTCACTCATTCCCTCTCTCCCTCTCTCTCTCCCCATTTCCATCTGCCTCTCTCTCTATTTCTCTCTCTCAAGCTCCTGCAGCAATGCTCTTTGCCCAGGGGGAGAAGAAGAGAGCAGAGGGAATATAATGAATTGAGTTATATATAGTTATTTATAGTAACACACAAGAAAACATACACACACACACACAGAAATATACGATGAACGGTGGACACACAGGCATTAATATCTGAAGATAGACCAATAGACAGAGATAGAGATAAAGATAGAGATAAAGAGATAAAGATAGAGAGAGAGATAGTGAGAGAGAGAGAGAGAGAGAGAGAGAGAGAGAGAGAGAGAGAGAGAGAGAGAGAGAGAGAGAGAGAGAGAGAGAGAGAGAGAGAGAGAGAGAGAGAGAGAGAGAGAGAGAGAGAGAGAGAGAGAGAGAGAGAGAGAGAGAGAGAGAGCGACCAGAAAGCAGGTGGGCAGACAGACTAGATGGTGATTATTTTAGCCAGACATACAACAAAACAATGAGCAGCAAGCAAAGGCGAAATGGAAAACGACTAAATAAATAAATACAGACCACAAACCCAATCAAAACGCACTAATGGTCAATCTGAGCAAGACTGAATGCAGTCCAACGACCATGAGAGAAGCTCTGATACACGGAGCGGTCCTTCAGAGCGTTTATTGGGCACTTTGGAAACGTTTTCAGAACAAGGACGGTGGAATTGGTCTTGTATTGTCTTGTATGAATTACCAGTGTGGTGAATATGATTGGGAGAGGGAGAGCGCTTCATTTAAGCATGGACCCTTAATGTAGAGAACAGCACAGCAGCATTGGCGCTAGGCTTTTACCTTTGTCCAAAAGCGCCATAACAAAGAGTCACAGGACTGTACCGCAGCCACGGCGGTGCCAGAATATTCTAACAGCAAGGCAGATTTTAATATATGCAGTGTACTGCATATGGACGTAGATCTGTTTACCGCTTTTGTTTCTGTTTATCTGTCACACCAATGACACACATTTATCCCCTGCTTGCTAGGCACACAACAGATGTCGGCAGGGGGAAGAATGTAGCAGGCTCTCACCAGGAAGGAGGATAGAAACAACCCAATCACACCAGCGTTTAATGATCAATCGAGAATAGCTTCAAACGAATTTTAGACTTATTTAACTCGTGACTGTTGTTGTCATCCAAATACAATCTGGTAATGACGTTGTAGCTATTGATTCAAAAACATTCCAGGAAAAGGAAACCGAGAGTTTAGATCAAATATTGAGGACACTGAGATAGAGAGTTTAGATCCAATATGGAGGACACTGAAAAAGAGAGTTTGGATCCAATATGGAGGACACTGAGACAGAGTTAAAATCCAATATGGAGGACACTGAAACAGAGTTTAGATCCAATATGGAGGACACTGAAACAAGAGTTTAGATCCAATATGGAGGACACTGAAACAGAGAGTTTAGATCCAATATGGAGGACACTGAAACAGAGAGTTTAGATCCAATATGGAGGACACTGAACAAGAGAGTTTTTCAGTGTCAAGAGATCCAATATGGAGGACACCCAGACGGTCGCAGCCTCGCTGCATTCAGCCAGGTGCTATCAGCAGGTCACAGGACAGAGCTAAAGCCGCATACTTGTAATGCAGGGCTGATGTTGCAGCTCTGTCTAGCCAAGAAAACGCCTCCGTCACAGCACTCGCTCGCACAAAGCAATACATAGAGATAGGTCCCTCTGATAGGTACTGCTGAGAAACCAATTCTGCCTCTCAACCACTGCCTATACCCTCTTGACAGATGTATTTTTTCAATTCTGTTGCTGAGGCCGGTTGATGTGTTGGGGAACGAGACGCGGGCTCCTCCGCCCGCGTTCCTGTCAATCACCAGGACTCTTTCAAAAAGAAACGCATCAGACTACAACAATCTGATCAAAAACGTCTCGACCCCGAGAAGGAAAAACAATGAAACCCTTTAGAATGTTAAGTGTAACGTTGGTGAGACAAAGTACACCCACCATCACACGCCTTTCAGCGATGAGGCCCTTTTGAACAGACATGGTTTCCCTTCTAGCTCTGAAAGGTTCTGGTATGTAGTACGCGTAGAAGTCGACCCCACCAGGTAGTCAGAATTGCTATTTGGAGAGGGGAGGTTGTGGTGTATCCAAATAAGATTAAAAACTACTTAAGGAATGAACGGTGGCACGGCCCCAAAGAAATATAGATTGGTCTTAAATGTCCTCGTCATCCCAATTTTCTCAATTGTATATTTTGTACAACTTGGAGTTTCAGTCAGTCATTCTTCCCTGGTAGAGTAAGGTATTTCCACAACATTTCAACATAGGGACTACAGATGCAAATTAGCTTAAAGCTAAAATCTGGTATAGTGCATCAAATGGCAACATTTATGTTTTAACTGTACATTGTCCCTTTTAAATAAATTAAAATTGAATTTCATCGAATTGCCCCAGAATGGATTCAAAAGTCTCCGATGGTCGGCCATGGAGGGCCTGTGGTTGATTTGCTGGTTTGAGCCGCCTCCCCTGACACGAGCCTGACTGATTGGCCTCTGGGGCTGAGGGCGGCTGCTCAACTGCATTGAGTAATCAATGTGCACAGGTTTAACCAGCCATCACCACACACACACACACACACACACACACACACACACACACACACACACACACACACACACACACACACACACACACACACACACACACACACACACACACACACACACACACACACACACACACGAGGGAGAGCTCTCCTGCATGGGTCTGTCATCTGTTTTCTTAAACTCTCCAATAAACCAGTGTAAAGTTCAACACCACCCACCTGTATCCTGGTTTTTGGATGTGCCCCGTAAAAGCCACGTCAAAGATGGCGTGTATTGCATGGCATTGCCACATCTGCACTCAGGTAGTAAATCAGGTAAGTCCCCGGCCTGCTTTCAGGTATATATTGTTACTGAGCCGGGCTCCTTACCCGCTCCCCGGACCGCGGCCTCTTCTTGGGCCGGCTGGGCACCGAGTCCTCCTTGGGGTTGTTGTCGATGGCCCAGTAGGATCCCTGCAGACGGAGGGAAACATGGGGTTCAGCAGGCTGAAGCACCCGAGTGAACTTAAATACTGACCCTCCCCAAGTGCTCATGATGCCCTACTTTCAGCTGGGCTGTGACGACAGGGAATGTGTGGGGATTTTTTTATATCACCCCATGGTCATTCTTAATTTCTGCACCACGTATTTAGTCAAGTTAGAGTCTATTGTATTTTTATAAACTGTAATTACAGTTCCAGTCTGAAAGGAATTCACAGGTCAGACCAACCACCCCGAGCCCTAGGCCTAGGTTCCTTGTTCCTAGGGCCTAGGAACAAAAACCCAAAAACAAGAAAGTAGGAAACACAGATTAGAGATCTATAGGGATGACTAGGAGTAAAAGATGCCAGCTATTCAGTTTTATAATGCAACATAGAGCAATACAAAGCAGTATTGAAGGTTACTTATTGAACATTAAATTTGTGTGCAATCATCTGTGGTTCCTCAAGCCTGCTGTGATGCTGCCTCGTTTCCTTCCAACGGGAGGAATAGAAATAAAACAAACGTCCAATGCAAAAAAATAAATAAAACTGAAAACACAGGACTACTTCACATCAGGTAAACTCATGGCATCCGTCTTTATTCCTTTAGCCCGCGTCTGTAGCCAATCGATTCCCACCAGACCAAATTCTGTGTTGTGGTTTCTTCCTGATGTGGGGGCGAGGGGGGTGGGTGGGGGGTGTTCTTTCCCTTAGCCGTGAAATCAGCTGAAATCCTTTGGACACGCCGGGCGGAAAAAAAACAAAGCAAGAAGAAACCCAAAGCTGCCGCCTCCTTAAGACATACAAGGTGAAGCAGAGGAAATCAATTGTTTTTAGGTCCTTTATTTTCTCCACTCTTTTTTATTTTTTGTGCGCTACCTTCTTGTTTTTTTTCCCTTCCCTTCGCTCGCCTACTTCTCTTCAGGGGTCCTGAGCAGCCCACCGCCCTCAGTGGGTTCAAGTCAGTGCATCACACACACACACACACACACACACACACACACACACACACACACACACACACACACACACACACACACACACACGCATACACACGCAAGCACATACACAAACAAGCACACGCATGTATGCATGTGCACACACAAACACGCCCACACACACACAAAAGGACAAACACACAAACTCACAAATGCATACACCGACAGACACAAACACACACACACACACTAACACACAAACACACATGCACACACACACACACACACACACACACACACACACACACACACACACACACACACACACACACACACACACACACACACACCTTCTCCCATGGTCTCCTCCCCCTGTTCCGAGTGAGCTCCCCATCTCAGAGTCGGCCTGCACCACGCTGCCAATTAATACCAGACCCATGCATGATTTAGCTCACCCACTCGCCCAGCGCAACCTGCTCACACGCAGACACCCCTTGCTGGGCTATCGATTGGTTCGATCCTGGGGCCAAATTAAGGTGCCGGTCAGGTCCAAGTCAGGTTAATGGGGGTGGGGGGGGCTGCTGTAGTATTGCTGGGTTATCTTTTTGTGTGTTTCTCTGAATCTTTGTAGTATTCTGGTCTCTCTTCTCAAGCCCAAGGATTCAGTATGAATTATTTAAGCTCACTTCCTTCTAAATTCTTTTTTCAATGGCCAAACCCACCATAACCACCCCCCCCCACAAACCCTCGGACACAAACCCCTCCCCCCCACACACACACACACACACACACACACACACACACACACACACACACACACACACACACACACACACACACACACACACACACACACACACACACACACACACACACACACAAAAGAGCTAAAATAAATTGCCCAATAAGTTTTGTGAAAATTTGAAAAGTTTTGCTAAGGGAGTTTGTCAAAAAGGCGGAATGCCTTTTCAGTAAAATGCAGACCTTTAAACTTGCATTCAAACCCCCCCAGAAGAGGGTCACGCTTCACTGATCTACAATAATTACACACTTCCTCCCTTTGAGGAGTGACTATTTGGATTCAAATTCTGCAATCAGAATCACACCGCTTTTAAAAGGCACTTTAAAATGGAATCACACACACAGTGCACCTCTGCGATCAGCATGTACGCACACATGTAGGAGCACATAGTTATAATCGATACATACAGAGCGGTAGAGAGAGGTAGAACGACAGAGAGAGAGCGAGTGAGAGACATAGAGAGACATAGAAAGAAAGAGAGAGAGACAACATAGAGAAAGAGAGTAAGAGACAGAGACAGAGACAGAGAGAGAGAGAGAGAGACAACATAGAGAAAGAGAGTAAGAGACAGAGACAGAGACAGAGACAGAGAGAGAGAGACAACCTAGAGAAAGAGAGTAAGAGACAGAGACAGAGACAGAGACAGAGAGAGAGAGACATAGAGAGGTCTAGAAGGGTAGATAGCGCGCAAGCTAATAGAACACAACAGATAGCGGTGCCGGTGTATTATTATACTTATTATTTATTAGTCCCTGTACCACATTATTACTTGGCAGAATCAATATGTGAAGAGCAGCCGTGAAAAGCCAACACTGCATCAGGCATTCAGCACAGGCACCTATGGAGCTAGAAATTGCTTTTAAGCGCAGACGGTGTGTGTGTGTGTGTGTGTGTGTGTGTGTGTGTGTGTGTGTGTGTGTGTGTGTGTGTGTGTGTGTACATACGAACATACGTGTGCACAGTCTGACACACGCGTGTGTGTACATACGAACATACATGTACACAAACACACACACGCGCAGGCTCGTCTGCGCGCGCGCACACACACACACACACACCACACACACACACACACACACACACACACACACACACACACACACACACACACACACACACACACACACACACACACACACACACACACACACACACAGCCTCACAGTACGAGTCCTAACACATGCAGGCTAACATCTCCGCGGTGATATCGGTGGGAGTGTGAACAGCCTCGCGTTGCCACACTCAAGGTGAGCCGTTCACCGTTCTCTTATTAGTGCACGAGGTGGACTCACTTTCCCAGGGTCGTCTTTGGAGCGAGGCACTTTGAGAAAACACTTGTTCAAGGACAGGTTGTGTCGTATGGAGTTCTGTGGAAGAGAGAGACGCAGAGGGAGGGAGACAGAGTTGAGAAAGAGAGAGAGAGAGAGGGAGAGGGGAGACAAAAGGCATAAATAGAGTTAAGAATGAACAGTTAATAAATCAATTTTGCTCATAATTTCTCTCGTTGAGCGAAACTAATGTCCATTCAAACACCCCGAAATGTGTGTGTTTGTGCATGTGTGTGTGTGTGTGCGTGTGTGTGTCTGTGTGTGAATGTGTGTCTGTGTGTGAGGGGGTGTGAGCGCACATGCCTGTGTGCGTGTGTGTTCGATTGAATTCAGCATGAGGTGTGTGTGTTTGTGGTTGCCTCCATGCTTGCATGTGTACAAATTGACAGTTGGATAAAGCCTGAAGCAAAAAAAAAAGTGTGTTCATGTGTCAGAGCACGAGAGAGAGAGAGAGAGAGAGAGAGAGAGAGAGA
>OLKM01000316.1:0-55295 GCA_900291075.1 Melanogrammus aeglefinus
ATAGTTTAGTATTGTATCGTATAGTTTAGTATTGTATCGTATAGTTTAGTATTGTATCGTATAGTTTAGTATTGTATTGTATAGTTTAGTATCGTATCGTTTAGCATCATATCGTATCGTTTAGCATCGTATCGTTTAGTTAAATATCATTTTGTTTAGCATTGTATCGTATGGTTTAGTATCGTATAGTTTAAAATCGTATCATATAGTTTAGCATTGTTTTGTTTAGCATCGTACCATATAGTTTAGTATCATATAGTTTCGTATCGTATCATATAGTTTAGTATCGTATAGTTTAATATCATATCATATAGTTTAGTATCGTATAGTTTAATATCGTACCATATAGTTTAGTATTGTTTTGTTCCGTATCGTTTGGTTTCTTTCAGTTGAGGGCCGTTCAGGGATTGGTTTGGTGTTTTGATCCCAATGCCTAACCTCTGCCTGCTCCCTGATGTATTTGAGGTCTCTATACATCTGGTAGACAGATGGCTAAATAACCACGGTAGGTAGATAGAGGGACAGACAGCCCATCCAACCATGTCAGTCGGCCTGAATGACATGATTGACCGGGCTTATAGCAGGCCTGCCACAGCCACAGACACCGGACGTTTTTCTTTTTTTTTTGTCAGAACAAATGTATTTATTGATTGATGCCTGGAAGAACCTCAACGATGATGACGTCTCAAATAAACGGCCGATGGCAGCATGGACTGACCTGGGATCTTGAGATTCAGGCCACATGTGCTTCCCACGGAGGCGATGGACGAGGCCTGTCGCTTGGTGGTGATGCTCTCCTTCATCCTTCCCTCCCCCGTCATCTTCACTGAGAATGGACTTCCTGGAGAGGGACAGAGTGGGCAAGATCAGTCAATGTAGCCAAGGCAAGGCAGGGCAACTTCATTTAGTAGTTTAGCAGTTTTCAAACGCGAGGCATACTCAAACTGCTTCCCATAGAAACTCTGTTATACAATAAAATGAAATAATAAAATAAAACAGATAAGAAAAAGAATACAAAGGCAAAGTTGAGCAGAAAGCTAAAGCAAACGTACAATAAAATGAAGCAATAAACTGAAAATAGATAAGCCAAAGAAAATAAACGCTTAAGTTTACAAATGCATTCTAGAAAGTGTATTGTATTTAAGATTTAGCAGAACATAAAAGACGATTGTGATGACGCAAGACGGGCTCACCTGGAATATGCTTATCCGCAAACTTGATGTTCACCACGTAGTTGCCCGGCTCGGTGGGACAGTAGGACACCTTGCAGGTGCCATCCTCCATGTCCTCACAGTTGATGTCCACCTTGCTGGGACCCTCCACTGACAACGCCAGACCCCCGTAACCTGAGGAGACCCAGAGGGGGGAGCAGGGCCGGGGAAAAACCACAGGAAGTGAGGCGTCTGTTTGCTGCTCCGTACCGCATAAACACTGACTTCTGTTACTTTTACATTTTCATCGCATTTAGCAGATGCCTTTTATCCAAAAAGCGACTTAAAATAAGAACATTTGTCATGAGAAAGAGAAACCACGATAAATCACCGTCGGTGCAGTAAAGATGTTCATAGAACCGAGTGCCAAGCACTAACAATCTCTAGGTTAACCCATTCCCCGTAACCAACAAAGACAGCTAGGACAAGATGCTACACAACACAAGTACCACAACTAAATACGACATACAATAAGTACGTACATGAAGTGCCAGGACGTACGACACACAACAAGTAGGAGGGGGCGGGGGGGGGGGACAGGGTGGCGATGCAGGTGAACTCTGAATCCCTGTTCAGCCGTACCTGCGTTCCTGGTGTCCACGAAGAACTCTGCCATCTCGAAGGTGTGCGCCTCGGTCAGGCCTTTGCCGAAGGCCTTGACGCGGCTGGCCTCGCCGATCTCCGACTGGCCCACCATGATCTTGAAGGGGCTGTTGGCCACATGCGCGCCATTCTTCCTCACACTGACCTCGTGCTCGCCCACCTCCTTTGGCGTGAAGGAGATGCCTGGGAGAAAGAGAACGGCCGGACAGTGAACACCCGATCGATACCCGAAGGGGGGGGGGGGGGGGTCGCCACAAATAATAGCGGGAATGAAAAGCTGAAGATTAAAAACCACAGCCAGAGTTTACAATATAACAATAAAAGAAGAAGGCAGAATGGGCAGGGGACTGAGTCTGGTGAACCGGGGTAGACGGTCTTAAACTTTAAGACTGTGACTTTGACCAAGAACTATATAAATAAACATGGATCCCCTCTGTTAAAAGATGGCAGTTTAACAAGCAGTCAAGAGAAGAGAGAATCAAGCGAGACTCTGTAGTGTTTTCATTCCAGACTTAAGGCTCGACTGCGCTGAGCCGGCGGATCAGCGCGGCCGCGACGTCGTGTCCCCGCTCACCGATGTGCCTGTTGGGCAGCCTCTTCAGGAGACAGGGCTCCTCGTTCCCCGACGGCGCTCTGATGCTGGCGCTCAGAACACTCAAATCCGTCTCCGCGATCTTCAGAGAGAGGTCGGCCGCCGTGCCCACGTTTAACTGAGACGTCCGGGTGATGGTGTCATCCCCTGCACAGGGGGAAAAACACTCACAGGGTGAGAGTCGGAACCTCGAACCCGAGTCACGTCGAACCCCGCCGAGTGACACTCGTGCATTTTTAATGCGATGACAGCTGGAATAAAACAGAGGGGATTCTGGGAGGTCGGGTTGAAGCGGTGTCTCACCAGCTATCTTGGCGGTGAAGGGGCTGCCGGGGATGTGCTTGTTGTCAAACTTGACGATCACGCTGTAGTCTCCGGGCACGGTGGGCAGGTAGGACACGGTGCAGGTGCCGTCTTTGTTGTCCTTGCAGGTGATCTCCGCCTTCGAAGGGCCCTCCACCGCAAGCGAGAGACCCCCTGCAACGGGACCCAGGGTGGCCCCCCGACATGGCGTTTAGCTGATGGCACTTTCGATGATCACCTGTGTGTGTGTGTGTGTGTGTGTGTGTGTGTGTGTGTGTGTGTGTGTGTGTGTGTGTGTGTGTGTGTGTGTGTGTGTGTGTGTGTGTGTGTGTGTGTGTGTGTGTGTGTGTGTGTGTGTGTGTGTGTGTGTGTGTGTACCTTCTCCTGCGTTCTTGGTCACCACGGTGAAGGTGGACGCCCTGTTGACCATGCCGTAGCTCAAGCCCGGCCCGTAGGCCGTCACTATGCCGCTGTTGGTGGCGTCAACGTAGAACTGCATGGGGCTTCCTGTAGAACAGAGGCAGAGGAACATCGTGAGCCAATCTATTATTTAGAAAGGAGTAGCATATCTGCAGATAACATTATACTTTGGGTTTGAAAACTTTTCCGAAGTTCTTTTTTTTTTTTCTTGTTTCTTGTTTCTTCAAGTAAAAAAATCTATAATAATTGCTGCCTCCTGTGTATATAGAATAAGTATGCCTCATACTTTATATATCTTTTTTTGATTAATGTTCTTCTTTTTTTTGGAAGAGCATATCTATGAAAAATAATAAAAACGTGTTGAGGTTCTGGCAGGTACGATGTGTGGCTCTCACCTGGGATGTGGTTTCCTTCGTACTTGATGTCCATCTCGTGGAGGCCTCTCTCTGTGGGCTGGAACTTGACAGTGATGGTGCCATCCTTATTATCCGTGATGTGTGGACGGGCCGTCTTGCCTGAGGGCATACGCACTTCACCTGGACACAACACACCAGCACGGTTCAATGTGGTGCAATGACTAGCTTTTCTGTTGGTATTATTCTCCAAAATCCCCAATGTTTATGAAAGTGCAGGGAATTTCCCTGAAGGAGCATTCCCAAGGGATCAATAAAGTGTCTATCTTATCTTATGTGTATGTGTGTGTGTGTCTGTGTGTGCATTTGTGTATTCCACATGGTGCACATGCGTGTGAGTGAGGCTTGCGTGTCTGTGTTGTTCGCGTGTGTGTGTATGTGTGTGTTTTTGTGGGTCTTTGTGCGTGCATGTGTGTGCGTGTGTGCACGTGCATGTTTCTGGTTTGCGTGTCTCTGTATGTGCATGTGTGTGTGTGTGTAAATGTGTGTTTTTGTGTGCACGTGCATGTTTCTGGTTTGCGTGTCTGAGTGCGTGCATGTGTGTGTATATGTGCACGTGTTCGTGTGTATCTGGTTTGCAGATCTACATACGTGCATATGTGTGTGTGTGTGTGTGTGTGTGTGTGTGTGTGTGTGTGTGTGTGTGTGTGTGTGTTGTGTGTGTGTGTGTGTGTGTGTGTGTGTGTGTGTGTGTGTGTGTGTGTGTGTGTGTGTGTCTGTGTGTTTGTGTGTGTGTGTGTCTGTGTGTCTGTGTGTGTGTGTGTGTGTGTGTGTGTCTGTGTGTGTGTGTGTGTCTGTGTGTCTCTTTGTGTGTGTGTGTGTGTGTGTGTGTGTGTGTGTGTGTGTGTGGTGTGTGTCTGTGTCTGTTTGTGTGTGTGTGTCTGTGTGTGTCTGTGTGTGCCTGTGTGTGTGTGCCTGGGTGTGTGTCTGTGTGTCTGTATGTATGTGCCCATGTGTGTGTGTGTGTGTGTGTGTGTGTGTGTGTGTGTGTGTGTGTGTGTGTGTGTGTGTGTGTGTGTGTGTGTGTGTGTGTGTGTGTGTGTGTGTGTGTGCGGGCTCTGACCTGTGATCTCTCCCTGCTGTGGAGTGAAGGGCACCACCAGGTTGAGGGGGCGGAAGAGGGGGTCCACACTGTCTCGGGGCGCCACCGGCTCGTTGGAAGCCTGGCAATTTTCCACGACAACATAAACAAATTCAATTCCGTCCCAGCGCAACGCAGACAGCACACCGGGAGCGTCTGGACGGCCACGGCCGTAATATATATACTGTATATATATATATATATGTACATGAATATATGTTTGTCTATCTGCCTGCATGTCTGTTTGACTTGTCTGTGTCTCTGGCTTTGTGTCTCTCTGTCTGACTGTGTGTCTGTCTGTGTCTCTGGCTGTGTGTCTGTCTCTCTGTCTGTGTCTCTGTCTGTCTGTCTGTCTCTCTGTCAGTGTATTTGGCTGTGTGTCTGTCTGTGTCTCTGTCTGTGGGTCTTTCTCTCTGTCTGTGTCTCAGTCTCTGTCTGTGTGTGTGTGTGTGTGTGTGTGTGTGTGTGTGTGTGTGTGTGTGTGTGTGTGTGTGTGTGTGTGTGTGTGTGTGTGTGTGTGTGTGTGTGTGTGTGTGTGTGTGTGTGTGTGTGTGTGTGTCTGTCTGTGCGCTGTCTGTGTCTCTGTGTGTGTGTGTGTGTGTGTGTCTGTCCCTCTGTCTGTGTCTCAGTCTGTGTCTCTGTCTGTGTGTGTGTGTGTGTGTGTCTGTGTCTGTGTGTCTGTCTGTGCGCTCTCTGTGTCTCTGTGTATGTGTGTGTCTGTCCCTCTGTCTGTGTCACTGTCTGTGTCTGTGTCTCTGTCTGTGTCTGTGTGTCTGTCTGTGCGCTGTCTGTGTCTCTGTGCGTTTGTGTCTGTCCCTCTCTCTGTGTCACTGTCTGTGTCTCAGTCTGTGTCTCTGTCTGTGTCTCTGTGTCTGTGTGTCTGTCTGTGTGCTGTGCTCTGTCTGTGTCTGTGTCTCAGTCTGTGTCTGTCCCTCTGTCTGTGTCACTGTCTGTGTCTCAGTCTGTGTCTGTCTGTGTCTCTGTGTCTGTGTGTATTCCAGCGTCCCACTCGGGGTCCATTGGTTGGCTACTCACCACCACGTGGAAGGGGCTCTTGGGGATGTTCTGCCCGCCGAAGCCGATGGTGATGACATACTTCCCCGGCTCGGGCGCGGTGTAGTAGATGTCAAAGGTGCCGTCGTGGTTCTCCACCACGTCCATGTCCAGCTCCGACCCCTCGGGGGTCATGACCTTGCAGGTGACCTTGCCCTTGCCGGCTGCCTTGGCGTCCACCGTGATCACCGTGTCCTCGGAGGTCTGGAGTCTCTGGAGACCAGCTGGGCAGGGGGGGGGACGCAAGCGAGGGGGGAGGAGAGAGAGGAGGGGGGGGGGGGTGGTTGGGGAAGGGAGGAGGAGGGGGGGAGGAGGGGAGGAGGGGGGGGAGGGAGGGGAGGAGGAGGGGGGAGGAGGGGAGGAGAGAGAGGAGGGGGGGAGGAGGGGAGGAGGGGAAGAGGGGGGAGAGGGAGGAGGAGGAGGAGGAGGCGAAGGTAGGGGAGGAGAGGGGAGGGGGAGAGGAGGAGAGGGAGGGAGGAGCGGGGGGAGGGGGAGGGAGGGGAGAGGAGAAGGAAGGCAAGGAAAGGATGGAGAAGGAAGCAAGGAAAGGATGGAAGGAAGGAAGGAAGGAAGGAAGGAAGGAAGGAAGGAAGGAAGGAAGGAAGGAAGGAAGGAAGGAAGGAAGGAAGGAAGGAAGGAGTGAAGGGAGGAAGGAGTGAAGGGAGGAAGAGAGGCGTTGAGTTCATCTGAATGGATTTGTAGTTGTGGATTGCGGTGATCTCTCTACTTGCTGTTCACTGAGAGCAGAATCCTGCCTCAGAATGAAGCCTTCTGTTACTTACAAACGCATTGGCCTCCAATAGACACTGGAAAACAAAGAACAAAGTCATCAGGACCAGCAAATATTCCCTTTCAAATCGTGTTTCTGAATAGGCTGCTCATTTATTTATTTTTTCCTCTTTAAACCTCCTTCATTAATTCATTCTGTTTATGGTTTGAACCTTTAAAGGTTTTCTATTGCTCCGTTGTTGTTATTTTTATGCAAACATTTCATCTTGCACTTTTTACTTTTACATTCACATCATGGTGATGCCTGTCCACAACGTGCTCCTTGCTGTTTACACAGGCCTCCCTCAGACAAGAGATCTGCCTCAATGAGATTTCCCCCCTTTGTCAATAAAGTTTCAAACAAAACTCCACCTCTCCACCCTCACCTGTGAGCAGACACTTGCTGGCGTCGCCGGTGGGCAGGGACTTGATGCGGTAGGGCGAGTACGGGATCTCGTCCCCTCCATACTTGATGGTGATGGTGTAATTCCCGGTGGAGTCCGGGACGTACGACACGGTGTAGGTACCGTCCCAGTTGTCCTGGATGCTGGCCTTCTTAGGCTTGCCTTCCGGGTCCTGTGGCCAACAGTTCACAGAGAAATTATTAATTGCCGGTGGGGAATACGGACATTATACTATGATTTTTATTGTTTAAATCAATTACAGGATGTGATTTTATTGATGACGTTATTAAAATCCCAATGGGTCTGCATTGACTACTGAGCTGTCCAGGTTAGCTACGATATTTTAGCTACGCTAGTTGAAACGTTACACATTGCGACTTTAATAAGACACTTTCCATGTGGAATCTTATCCCTTGTCGCTTTAAAATAAAAAAAAACACGAATTGCAGATTTGTTTTCTGAGCCGTTGGTATTTCCGACAAACCAAAATAAAAACAGTACACACACGTTCTCAAAGTCAAGTTCAAACTAAGTGTGCGCTTCCGACTGTGGTACTCCACCCACCAGAATCTGCACGGTGAGCAGTCCTTCTCCTGCATCTCGCGCGTCGATGGTGAACTCCACGGGGATGCTGGCCGACACTCCTTTGGTGTCCAGCCCAGGGCCGCTGGCCCGCACCTTGCTGGCATCGTGGCCCGGCTGGGACTTCACCTTGAAGGGACTGGTGGCACAAAGAAGAGGACATCAGCTCAAATAGCCTGCGGGAATTTCGGCACTATCCTGCTATTTCGGCACTTTTGCACTTTACTATACTGCACCTTTATTTGAACCACAATAACTACCTCATAAAACTGTGGTTACATTATACAGAATATTCTATTCTATAGTGTTTATTTGTTGTTGTCTTTTTGCAATAATATGTAATTATGTTATTTAATATGTTTTGTTGTAAATATATTAATAGCACATTGGAGTATGGGGAAACACAATTTCGGTCCCCTATGAAACTTGTTGGATTGTCGGTCTGACAATAAAGTCCACTTTGACGTTGACTTAATGCGCCAGATTTAGTTTCCAGCATGGTTTATCTCAATGGGTTCTGGGCCGTACGAGAAGAGATCCTCCATGTGCATGCTTAGGGTAGGTGTCGCGGGGTCTGTGACTGGGATCCATCGTGTCTCAAGGTTCTCCGGCGGGACCTGTATATGATCTCACCTGTGGGGGACTTCCTGGTCGCTGTACTTGACCGCCACGGTGTACGGCCCGTCCTGGCCTGGGGTGTAATGGACCGTGTGAGTTCCGTCGCCGTTGTTCTTGACACCCACTGGCTCAGCGGTGCCTGTGTTGAACAGTACAGGGAGCATAGAGATAAACCCAGTGCCACACTGTACATCTCCCCTTATTCTCAAAGAAGAGCACTTTCTACCTGCCGTGGGAAAGACTGAAGAGCTATTATTGGGAGTGTAACTCGTAAGAAAAAGGCCACAGCCATACGTGAGTCAGCAGAGTGAAATTGTCTGTTCGAGTATCCGTTTAGAGTTGACTGGGCCTTGGCTCATCCGTGTGAGCCAATTGAGATTGCACCCCCCCCAGGCTGGGCTGCTCTCAGGGCAGCTTTACTCTGATTGGATCAGGGAAATCTAATCTCGCCTGTCAATCACAGGCGAGCGGGGGCGAATTTTGTTTGTTCAGTTTCAGAATCGTTATCTCTTCTACTGCTCTCTGCTCTCTCTGGTCTCTGCTCTCGAATCCTGGCCACAGCCCCATTAACTCTGCCCACCACCCCCCGCCACCCCGCTGCCACAGCACACTCGTCTCTCACATCCTAGCCACAGCCTCTTTAAAGCTGCCCCCTCCATAACGGATGCCTCCGACGAATATGCAAGATCTTTTGGCCTGGTAAGATCTCCAACAATGACCTGTACAAGAAAACGGGAGGCGCCGGAGCGGAGCATCACCAGGGAGACAACGCGCCACACGCCTGAGATGGCTAGGACATGTGTTGAGGCTAGACCAGGGTCACGAAAGTCGCACCCCCAGGCAAAAGAAAACCTGGGAGAATCACGGGGAGAGGCCCAACACGCTGCCAGGGACCAAGTGACATGGAGAGTGCTCACTGAAGCCTTCTGTCCCATGAGGGACCGAGAGAAGGGGTTGTAGGAGTAGTAGCCCGGCCCCCCCCCCTCAAAGCAAACGCGTCTCGCTGACCTGTCGGCCCGTAGAGCTTGACGTTGAGGGGCGCCTGGCCGGCCTTGGTGCAGTCCACCGTGAAGTTCTGGGGGACGTGGGCCCTCACCCCGCTTCCCAGGCCGGGGCCCGAGCACTTGACCTTGGTGGGGTCCACAGGGTCTCGCACGGGCACCCGGAAGGGGCTGCCGGGGATGGGGTGGCCCCCGTAGGTGATGTTGACGTCGTAGTCCCCGGCGGCGAAGGGGACGTACTCAACGCTGCAGCTGCCGTCCTTGTTGTCCTTGCAGGACATCTTGGACTCCGAGGCCCCCTCCACAGTCAGGCCCAGGCCACCCGTACCGGCCCCCCTGCGAGGGGAAGCGACCCGCCACAACGTCAGCGTAAGGAAGTCATCAGCGTCCCCGGTGACAACTGTGTTCATACGGAACCTGTGTAGCCCCCGCGTTTTGCAATGCTACACCTTTCAAAGTTCAAAGTTCAAAGTCACCTCTTATTCCAAAATGTGTCCGAGACAAATAGAGGAATCTGAATGGCTTTTTGTCTCTGGCCCACGGTGCAATAAGTAGATAAGGATAACAATTAGTAAACTGAAATAGAATAAGTAATAATTACAATAAATAAATTCTAAATAGTGTAAAATAATTCTTAATAGTGCATGCAACAACACACATGGGCAATTTATAACTAGGTCAATGACCCTGCCAGAGAATGTAATTATAAGCATTCGTAAAGAAGTATCTGTATCAGCATCGGTCGAAGCTTTGCCACAACACAAATCCCTATCATGAAAGACTAACACGCATGGATATTCATTCCACGCTTTGACACCGGATCCGGGGCAGCACCTGGTCTCCACTGTGAAGCAGTTGGCTTTGTTGGTGATGCCCCCCTCCAGTCCCGGCCCGTACGCCCTCACCCGGGTCGGGTCGCAGCCCTCCACCACCGACACCCTGAAGGGGCTCTTGGGCACGGCCACGTCATCGTACAGCACCTCGATCAGATGCATACCTGCGCAAACACAGACACGTCACACACACACACACACACACAGCTTGATCTCCTGCCTGTCAGCAGCTCAGTCGGCGTATCTGACTTCAGTGTGCCTAGTGCTTTGAATCATAGGCGTAGACAAAGTTGCTTAGAGGAAGCGTAAACATCTGTTTATTTATCGATGATTCCGCCGTCAGCCCGCCGAATGGCTGGCGGGTACGAGGGATTACATCTGTTTTCCGTCCGCTATTGTGTGGAAGGCGCTCGTCTTCTGACAGGCCCCTCCTTGGGCTGGCGTGCTAGAATGCCAGCTTCAGAGGTGTGATATCAGAGCGAGCGTGGTGGCAGAAAAGTGCTCACTGATGTCACTGCTTTGTGTTATAACTCCCTATTAATATCGCCCCTATCGTTCCTACCCTCGCTAGACACTGTGCGTATGTGTGTGTGTGTGTGTGTGTGTGTGTGTGTGTGTGTGTGTGTGTGTGTGTGTGTGTGTGTGTGTGTGTGTGTGTGTGTGTGTGTGTGCGTGTGTGTGTGTGTGTGTGTGTGTGTGTGTGTGTGTGTGTGTGTGTGTGTGTGTGTGTGTGTGTGTGTGTGTGTGCGCGCGCGTGTGTGTGTGTGTGTGTGTGTGTGCAAGCGCTCACATCTCACATACCTGACTTGTTAAGAGGTTCTGTTCCAGAAGGGGACCTATTTATAAAACAGGGACCTGACTCTCTCTCTCTCTGTCTCTCTCTCTCTGTCTCTCTGTCTCTCTGTTCTC
The DNA here is from genome assembly GCA_900291075.1 of Melanogrammus aeglefinus. Lineage (NCBI taxonomy): Eukaryota > Metazoa > Chordata > Actinopteri > Gadiformes > Gadidae > Melanogrammus > Melanogrammus aeglefinus. The sequence goes on from OLKM01000316.1 coordinate 10,792, forward strand.
TCTCTCTCTGTCTCTCTCTGTCTGCCTCTCTGTCTCTCTGTCTCTCTTTATCTCTTTATCTCTCTATCTCCACTCTCCCTGTATGTGCCTTTCTCTGTGCCCTCATTGCTCTACTGCATCATTCTGTATTTATACCCCCATCATCCCCACCCCTCCGCCTGCCCCATGCCCTTAATGGTACCCCAGGACAAACACCTGTTGTCGGTGTCTGTCATTAAGCCGTCTCCCGATCTGCCAACAACATAATAAACGGTGTGGAATAAAATGCTATTTCAATCTTCCCTTTCCCCCATTTAAATACGGTTAAATCCCTGTTTGCCCTTGATTCATTCCAGCCCCCAAACGCTACCCCCGGCTCCGCTTTGCGTCGCTCGTTCCTCACCATCCTCGAAGGCCGTGTACTCCACGCGGTAGGTCCCGTCCCCCTTGTCGGTGACGAAGGTCTCCGTGCTGCCGCCGGACGGGTTGATGACGTGCACCTTGATGCGGCCGCCGCCCGCCTTGCTGAGGGCGCGCGTGTCCACGATGAAGTGGGTGGTGACCTCGCGCAGCACGCCTGGCCGCAGAAGGAGGGAGGGGGGGGGGGGAACCGTGGAACCGTGGTGATTAAGGTAAACGTGGTTGTAAGCGTCGCCGTGGTGATCGGGAGTCACCGCAGGTATTGACGTTACCATGGTTATTAACATGAACGTGTTTGTTTACGTAACCATGATCATTAACGTTACCATGGTTGCTAATGTGAAAGCGGTTGTTGACGTAACCGTGGTCCTTGACGTTACCGTGGTTATTAACATGAAGGTGGTTATTGACGTAACCGTCTGTGTCATCGTTACCGTGGTTATTCCCTGAGTGGGGACTGGAGCCCATTACACACACAGCAAGCTCTCCAGCCAGTTAGCCCTCCAGCTAACAGCTGAGCAGGTCTTACCTCTGGGCTCCACCCCCGGGCCGTACACCTTCACCCCGCTGGTGTCCACGGCGGGCTCCACCTGGATCACCTTGGGGCACTGGGGGATGACGCCGCCGCCGTACTTGACGGTGATGGTGTGGGCGCCGTGGAAGGGCGGGGTGTAGCTGACGGAGAACGTCCCCTCCACCGTCTTCTGGATGCGGACCTCCGCCTTGACGCCGGTCTCCGACACGATCTCGATGGTGAGCTCCGCCTCGCCGGCGCGGGAGCAGTCCACGGTGAAGGAGGCCTGCTCCCCAGCCCGGGCCCGCTCCAGGCCGGGCCCGTAGGCCGTCACCTTGGAGGGGTCGAAGGCGGGCCGCACCGCCGCCTTGAAGGGGGAGCCGGGGATGTGCTGCTCGGCAAACAGGATGTTGATGTCGTACTCGCCCACCACGGGGGGCAGGTAGGTCACGGAGCACGTGCCGTCCCCGTTGTCACGGCACTCGAGCTTGGCCTCGCAGGGCCCCTCGACGGCCAGGCCCAGGCCCCCGGCGCCGGCCCCCATGGTGTCGATGGTGAAGAAGGCCGGTTTAGCCACAATGCCGCCCTTCAGACCCGGGCCGTAGGCGCGTACCTGCGATGAACAGATGAATACATATCTATTGGGTTTCTTTGTGTGTTTTTTAACCATTTCTGTAATTTGGTCTCCGCCTTTGTGTCATTTTCTTATTGGGACTTTTTGTGTCTTGTGTCATTTAGACATTTAAACACTAACTGCTGCTAGAGAGTGCCAAACTGTATTTCCTTGTGTATTACAATGACAAATAAACTCCTTGAAGCTTGTAGGGTTTGTCTTTAAGATGGGGTCTGTTTTGACGGTGTTGCAGGAGATAGCAGCGCAATCATGAGGAGTAGAGTATGCTCGTTGGGGACAGGAACAGTAAGACTTGGTCATGATTCAACATTGACCCAAGGGGGTTTACGGCCCCATAACGTCTTCGCAGACCCTCCTTGCGTCCACCGCAAGGGCCTGACGTGTGCCTCCCAAAAATGTTAACCTTGTGTCGGGGCGCAGCAGCAAGGGCTGTGATTGGTCCGCTAATGTAAACCCGACGCAGAGCCAAAACAGGTTGACGACTGCGTCGAAGCGCGTGCGTGGTCATTGGGTTGCGTCAACGTGGGACCATAACAAAGCCTTAAGACTTGCTGTGGTTGCACAGGCCGTGTTCTTGGGTCTCTACTCCACCTACCTTGGAAGGATCCCCAGGCATCACGCCCTCCACGCCGAAGGGGCTTCCCGTCACCGGGTTTCCGTCGTAGCTGACATCCACCTTGTACTGGCCCTCCTCGGGGGGGATGTACTTGACGCTGTGCGTGCCGCCGGCCTTGTCCGACTCCGTCTTGCAAGGGATAGGTCGGCCCGAGGGCGAGGTCATCTTCACGCCGACGTTCCCCTGGCCGCCGGCCCCCAGGGTGTTGACGGTGAACTCCTGGTCCTTCCCGACCTCCACTTCTACGGGGCCAAACAAACAGTTCAGCCATGGGAAAACCTCCTGTTCAGCGCAGGGTTTTGAGAGCCCCTTTAGAGACCGTAGCTGTGATGGAGTGCTTTAAAAATAGACGACGACTCGATGTGGACTTCGCATCGAGCACAGGAAGTCCGTAGAACATACCGTGTTTGGATTACGCAACGCATCCTACCAGGTACAAGCCCACACGGTTTCCCTTTGCTTGTGTTTTAAATTCTGCAATGATGACTTTGTTCTTAGTTTTGTTTTACACCTCAATTAAAGAAAAATATATATAAATACAGTATACCAGGCCAGGGTTACAGCGATACGTGAATAACTCACTCGTATCAAGTCCTTCAACTTTGATCTTGCTGAGGTCCAGGGCAGGGGCAACGGAGATGTGGAAGGGGCTCTTGGGGATAGGGTCCCCTCCGTGGGTCACAGAAATCGCCATGTTGCCCTGGAAACGCACACACACACACAAGAGAAAGAGGGAGAGTTGAGCACCGGATCATCCTCGGCATCACGCCCAAATGTCCTCCCTTCCAGAGGGGCACCCACCTGCTGCAGAGCGGTGTACTTGACCGTGTAGGAGTAGTCGTGGTTGTCGATGATCTCAAAGTCCCGAACTGCCTCCCCGGCGCCAGAGACAGCAAAGTGCACCTCTGGCCTGGCCTTTCCCGCTCCCTTGGTGTAGATGGTGAAGTGTGTCGGTGCGCCCACCTCCACCCCTGCCGCCGTGCAAAATCACATTGTCAGCCTCGCTAAAGGTCATCGTTAAATGTTAAATGTGAGTGCTTTCTCCGGCACACTTCTCCCTGGTATGCGTCATGATATTTCGGTGGGGGGGGGGGGGATGAAAGAAGGAAAGAAGCGCGCCTCACCTGTCTTGTTAAGGCCGGGTCCTTCCGCCCGCACCTTGCCCGCGTCATGGGAAGGATCGACCTTGACTTTGAACGGACTAACAGGGATTTCCTGAAGTGGAGAAATCCACAGAAGCGTAGGGGGGGGTTCAGAACATGACAAAAGAATTACAAAGTGAACGGCTCACTCAGCACAAACGCCCTGGTCGTGTATTTTTGACGAGAGGAGTGTTTTTTTTTTATTACCTGGTCAGCAAACAGCACCATTATGGTGTAGCGGCCGGCCCCGGGTGGAGTGTACTTGACAGTGAAGGTGTCATTGTCGTTCTTGATTATGTCAAAGTCGATGTCCGCCTCAGCAGGACCGACCACTCCCGGGGCGCACTTGATCCCAATGCTGATATCCCCTAGTATTAAAGCAGGACACAAAGAGAGCCGTTACTAACAGGGGGGATCCCCCTTAACGGCAAGAATGCAAAGAGGAGCTTTCCCCGACCGAACTGGATCCCCAAGCCCTCTGTATGTGTGCGCGCACATCCTAGCAAACGTGCATTCATAAATACATTAATAAGCGGCAGGGAGGGAGAAAGCGCGGTTGCCGTTGCGCGTCGCCGTCCCGTGGGGGCGTACCTTGGCCAGCATCGCCGCAGTCGACGGTGAAGTAGGTCGGCTCGTTGGCCTTGAGTCCGCTCTTCTCCACGCCCGGCCCGTACACCTTGACCTTGTCTGGGTGACAGCCCTCTCCCACTAGAACCTGATGGGTGCACGCCGGGAGTCAGAACAACAAGCAATCCCACCGGAGCAGAACGAGTTCCTTCATCAGGTGGAGAGTGCCGTGCATTATCATATTTTATGCATTATTATAATTAATTATGTGGGAAAGTAGTTTTAATTTTGAGTCAGACATTAAGGTATGCATGGGGGATGTGTGAGTGTGAGATATTAAAGTCTGAGTGGGTGTGTGGTTGGGTGTGTGTGTGTGTGTGTGCGAATGTTTGTCTGTTTATGTAAATTAAATCTATGTTGCAATTGAATGTGCTTGATTGCATCCATGTCTTTCATCACAGAGTCTGTGTGTTTGTGTGTGTGTGTGTGTGTGTGTGTGTGTGTGTGTGTGTGTGTGTGTGTGTGTGTGTGTGTGTGTGTGTGTGTGTGTGTGTGTGTGTGTGTGTGTGTGTGTGTGTGTGTGTGTGTGTGTGTGTGTGTGTGTGTGCGCATGTGTGTGTGTGTGTGTGTGTGTGTTTTTGTGTGTATAGGTGTGTGCATAGATGTGAATGAGTGTGTGGGTGTGGGTGTGTGTGTGTCTGCCGGTGCTTGTGTGGTTGCGTGCATGTTTTTGCATGGAATGCGCATCTCCACGTGTGTGTGTGTGTGTGCGTGTGCGTGTGCGTGTGCGTGTGCGTGTGCGCGTGCGCGTGTGTGTGCGTGTGCGTGTGCGTGCGTGTGTGTGTGCGTGTGCGTGTGCGTGTGTGTGTGTGTGTGTGTGAGGGACCATTTGTAAACATCCACCTACCCTGAAGGGGCTGTTGGGCACGTTGACATCGCCCCAGCTGACGATGATGGTGTGTTTGATGGGCTTGCTCGGTGTGTACACGCAGAGGAAGGTCCCATCGCCCTTCTCATTGATCTGGATGTCGATAGTGCAGCCCTGCGCATCCTACCGTCGATAGAGCACATGTCACCATTACACGTGTCATCAGCCCTATGTTTTTAATTAGAAAGGGCTGTCTGGGTCCTCCCCCCTTGCCAGCACCCTAACGAGATACCTACTTCGAACATGCTCCTAAATGTCATGTATTCAGTAGTTTATATTATCTGCGTTCCTCCTCGAGATTTATTCCTTGCCGGAGGTTTTTCTTGCCCCTTTGGGGGCTGTGGTCTAGCCTGGTCCTACCAGACTCTTGTATTTAATTGAATTTGCACAGAGAGTCTGGCCTCTCTATTGACAAACGTTAACTCACTTGAAGGCGGGGTGTCTATTGAAGTTGAACACGATTGGATCTGCCCAGTGCCGATCTGGCATAACCAATCGCTAACGTTTGAGTACAACTCAAACTAGCATGACCTCCACATCGTTGTTCTCAGCCACTCCCTCTGTTCGCTGATTGAATCGGCAAAATCTGGCCAGAGAAAAACCCGCGAATATACCGCAAACCCAGACGTAGTACTGAAGGGAATTGGGCTAGCTTTGGTCAGGGGGGGCTGTCATAAATATTTGGCCGGTTAAGCCCTTTGAGACTGTAATGGTGATTAAGGGCTATACAAATAAATGCAATATAATTGAATTGATCAAGGCGTTCGGTGCGTATCGCTACCTGTGCGTAGATTTTGAGGTGGCCCTTTCCTGCCATGCGCGCGTCGATGGTGAACTCTGTCGGTTTGTTCACGACGACGCCGGTCGGCCGAAGACCAGGTCCGAAGGCCTTCACCTGCAGGGACAAAACAACAACAACACGTCCTGGGGATGTTTGTTCTGTGTGGATGGTCCGAGCTCTGTGTTGCGTTGTGTGTTCAGTGTCACAAGGCGAGGAGGGCGGGGCTTACTTTCTCAGGGAAGACGTCGTTGGCGGCGGGGAGGATGTGTGCCATGAAGGGGCTGTCCTTGATGTCCTCGTCGTCACAGATGACATGCACGGCGTAGTCACCGGCCTCCGTGGGCCAGTAGCGCACGTCGCAGGAGCCGTCGCCGCGGTCGTCGCATTCGATCTTGGCCTGGGACGGCCCCTCGATGGAGAAACCTGAATGAAAGAAAGCAGAAAAAACATTCAGGCTTCTCCGAACTCCTCTCGACCTCATCGCGTTTGGATGCACCGTCGTAGAGGAGGACGTGGAGACTCACCGAGAGTCCCCACCTCCGTGCCGATGGCCTCGACCACAAAGTCAGCCGATTTGCCGACCATGCCAGTCTTCAGGCCCGGCCCCCAAGCCCGGACCTTCTGGAAGCCGGCCTCCAGGCCCACCTCCACCACGAATGGACTGCAGTGCAGGAAATAAACAAACGCCACTGTGGTTGGTTTCTCTGAACTCCTCAATGGCAAAGTATGGAAAGTGATGCTAGGCCTTGCGGACGAAAGGCCGGTTGCTATGGTGAAGTGGGTGCTGGTATGCGGCAGTCTTACCTGCGTGGGATGGGCTGGCCCCCCCAGGTGACGGTGACAGTGTATTTACCCGGCTTCAGGGGGATATAATCGCATTCATACACTCCGTCTCCCACTTCCCGCACGTTCACTTTCTCCTCGGTGTCTCCTATAGACGCGGAGAAATTCCAGCATCAAATAGACGCCTGCAGAATGCTCAAGTATCTAGCCGTGCTGGGGGTTGTGTGTGTGTGTGTGTGTGTGTGGGTGTCTGTGTGTGTGTGTGTGGGTGTGTTTGTGTGTGGGTGTGTGTGTGTGTGTGTGTGTGTATCTGTATTCTGTTTTATCACAAGGACGCCTGTGTGCAAGCCTGGAGACATCTGGATCCCGGCAGAAAAGATGGTGAGTTGAGGGAGAATGAGAGAGAGAGAGGGTGGGTAGTGGAATAGAGATAAAAAAAGAGAGGGAGATAGAGAGAGCATGTATAGCAAGAGAGAAAGCAGGAGAGAGTGTGGATAGCGGTAGAGAGAGAAAGAGAGAGAGAGCGAGCAGAGCAGAGTAAGAGCAGAGAGATAGAGAGAGAGAGAGGAATGAGAGAGAGAGAGAGAGAGAGAGAGAGAGAGAGAGAGAGAGAGAGAGAGAGAGAGAGAGAGAGAGAGAGAGAGAGAGCGAGCCAGAAAGAGAGAGAGAGAGACCGACATGAGGAGTGTGTGACTGCTTCCCTCACCCGGTCCTTTGACTGAGACCTGCAGCTCCCCAGGGCCTGCTCCCTTGGTGAACACACGGAAGTCCGCCACCTCCTTCACGCGGACCCCTTTCGGCTGAAGGCCCCGGCCGGTGGCTCGGCAGATGCTGGGGTTGCTCGCTGCAGGAGGATGGATGGAAGACATCAGTGAACCCGAGAAATACTAACTAATGGCAGGCCGCTAGAGCCAGCGGTGGTTGTTAGTTGCACAGACTTTGTCTTGTTTATATAGGGTTTAATGGCAGCCACTGAGCCAAAGGAAGTTGTCTAGTCATTGAGTGGCAGGATAGACTAAAAGATACAATAGCGATAGCAAACACAGAACTTTATGCAGCAGGTAAACAGTTTTGCAAGATGCTTGAGGGAAAGGTCGACACAGTACAATTAAATGAAAAGTTGTTTTTTTTCATTTTATGGAAGTGTACCTCAAGCCATTCAATGGTTGGAGGATGTAACCACTTGAGGAGGACAGATATTGAGCCAGCATTTCAGTTCAAGGCTATGCATAGTGTATGCCGGCACTCAAGGAGATGTTTACTGCATACACTGAATAATGCAGACTTGGATGCGAAAAACCTTTGTGCCGCAAAGAGCAACAACAGCGCATTTGGGAGGACGGCAGGCGTTGGGAGACGTCACATAAATATATAACATCCAGGGCATTTCCCGCAGAACTGACAACAATATGAACAAAACATTGCACAAAATAACCCATCACTTAAGCACGGCCTAACCAACGTCCACTCAAACCAGGGGATGCTGTAGCCTTGGCAACGCAACAGATCAGGCCAAGGAAGCAGAGAATCAGGGTCAGGGCGCTCATAAGACACGGTGCTATCAGCACGGCGCTAGCATAGGAGCTAGGGAGGGAGCGGGGGGGGGGAGCTGGTCTAAGCACCCGGGGTACGCAGGCCCCGCCATAGCTGACCATACTAACTTGGCTGACCCGCCTTGGGGGGGAGAGGCCCCTTGCCGCCCTTTGCGCCCGGAGGAGGGGCGCACACTGACTGAGGGATTATTTTCACGGGCACTCCGGTGGGAGGAGCCACGGGTGGAGCTAGAAAAACCACAAAACAACAACATAGGAGAGAGGGTTATGGACCAGCAGTGGTCGCCCCAGAGAGGGGGGGTTGGGGGGGGGGGTGACGATGGGGTGACGGGGTAGATCGACCGCCCCCACCACCACCACAACCTGCTGACTGCGGTGCGCTGTCCTGGGGTGACGGTGACGCCGTCTGTCAGCGCAAAACAGCAACGGGGGTGGCTCACCTTCTGCGACGTTCACAGTGAACGGGCTCTTGGGGATCTCCTGGCTGGCGAAGAGCACGTGGACGGTGTGCGGCCCCTGCAGCACGGGCCGGTAGGTGCAGCGGAAGACGCTGTCGCCCTTGTTCTCCAGGATGAGCTCCACCGTGTCTTTCTTGCCCTGGGGGTCGATGACGACCACGCTGACGTCCCCGTTACCGGCGCCTGGGCGCGGAGGAGGAACGGGGACGGACGTCAACAGTGGACGAGGACAACAGGGGCTCTTGACCCACTCAACGGTGAGGATTCTACCAGATCGCCTTTCTGTTTGGTCTGGTTTTTATACGGACTGTATGTACTAACCCTTTATTTATACAGGTGTGTATATTTTTTTAAATTTATAATAACAATTATAATGAGTATATTCTTATTATATAATATACAAATGTATATTTTTCAAGACCAAGTAGGGCAACTTGCACCGGTCGCAGTTCCCTCTGTGTGTTTGAGGTGCATCTTTAGAGGACCTCACCGGCTGTGTAGATGTCAAAGTAGGTTGGTTTGTTGGCCACGTTGCCCGTGGCGTCCAGGCCGGGCCCTCTTGCATGGACCTTGCTGGCATCGCCCATGGCCTTTGTCACATTCACTGTGTACGGGCTCTTGTCAATGTCCTGACCCGCAAACAAAACTTTCACCTGTAGGGGGAAGAGGTCGCGCAAAAAAGGGACTTGATATTTGCCATTAACTGGAATCGATTGGAATATGACCCCCAAGAAGCGCTCGCTACCCACCCTGTGGACGCCCTCCACCTTGGGCATGTAGGTGACGGTGTAGGTGCCGCTCTTGTTCTTGATGGGCTTCACCTTCGCCTAGATAACGAGGGGGGTGACATTCAAACATTCAGAACATCCACAAGCCACCTATATATAGCCGCCTGTTTATTTATTTGGGGCTCTGTGTGTTTTAGGGCGGCAGCTGTTTTAGTGGCCATGATGTCTGAATCTGTGCCATGTAATCACCTCTTCTTTGTAGCCCTCGGGATCCTCAACGTACACCAGGACCTCCCCACTTCCTGCTTCCTGTGTGTCCACGGTGAACACAGCTGGCTGCAGCACCGTGTTGCCATGGGGCTCAATACCTAGAATATGAAGCAGCAGAACCGCGTTAAGGAGAAGGGGCAGGGAGACCGTCTGGTTTGAGAAAAACAAACCTTGGCTAGCTTATGCGCAAATGTGAAGAATATTGGGAAATAATGTGCTAGACACTTAAGCAAGGTTCCTCCACTGTTCCAGCATGATTAGTGAGCACCCAGACACCCACCGGGTCCAAAAGCCTTGGCCTTGTCTGGGAACAGTTGCTTGTTCTTCAGGGGGGCTCCAGGCTTCAGCTTAGCCTTGGGGAACTGGGAGAGGTAGGTCATGACTGAGAGCTCATCCACATTCGGGTCCACAATCTCCTCCGGGGCGATCACCTTCACACGGAGAGACAAGGAACAGGTTGTTATACTGTATACTCAAAATTAGTGCTTTTGTCTACTGTGGGGTACATACAGTATATATTTAAACTTCTTGCAGGGGCTTTATCCAAACCGTCTTTAATAAACTAGTTTGCATTGGCCTGGTGTGCCATTTCATATAAATATAATGCACACACAATATAAACTTAAAATGCTTAAGGGAAGCGAGCTTCCCAGTAAAAAACATTAGACAGGAATATGAATTTCGATATTAAAATATTTATACATTCAGATAAACAGTACTGAAGATCTCCACTGGTGAAAGAGAAAGAAGCCTTTTTTAAAGAAAGATGTCGGGCTGCCCTCAAGATCAACCCATACCACATGGACTGCAACAACCAGACACCCAAGCATATATTCGGTAACACGTGGAATGAAGTTTCACTCTTTACTTCTACTTTACACTTTCCCTTCACGCCCATAACCCAGAGCAATGGGATTAGATGGAGAGGGAGGACTTCATTCATTTGATTCCTCCATGCCTAACTCCTTTCTATCTTTCCCCTTGCTCCTGTTTTCTCCCTCCCCCTGTCTGTCACACAGTGGTGTAAAGCCTCCTCTCTCCTGGTTATATTTATCACCAGGACGGCAGGGTGGAGCGCGGGTGCCCTCAATAAGCCTGCCAAGGGGATTTAGCCCCAGCCGAACCCCTCACCCTCACATCTCCTTTACAGCCCCCGGCCCCAACCCAGGCCCCCTGGTCCACTGAGCCATAAAAATATGTTCCAGACTAATCTCACCAATGTCATACCTCACAAAGGATAGCTATACTGCCCCTCGTTGTCTTGGACCAAGAAAGATAAATTAGATACCGCGGCACTGCAGTTCACTCCATTTGATAACTTTTAAGCGTGAAGCGCACATTGAAATATTTATGAGAAAGATGATGGATATTTTGTGATTCCGAGGTTGGATTTTTTTTTAAGGAAAGCATTGGATGCTTACCAATCCTGCATATGCTAATGCATGTCTTGTTTCTCTTGTACTTCAATCATGGTTATAAAACTTTCATTTTGCTGTTACACCCTTGGACTTGTAGGATCATACTTGAACGTAATAATTTCAGGGTCCATGCTCCCAACGCTGCCATCAGCCACTGGCGTACATTCAAAGGTCAACAACAGACGAGGTCTTTGGTCAAAGCAGGTTGCGACGGTCCCATTGGCTGTGTGTCCTACCTGCGGCACACCCAGCCAGTCATCAGCCTGCTGCATGGCCTCCCTGGCGTTCTCTACGGGCTGGTTAGGGTCCCAGTCAGCCCAGCCAGGACACAGACCTGCCGGGAACATGGAGGAACACGGCTCTCGTTCAATACACACATCCAATACAAAATGCTGCCAGGAAGCTATAGGAAGCAATTGAACACACCCTAATGAAAGCCGCCGCGGAAGAGCACGATCTGCTATCGGGCCAGCAACATCTCGACAGCCGCACATTTTATTACCTGTATCCCCCCGTTCCCACCCGCTGGATTCGCACAACGTTATATCTCTCTCCGTTCTGTTTGTTTGTTCGCTTGAAATGAATAACAGTGCACGGACCCGGAGACAACAACATCCACCGCGGCTAAAGTGTTAGCTAGGACGCTCTGGGGATAATGCCCAAATTGGATTAGCATTAGTGATTCGGAGCTGAGTTGTTTACTCGAGAGAGAGCCAGGAACATGATAGGACACTGTTGTGTGATTAATGCGTGATTGATAGTATTGTTAAAGAGAAGAAAGAGAGCTGTCAGGGATTTTATAAACGGTGCGGACTATACCACATTCATCTTGGTAAATACGCCAGAAGCAGTGGTCAGGGTAGGTCTGGCCCGGCCATGCGATCCATCACCCACCAAATCAATGGTATTGGCTGTTTTCTGGGAAGGATCTGGTCTCTATGCCTCACTTACACTGCAAAAAGCATGTACTCTAGACATTTAATGTTATGTTTATTATCAGGTCCTCCCTGATTCGGATGTCTCGAGTTAATGTCTGATCGATTCTGGTATCCCGACAACCAACAGGACACAGGCTTTCTGGCGTTGTTCCTGTAGTCCTGCAGCAGCTGAGGGGGTGACCTTAAGACAAAACATGGCCTTTTACGGTGAGCGTAGCTGAGCCTGGCTCCTGTTGAGCGCACTGTTGGCTCCTGAAAACAAATAGTTTACGTTTCCCACAGTCCTGTCCTTAACCGCCGTCTCTCCGCGGAGCGGCTAAGCGCTAGCAGAGGCTTCTCCGTACTTTGGGATGAGAGAGGAACGCCGCTCCCACTGGCATCCTCTTAAGACGCAGATGTCAAAACTTGACGCTTTCATCCATCTGAAGGGGCGATGTGTTTTTTTCAGAGGCGGAGCCAAGCACCCCCCTCCCCCCTCGCCCACCCCCCTCCCCCTCCCCTCCATCACCAACACCACCGATAAAGCAGAAGGGAAGGAATGGTGTCCAAATTTGGGGGTGTTGCGGCGTGGCGAGACTATAAACATTAAAGGCGGACCCCGTGGCCCCCTGTGCCCAGAGACAGAGACCAGCGAGAGCATCAGTCATTGTGGAACAGCTGACATTGTGGGATGTCCCGGGGCTTATGTCAGCAGATGCCGCCTGATACTACCTGCTGCTGTCTAGGGTCTCAGGGGGTTGGGGGGGGGGGGTGGTGCTTGGTGAGGGATTACGCTGGCTGAAACCCGAAGCTGGATATGTGTGTCTGTGCGTGTGTGTGTGTGTGTGTGCGTGGTGTGTGTGTGTGTGTGTGTGTGTGTGTGTGCATGTGTGTGTGTGTGCACGCTCCTGTGTGTATGTGTGTACGTGCCGGCCAAAAGGCATACATCAGTCATTAAAGTTATGAGAGGGGGAGAAGACCCCCCCCCCCCCCCCCCCCCCCCCCCCCTCCCCATGTTGTGGTAACAGGCTACCATAGCAACCAAGGCAATTGTCGTCTGACGAGCGCAAATTCCACAAGTCAGCATTTGTGGTGAGTGACTCACTCACTGGCTAAAGTTAATGCTAACGCTAACGCTAACGCTAACGCTAATGCTAAGTTCACCAGGTGTCCTTACCGGGAGCGCAGTTGTCCACCAGGGCGCCCAAGGCCTTGCCGTCGTTCCAGTCGCGGTGGAAGTTGTTGATGGGCATCTGGGGCACCTTGTTCTGGATCCAGCCCAGCAGACGCTGCTTGGGGGTCAGCTTCTTGGCGTCCTCGTCCTCCTCGTCCTCCCACATGGGCATGGAGATGGAGTAGTGCAGGATGAGCGTCCAGATCATGCCGAGGATCAGCTTCAGGTTCCCGTCCACGATGGCTTTGCTGTCTACAGCGATGCAGGGAGCAAGGCGGAGAGGAGTCAGTGGAAACCCAAAGGAAACCGCCGCCTCGGGCCAGACATTGATTGATGTGTTGGTCGATATGCCCTTACAGTAGTTCTCAGGATCTATGTCTACTTTACACTAATTGGAGTCAGAAAACGTGGAATAAACCAAAATATGCCGATATGGAGTACGGGTGCGATTACAGTGCAGAGCGTTCAATTATTTTGTCCTCTCTCTCTCTCTCTCTCTCTCTCTCTCTCTCTCTCTCTCTCTCTCTCTCTCTCTCTCTCTCTCTCTCTCTCTCTCTCTCTCTCTCTCTCTCTCTCTCTCTCTCTCTCTCTCTCTCTCTCTCTCTCTTTCTCGTCCTTATCTGATTTGTTTCTGCATCGCTCAAACTCAGGCAAACTACTGTGTTAAAGTAAATAAAACAATTGTGACTGATTGACTGCTGAGATGACAAGCACACCACCATCACTCCTCTCCACCTGACTCTGTCTCTCTCTCTCTCTCTCTCTCTCTCTCTCTCTCTCTCTCTCTCTCTCTCTCTCTCTCTCTCTCTCTCTCTCTCTCTCTCTCTCTCTCTCTCTCTCTCTCTCTCTCTCTCTCTCTCTCTTTCTGTCTCTATCTCTCTGTCCCTCTCTCTCTCTCCTTCTCTCTCTCTGTCTCTCTGTCTCTGTCCCTCTCTCTCTCCCTCCCTGAGACAGGCCCCTGGCTGAGTGGCCATGACACCCTGTCATCCAGGCACTGTGGATAGCTGAGTAGAGGGTGACAGCTGGAGATGTGTGGAAATGGAGCACATCTCGCCATAAAACAACACTTGAATTACAATTACCTACCGCCCGTCCGACGACATGAGGGGGCCACCAAGCCCGACATTGATTTGTGTTTTTTTTGGACACTGCGTGTTCTCAGATAGCTGCGTGGAGAGCTGTAGCTTTGCATGATGTATGCGCAGCCTATGATTAATTCACTGTGATTAAAACACTTCATATCATCTTACGAGTGTGTGATCCATGGGTGAGCCTGTGTGCAGTGCAGAGAGAACGAAAGAGAGATTGTGTGAAAGAGTGATGGAGAGAGAGAGACCGATAGAGAGAGAGATAGACACAGAGATAGAAACAGAGATAGACAGAGAGAGATAGACACACAGAGAGAGAGAGAGAGAGAGAGAGAGAGAGAGAGAGAGAGAGAGAGAGAGAGAGAGAGAGAGAGAGAGAGAGAGAGAGAGAGAGAGAGAGAGAGAGAGAGAGAGAGAGAGAGAGAGAGAGAGAGAGAGAGAGAGAGAGAGAGAGAGAGAGAGAGAGAGAGAGAGAGAGAGAGAGAGAGAGAGAGAGAGAGAGAGAGATGTTTGACCGAGGCTGTGTTTCTCTGTGTCAGCAGCAGGCTGGTCCAGTACACTGTGTAAGTGTGTGACAGAGCCGGGCAGGTGCCCCCGGTCTGACCAGTGCTGGTCCAGTACACTGTGTAAGTGTGTGACAGAGCCGGGCAGGTGCCCCCGGTCTGACAGTGGTGTGGGTTTATCAGTCTGCCTCTCAGAGGGCAGCTGTTGGGTCAAGCAAATCTCTCATAAATAGTCCCTGGTCACCAAAAAAGTCACAGCTAATTTTAGTTTGGTTGATTGGTTGTAACGAAAGGAAGGACTCAATGTACTGGTATTGGATATCGCCCCATTTCTAATATAGAGTTTCTCTATGCATCCTACAATAAAAAAACAAGATGCTTATCAAGCATATACAATTATTATTGTATGTATATGATTATATTGTAATTGCCAAACTATCAGTCTATGGATAGGATCAGTTAATAAGTAACACCTCCTACACATAAATACAATATAAACAAATTATTTTTGAGTCGGAATCTGAACTCAACAATGACAGAAATGTAACTCTGTGTCCCAGCTGCTGCTCTGGCAGAATGATCTCGGATGGCACCAGCGCGTTTCCTACTTCAGCGAGCCTGCAGCAGCAGAGGAGTGCCTCTCACTCACGCCGCAGGTGCCCACTCTCCACAACTAAATGTAAACACACTCAAACCCCCACTCCCTCATCCCCAGAACGATGCCTGCACCGCCGGGCTTAAGTCCGAGCGCAAACACTACAAAAAAAAACTGCAAACACAAACACACACACACAGACAGACACACCCTGATGCACACAGAACACCACCCTGATGCACACACAGTGACCTTCTACCGACCCCCCCCCCCCCCCTCATTCTCTGCCCCCCCGCCCTCCCATAGCCACAATCGCCCCCTCCCTGACCACCCCCCCCCCCCCCCCCACCACCACCCCACCACCACACCACCACCATCACCACCACCACCACCTCTCTGCACTCAAAGCCTCGACTATACCGGGAATTTCACCCAAGGGTGGGAGGGTCATCAGTCACCGAAATAGAAACTTACTCTGTCGAAAATTTTAATAACCTTCCGAGCACATGAAATATAAGGCCCAGGATTTCCATTAGCAGTCATAATTCTTCCATCTACAATATTGACCCATTAGTTACATCATAATGCTGTTCGGATCGCTTGCATTTTGTGTGCTGTTTCTTCGCTCCGTTAACAGAAGAAGGAAAAACGTGCATCAGGAAGCTACATGTATTTGCTTTACCTGCAGTGTGACACTTAAGCGTATCT
The DNA here is from genome assembly GCA_900291075.1 of Melanogrammus aeglefinus. Taxonomy (NCBI): domain Eukaryota; kingdom Metazoa; phylum Chordata; class Actinopteri; order Gadiformes; family Gadidae; genus Melanogrammus; species Melanogrammus aeglefinus. Next base: position 26,568 of record OLKM01000316.1, read on the forward strand.
TAGAAATACAGCAACAACCACCCCACCTGATGCTGCTCACACTATAAAACTTTACATCCATTATCAATAGGAATGCAGCATGGGAAACGCCTGGGAGAAAACCAAGGCTCTTTCTCAGAAACTAAATCTAAATCTGAATCCAGGGTCACAGCTCTGCTAGAAACAAACAGATATCCTTAAAAAATAGCACCTACCACGGGACAAACAACGAGAGGTGAATGCTGAACACATTCAGAGCTTAAGACTCCCTCTATCTACTGTATCTACTGCAGCCGGAGCCTACATTATGTAAGCATCGGCCATGCCGCTATGGGTGACAGTTGTATAACCGCTGAACACACACCATCGAGGTGGAGCGTAGAATGCATGCTGAATACAGTGCAGAGGTCCATTCAGCATGCATTGTGTGTGCGGGGGGCTGACATGCTAACCGGTAACCCCCCCCCCCCCCCCCCCCCCTCAAGGAGATGGGCTGATCCTTCTCCATCGTTGGAGAGGTTGAAGTGCTGCTGGCTGTCTGGGAGCGTGCACTGTCCCAGACAGGGACGTGCACGCTCCACGGCTCCTGGCCTGACACCAGTGACCTTCAGTCACTTGATTAAGAGGTGTGGAAATGGGCATCTATGTGTGTGTACGTGTGTGTGTGTGTGTGTGTGTGTGTGTGTGTGTGTGTGTGTGTGTGTGTGTGTGTGTGTGTGTGTGTGTGTGTGTGTGTGTGTGTGTGTGTGTGTGTGTGTGTGTGTGTGTGTGTGTGTGTGTGTGTGTGTGTGTCTGTGGGTGTCTGTGTGTGTCTGTGTGTGCGTGTTAGTATGCAGGCTTTTGTGCATGCACTTTATGTGTGGTCGTTTACTATCTCTGTGATATCTATGTGTGCACGTGCTATGTGTGTGTGTGTGTGTGTGTGTGTGTGTGTGTGTGTGTGTGTGTGTGTGTGTGTGTGTGTGTGTGTGTGTGTGTGTGTGTGTGTGTGTGTGTGTGTGTGTGTGTGTGTGTGTTTGTGTGTGTGTATGTGGGTGTGGGTGTGTGTGTGTGTGTGTGTGCCTTCTCTTTTGTAAACAGGCGTGCAAGATTGTGTCTCTTCTCATTAGCACAGTCCCACTGAATTTCCAGCCCACTTTGTCACGCCAGCACAGACAGGGTAAACTAATGTGTGGTTAGTGTGGACGCTGGGCCAGGCCCTTGCTCTGACAAGGGTCAGTCTCTCACCTCTGCACTAGGACCTTTCAATGAGCTGTTGACCCCAGTGCAATGCACTTTACCAAGCCGATGGGAAATAGAATGACGACGAGAATGATGATGGAGGGTTTGGATTATGCAGTGTACAGGGTTAGACACTGTAATTGTTAAGCAATAACCTTGGTATTAGGGTTGTATAAGGCTTTCATGATAGTTATACCGGAATAATGTAATATATATCATAGTTATTATTGATCATTATTTGTATTATTATTGTTATTATAACAGGCTTTATTCAATTATTCCTTTTGTTATTGTTATATTTTACTATAATTATAATGATGTGAACATGAGTATGATTATTTCAATGAACTTTAAAGCCAATCCCAGTTCATTGTCTCATAGTCTCACACGTGCTTTGTTACCACACACAGTTTAATTTCACTACTTACCGATTGATACCAATTTGATATGTTCCCTGTCCAGGAACTCAAGTGCCACTGAAACATTTTCCAGTTTCATTTGTCGAAAGTTAGGTCTGATGTGATGCTTTCTGTACATTTTCTTCTGACTCAGGACCTCTAGGAGGGAAATTAGTTTCAAGCCATCGCCAAAATCCCGCTGGAGGTTGTTGATGTTCTTGCTGACGCACTTTAGGTGCTCGTTGCACCACCTGGTGAAAGTGTTCTGCTGGATCTTCTTCCACGGCGCGTCTTCCGCGAGGTCCTTCTCTGTGGCCGGCATCTCGTCGTCCTCTTCGTCCCCAAACTCCTGGCTATACTGTGGAGGCAGTTGGTCGTCGTAGTTATTGCTCATCATGGTGGCGTTTTCCGTGTCCACTTTTATACCGGAATGAATGGGACCTATGTGTGAAATGATGCGCCCCGCCGCGCGACAGGAAAACTTTGACAGGCAGACGAGAAAAACGCGCTCCCAGGGAAAAGTTCAAAACTCGGCGGAGTTTAAAAAGCAGGCGAGAAACTTTTCGCGTGGACTTGCGAAGAAACTTCTTCTGTCAAGTCGTTGATGGATTAAATTATCCGGTTTACAATCTGCAGGGCAGCTGTTCCGTTTTTTTTTTTAATTGCCAGTCTCTTGACAAATGTAGTCGCGGGTTCCTAATACATGCCCGAGAAAAGAAAAAATAATATAGAAAATAGCTTCGGGTCAGTTGAATGATCTTCAAATGTTTCCAATGGTCAACAGCGCAGAGTGTGAACTCGTTTAAAACTTGAATGGCAAGAAGGGGCAATGCAAGGGTTTTTATAAAGGCCCCCAAACTCCGTCACACTTATCATATTACAATGCCATTACTACGATCATAGACTATTCTCATATCCATTAGCGTACCGATCAGGCACTGCATTGGTCCAACTTTAAGATGGGGGGCGTCGATTGGTCAGAAACTTTCAGCGCAACAGTTGTGACAGCGCGTGTTATTTTTAGGCGCGCTTATTTCGGTGACAGGGGAGGGGGGGCATGACTTCTTGTTGTAGATGTGTCATGCCACCGTTTACGGGATTGGCGATCAAGTAGTTGAGCAAAGACAATCCGATGACACGAGTGTCGTGGTAGAATCAGCCTGCGTTGCATCTATGTAGGCCTACACATTTTGGGTGGAATAGAATTGAACCAAATATGCAGTGAGACCCTATTGGTTAACATGACCAGATAATGGTACATTTGGCTATAGCAGTGTGAGGAGGCAAGGAGAAGGTGAGAAGGGAAGAACATCTCGAAACATGAGGTCATTGTAATATGACTTCATGCTTTTCTGTTATCTGCCACCTCTGGGAGAAAAGGGATCGCGATTTCCGTGTTGTTGACAAGATGCAAAAGAAGGTCACAGCTGTGTTTTAGTCTTATGCCTACTGGGGGATATGTCAGCTAGGTCTTCGGTATGTGACATCCAGATGTTAACATTGAGCAGTGACATTCTGCACAACAACAACAATGGCGCACATGAATGGAGCCCTCCTATGGCATAGGTCTAGGCCGAGAGACATACGTTTAGGGCATTTAACAGACGCTTTTATCCAAAGCGACATTAACCCATACAACAAAGATAGGATAAGATGATTCACAATGACAAGTAGGCTACTATTTTTAAATGCCAGGACGTACAACATTAAATGAGTGCTTCAAGTGCCAGGACTTACAATATATTTAGGCTATATATATATATATATATATATATATATATATATATATATATATATATATATATATATATATATATATATATTATATATATATATATATATATATATATATATATATATATATATATATATATATATATATATACATATATATATATATATATATATATATATATATATATATATATATATATATATATATATATATATATATATATATATATATATATATATATATATATATACATACATACTACATACATATATATATATATATATATATATATATATATATATTATATATATATATATATTTGAATTTACACAATTTAAACGTCCTGCCAATTAATAAGATGTGTCTTTGAATTCATTATAATAAAGTAGGGTAGAGAGTGCAGTGAAGGTTCCAGTTGATCCCCAACGTCTGCCTAACTATAGATATCCTTGAGCAAGATGCCTAATCGCTATCTTAATGCCTTAATGACTTCACTTCCCAGTCACTTGGGATCAACGTGTCTCCTAGATGACTAGTTTAGTACGAAACATATGTTCAAAAGTCTTATTCGACAACCAAATACTTTGTAGATATAATTAAGTTCGGTCACATGAAGACAATTTTATTTGGTTATAGGGGGTTTGACTATCACAGCCTTAAGGATCTGAGTTCAAACCCTAATAATCGAGACCTGTTATGCATAACCTGTCGAGCAAACCCTAAAAGATGCTCATATATTATAAAAACAAACAAACAGGAGAGATAAATGGCCTGCTAAATTGCAATTACAATTCAGTAGGTCAAAACGCCATGTAAACACGAAATCACAGTGCGTGTGAGCGGCCAGGTTCTTGGTGAAGAGGAGGTTGTCATGGCAGCCCGGTGTTGTGACTCAGCGGCGAATGTCAAGGCTCTGACGACGGCGCAGACTGCAGGAGTGGACCGTTCCTCAGCGCGCGCCCGAAGGTAAGAATAGCGGTTACGCACCCGGGGGGAGCATGCGCAGCATTCCCCCGGCCAGACGGGACAGGGCTAGGGTTTCCTCCGTTGATCCTCGCGCTGAGGAAGAAGATATCGAATGTTCCAGGTTTTATTTTGAGTCCTACTCAAAAGAAGCCTACGCCAACAGGGAATTGTGTTGTGAACAAAATAAATCATCTTTTTAGTAGTATTTTTAGTAGTAGTTTTTATAGTAGTATTTATGTAAATGTAGTAGTAGCCTACTAGTAAAGCAGTATGACTTAGTATAAATAGTAGTGGTAGTGTTAGTAGTGTTGTAGTAGTTGTAGTTGTAGCAGTAATTGACCGTGTAGTGAGTTGAACACACCTGTTATGTATTAACTTCATAAATACGTAATAAGGATGTCTAAACCAGGAGTTGTAGTCAACATAGTTTTTACTGGATCTACATAACTGAGAACAAAAATCACTGCGCACACATAGAACAGGCAACGCATACAACTAGTGCCTTCATTATGTGGGTATACCACATAAGCCTACATAACAACAGCTACAATCAACAATCTTCAAATATAACTTATTCATGCTTATTTAATATGAATCAAATTCACTGTTAAATATGAACACAGATCCTTAAGGACGTAATAAAAGGCCTTTTTTTCTATGAAATTCTTTTGTATTCATAAATAATCTAACATGACCTAAATGTAATATCAAATTCACAGAAATAGTCTATGTTTTGTTATTGTAATCATTCTATTACTGCTAATGAGTGAATCTAACTCTAAATTCCAGGATCTAAACCAAATCATTGGTATTCATGAACATAGCCTTTCTCAGTAGCAGAAGAGACATTCACAGCGCTGACTGGAGGGGTCCAATTGAATCGAGTTTAACTTGGCATTAAATTGTCTATGGCCTATCATTGTGAACAGTCCAGTAGGCACCGCAAATGACAAATAACGCATTTCCAAACAATTAGCTCCAAATAAGTGAACTATATGAGTCCTGCCGTGGGGGTGGGTAATGAGGTCATTTAGAGGTTCACATTAGTGGGGGTGAGTCCCACTAGTGCCCCTGCCTGTTCTCAGAGTTTACGACGTGGCCTGGTCTGGGTCGTAAATAAAAGGAGTAATATGAAGCCAAGAGTGACAGACACGTCATCACTCAGCAATGGCTGCTAGGGATTTCATGAATGGGAGTTCCTTGTCACCTTAGCCCCCCCACCCCAGGTTTTGTAAGACCTGGTGAGGTCACCACTCATAAACAGAAAGAAGACAGACATCATGTGTGGGCAATGGGTATATTTATTCTCTTGAAGTCATTCGTCCTACAAAATAGACCTCCAGGTAACAAAATAGCCACGACTATAGATTGAGAACAACAACACTATCCATATCAACGATATAAGCGGATAGAGTGGCAAGCCAAGGAACATTGAACGTCATCGACCCCTTGAAAAAGGATGGACAATTAGTTTTACAGTAAAACAAAGGAGTAATGTGGAGTGCGGTTGTGTTTTAGTCGTTGAACGACCTGTGCCATTCACTGGGAGTTGAGCCTCATTTGCAAGCTAACTGATTTAGTGTGAAGTGTATTCATTTTTAAACATTGACAATCATTTCAGCTTGAGTAAGGTCATCAAAGTAAGGGATTCCACCTCGTGTAGAATAAATGACACATTCTAAGCATGCAAAATATTCCAATATAATATAGATCTATGTAATAAACATATTTAATAAAATAAAGACTTTTGTAATATTCTTGTTTAAAACATTTGATGATATGTTTTGGTCTGAAACTACCGAATGTTCCTTTTATTTTATTTTAATGATGCAGTACAAAGATTAGGTAAAGATGTTTTAAACCAATTTTAAAGGCTAGTTTTAGTTCATATTTTTCTTATCAACAACATATAGCAAACCAAAAACAACTTGGGTTTGGTAACACGGCATCTTTTTCTTTACATTTACTAAATTAAAATATGACTTTATTTCAAACTACTATTCATACCAGATTAACATTGAATTTGCTGGCACAATAAAATTATATATATATATATATGCATGCAAGGAACATACCGCAATCGGACGTTGATGTAATGTAGATGAATAGTTATCGTGGATGAGCTCACCATAAATAAACATTAATATAGCATATTATTCGGCTATCAAATATACAACGCTCTCTCAAAATAGAATACACTTTTTACAACGCTAGTACAAATGGATTGAAGAAAAAGCTCTCCAATGATACTATATTTCACATCCGAGTGGACTATTTACATCTAATACAAAGAAACAGAAACATCGAACTGGACTTAAATAAGATATTGTTGTCATGTACTGTATCATGCACTTTCACCTCTAAAAGACAGTTTTACCTAATTACAATAAATCACAGAAATGTAAACAGAAATGTTTTGCACTCCTGCAATATAGATATGAATGTTTTTACATATTCCCCCAAAGACATTTCACTCGTGCCAAGTTCTGACTCTCACATTTATTATTTAGCTGTGAATGATCTATTTCTGAATGCTGTCAGTGATGTACCAAACCCTAATCTCTTTCATCATCCGTGGCCATGGTCTTGATCTAGATTAAGACGTCAACATATGCACATGTCTGACGGTTACCACGGCAACCAGACCATGAGAAAAACACACCCCGCGCTCCTTCAGACTCTGGTACCGCGACCTACCTGGAAACAGCTTCCATTTGAAGGTCATTATTCTACAGCCACAACAAAAAGAAACGGCAGGCAATCCAATCTCAAGTTGACATTAAAAAAAAGAACCGCTTGGCTGAACTTTCCCTTTTGAGATCAAACATCTGTCATGCGCAAAGATGAAAAAAAAAAAAAAAAAGGATCCAAAGGATAGCTCAAAAATTCGAAATGTTTGCAAATAGGTTACGTCAGACTGTGCGGAGAAGCCCGGAGCTTTAAAAAACAGGTGCTGGGAGATCCATATTCACCAGGTAAATTGTGAACTGTTCAAAGTGAATGATGGTGGGGAATGCATTCTCTCCAAGGTGATTGTACACTGGGGTTCTGGGCCTGTTGCGCCGACTACCCCTTTAGGTACTTTCCCCGGGCACACAGATTTGATACTGTTTGTTTGAGTTTATTGAGTTGTTTTTTTCTATGTTTACCTACGGGGCTTTTAGTTTTCATTGAATATCAATCAGTGAAAGACCTTCAGTAAGGTCAGAGAGAGAAGAGATGGGGTGGAGGTGAGGTGGGGTGGAGGTGAGATGGGGTGGAGGTGAGGAGGGCCATGCCATGCGGCATTTGGGCGGAGAAGGCCCAGGCTAAGAGCTGTGTACCATATAGTAAATGAAACCCATGCTGGGAACCGTCCTAGCCTCCTGGGTAGCTGACAGACAAACGCAGGTCTGAGTACTCTGGGTTGACCCGTTCAGATGAAGACTGACTCCTTTGATGGATATTTTTCAGGCAATCAAAGATAACAGTTTGTGATATTCTTTTCAATGATCAATGAATGATTCAATGAATAATGTATAATATCATAGCGTCTGTGGTTGATTTATCTTTGAAATCAGGATTTATCCGTCTTTTATGTTGTAATCGTGCATTTATATTGGTTTACCGCCTGTAGAATTTTTCAGGGAATCACAATTGATGTGAGAATTCATTGTTATGTTATGACAGTGCTATGTTCAGCATTGCTGTCATTTAATTGTAGTCGACTACATTTTGTCGAGTACAATTATTGAAACTGTCACTAAAGCCAAGAGGGACCACGCTACCACTGTTCGAAACATGGACACACAGTTTGTGCTGCATTTGACCAATCAAAGGATCGGTACAAACACAAACTAAATTATTCAGGCATGTTGCATTGTGGGCATTTCAGTTAATCAAACCTAGAATAAATGGAATAATGTAGCGGTTTCCAAACATTCATAAAAGCTATTATGTTTACCAAAACGTACACTCTTTGAAGGGCTTCTGTACAACAGTCATGTTCAGTGCATTACAGGCTAAAACCTATGATGGTCATTGCAACAATAGACAATCAACAAACAACAAATCAAAAAATAAATTAGGATTAAATACATTGAGAACCATAGAGTACACCACATTCGTCCTCAGAACCAGCGTTGGATCCCGTCGTCAGAACTAGATAAGAGTTAGAATAACACCCAAAGAAGAGACGGGGTATGATGCGTGGAAACTGCTAAACATGGGGCGGCAGGAACATCAAACATGGTCCCGCGTAGCTTGGCGCTACTTGGTGCTTAGGCCTTGTGGGCCCATCTGTCTGTTTGCACAGCTCACCGCTACTGAGACGGAGTGGTTGGCTTTCATCCGGGGCGATTGCAGGGTGCAACGCTCCCTACTTCAAACATCATCCCGTCGACGCTCTCTCCAGTCATTGGTTCCGCAGGGGAAGAGTCTTTCTCTCGACAACGTCCAATCCATCCCAATCTATTTACAGACATAAGAAGAGTCGAGGAGGGGAGGAGGGGTGTGGGGGGCTGGGGGACGGGGGGGGACGGGGGGGACGACGGGGGGGACGGGACGGGGGGGGGCTGAAGCAGACTGATGCTCTTGTGTTTAACAACGGGGCGTGGCTCTCCACAGGCCGGTCGCCATCAGCACAGCGGCCGCCGCCGTCAAGACGACGTTCAAACTCACCTCACTCCCCTGGAGGAAGGAAGGAGAAGAGAAATGAAGAGAGAAGAAGACACGAAGCCTCGAGGCAGCGACAGAGTTACGGCGGACCGATTATTATTCTATGCGTCTGAATATTATGGTGTATTTATCACGTTGGACTAAGAAAATAATAAATCACGGACTTTGCTATCACTGGGCCATTTGTCAAACTGCCCACTTGTCCTTCTTTCCATCATCCACACGGGAAATACCCAATTTTACTTTCGTACCGCAGTATCTATTTTCTGCCCATCCCTGGACAGATGTTCCCTGAAAGATTCCCCTTAATCCCGCAGCGCCTGGGTATTAGGCCTGCACCTCCTCATTGTGCCCGTCAACACTGTGGGCTGTGTGTCCGTGACAGGGGGGGTCCATGGTGTAGAATACGTATGTGGCGTGTCAGAGAGATAAGTCTGCTCTCCTACCTTGCCCTCTGGGACGCCAGCTCCGACAGCCAACACCAAATCACAGCCACTATTACAATCAGTCCTATGAAGGGGACGGAGAGAACAGGGTGCTCAGACGGGTGGGTGACGCTCTGTGAGGAAAGGGGGAGAAACAAAAACACAGACGAAACAAACACAGAAGACAACGGAGATGGAGGGAGTGAACATGGGAATGGGATAAAGCGATGGAAATGACCCGAATGAAAATCCCCAAAATAAATAACCAAAACACAAGTGGAGGGAGTCGGACCGTGGCGCAAGCAGACTGTTGGAAGAGGCAATTAAATAAAGGAAATAAATCGGATGGACTTGTTTAAAAGAACACTGATGATGTTGTGTATGGCTGGCACAGGCGGAAATTGCAGAGTGAAATGTGCTAACAATTCACTACAGAAATAAACAAGGACAAATAAGAGGAGATTGAATAAGTGAATAAAGGGGGAAACGGCAGCATTAAGGCAGTTATTGTCACAGTGCGCATATGAGCGCATCTCTCGCATACACAATCCTGTATACATTGATTAGGAAAATAAAGCAAACAAAGCAATTATTGGTCAGCAACACGTATCTCAAATTAATTCACCGAGCGCTGATTGAATAGTGCGTCGCAACTCTCTCTCTCGTTTATCTCTTTCTCTTCTTTACTTTTTTTGGGGGTCTGATGTGTGTGATTAGCCGTAGTTGAACTGACAAGAGCGTTTATCTGGCTGAGTGGACGTGGACATGGAGATAACAGGGACAGCACTGGACACGGAGACGGGCGGACAGCTTTGACACAAGGCAGAGGACGGCTCAGCATGCTTCGTAGGGGAGGGAAAAAGAAAGAAAACCTGCGAGGTATCTGCTGATCTAGCGCAGCGAGAGAGGGAGCTCTGTTTATTTTATCGCCATACAAGACAGACGTCGTCGTTTCATGATGACATTTTAACGGCACAGCGGCCTCTTCCGTTAAAAATTAAAATACAGCCTCAAATGCATTTGTGTTTCGCGTTCTCTCCTTAAAAAGGCACTCGCAGATGCGTGTGTTTTCTTTTCTTTGGGGGGCGGCTGAGGACACTGTTCAGCGGTTTGTCTAACAGCCACAGACGGACTGAGAGGGAGGACAGTGTTTAGAGGAACACACGGCCTCACACGGGCTGACAGGGTCAGAGCGAGAGCGTCGCCCCCCAGTCAGCTCGCAATGAGGTTAGAGCCCAACCCAACAAAGGACCCGCAGACACCGCGGTGGACTACGTCCTCCTGAAGGCGTCTGCACCCGCCGGAAAGGGGTGTTAGAAGAGTGTCGGGAGGACGTGCATGAGGTGGCATATTTGTTTATTCCATTTGTAACACAGGACCTTTATTATTGTACGTGTATTGAACTTTTTGTTTTTCTGTTTGCTGCTTACTTTGTTTTAGTTATACACGTAAATATAAAACGATGTGCTTTTGCAACGCTTATGTTCAAAATCTGTGATACTGAAAGTAGCCTGTAAACTGTATCATTGTGCTGAGAGTATAATACAGTGTTTAAAAAGTGAGTGTACATAGAATTTCGAGAGTTAACATCCCATATTAGGAATTCAATCCTTGATTAATAATTTTAAGTTATCCTATTTTCGGAATGTGCTGGAGGCCGCAAGAGTAATGAAACCACATAGAGGATTCAAAAGATTCATGAAATTCTTATTTTTCTTTATATACAATCCTTATTGATCCTTCTAACACGGCGCTCCCATTGGCTGGCGTATAACGGCCACCCTCTCACGAGACCCCCACCTGCGCTCCGTCCGACAGTTTCTCCAGCTCCGCCTTGCAGTGCTGGAGCTCGGCCTCCATCTCGGCCTTCTCCTGCTGGCTGCTGTCATACAGGCCCTGCAGCTCCCGGAGCTCGGTCTTCAGGCTGTCGCACTAGACGACAACACGACAACACACCGGTCAACCCTCCCCTCCTGCTTACTGACACAGTCATACTGAAACGCGTTATCCAATCAATAGTCTTCCTCTAAATATAGGTATACATATTCATACATTATCACTTTCGGTATTTCCAATTAAAAAGGTGGATGATTAAACACTACCGGTATCTTCTTTTCAATATTGGTGAAGAGAAAAAGGTTCATTTCAATCCCGATACCGACGGCTGTAAATGACTCTACGGCAGGACGGATGCAGGACCGGGGAACCACAACAGCCCGGTCCCCGTGACGGCGGTATCCCTCCATTGAGTCACACACCCTGCCTGCTCCTACCTCTCTCTGGACCTGCTGCGCCCTCTCCTCCGCCTGCTTCAGCTGGTCCCTCAGGGAGAAGATCTCTCCGAAGCCCCCGTTCCAGCCCGTCGGCGTGCCGGGCTTCCCGTCGAAGGAGATGTTCTTCTGGATGCAGGCGTCCACGCCTCGGCCGCCGCCGCCGCCGCCGCCGCCGCCGCCCGCCGCCTGCTGCGCCATCATGGTCATGTAGCTCTCCGCCGCGCACGCCTCCGAGGCCGGTCTCCGTCTGCTCTGCTCCTTCCTTCTCCTTCTCCGTCGCCTCCTCCTCCTCCTCCTCCTCCTCCTCTACGTCTGCATCCTCCTCCTTCAGTGAGAGGTAGATGCTGCTGGAGCTGGGAGGAGGTGACGGAGGGAGAAGATAAGGGCCTTCAACAGATGGTGCGACCGGAGGGAGACGGCCAGGTGGACGATGAGCTCTCCCCTGGTTGTCTAGAACTCCCAGGGGAAGGGGGACAGGGTGTTTCTTTATTTTTTTTGAGCACTGTTGAGCTCGCTCGCTCGTAGCTTTGAGCTGCAGGCGAGCGTGCCGGAGCAAAGGGTGCAGAGTCCCCTTCCTTTTGTTTCCAATGGATTTGTTGTTGTTCGAGGTGGTGCAGGATTTGGTGGTTTGAGCGACTTCACTTCGAGTGCTCTTGTGTATATCTTTTCTCTTAATTCACGCCATTACTGATAACAACTCACGCACAAGCGCCACAAGGGAAGTATAAGGGGACAAAACTGTACTGAGCGCAGAGAGCTAAAGACCATAATTCATGAGCAGACGACGACTATTGAAATTAAATACAAATCCCTTAAAAAAAGGCGCAGAAAGCAAGAGAAAAACATTTCATCCCTTTTTTTTTTCCCATCCCCATCACCCATGTGCCTCGTTTCGCGACCCCCCCCCCCATCAATCCATCTCTCTTCGTCCCCAGGATCATCCAGTGTATTCAACAGGTGGCCAATTATTTCAAAATAGGAGGCTGAGGTAAATGATTAGGGCTCCTGGCGCTGATCCAGACAGATCTCCCTCCCCGCTAATGGGGACGAGCGGGTGCCTGATGAGCGGGCCGGACGCCGCCCTCTGACCCCCGGGACTCACCTCGTCCTCTGGCGATGCAGCAGCTGCAGTCTCTCCGAGATCTGTCGGTTCTCCGCCCTCAACGTCTGGCATTCCTCCCTCAGCGTGCAGCACTCCTCCTTCAGCAGGAACACGTCGCCTAGGGAGGGGGGAGGGAGGGGGGGAGAGGGAGGGGGAGGGGGGAGGAGGGGAAGGGGGGGGGAGGGAGAGAGGGGGAGGGAGAGGGAGGGGGGGAGGGAGAGAGGGAGGGGGGGAGAGGGAGGGGAGGGGGGAGAGGGAGGGGGGAGGGAGAGGGGGAGGGGGAGGGAGAGAGGGGAGGGGGAGAGAGAGGGAGAGGGGAGGAGGAGAGGGAGGGAGGAGAGGGAGGGGGGAGGGGGGGAGAGAGGGGAGGGAGAGGGGGTGGAGAGGGGGAGGGAGGGGGAGGGAGAGGAGGGAGGGAGGGAGGGAGGGAGAGGAGGGGAGGAGGGAGGGAGGGAGGGGAGGAGGGAGGGACAGAGAGATACAGAGAGCGAGATGAAGAGGGGGGAGAGAGAGAGAGGGCGGGGGGAGGGATGGAGGGAGAGAGAGAGGGAGGGAGATAGAGAGAGCGGGGGCAAAAAGACAGCGAGAGATACAGAGAGCGAAAGAGGTATAGACAGAGAGAGATACAGAGGGGGGAGACAAAGAGAGGGTGAAGGGGAGAGAGAGAGAGAGAGAGAGAGAGAGAGAGAGAGAGAGAGAGAGAGAGAGAGAGAGAGAGAGAGAGAGGAGAGAGAGAGAGAGAGAGAGAGAGAGAGAGAGAGAGAGAGAGAGAGAAGGGGAAACAGACAGAGAGGGAGAGATAAAGAGCGAGAGAGGTATAAATAGAGAGAGAGCGGTGAGAAACAGACAGAGAGATACAGGGAGAAAGAGAGATAAATAGAGAGAGATAGATAAAGAAAGAGAGAGAGACGGAGAGGGGGAGACAGGGATAGAGAGGGAGGAAGGGAGACAGAGAGATAGACCGACAGAGAGAGAATACATTCAATTCAGTCCTATTTTATTGAACAAGCTCAAAACAACACATGTTTACAGAGAAATTGAGTTGGTCCAAGAATACACCGGCATGTCGCGCTCATTGCCGACTGTTAGCTGTGCATGTTTGTAACAGTCAGCCTGCACAGACAGTCACTCCTCCTATTGGCAAGGATTGACATGGACAATCACGTTTAAACTGTGGTTAATTCGAGGTTCCATTTGGAAAGAGAGTTTTTCTACTCTAATCTATCCTATCCTGGGCTATTACGCTCTGAATACACTTTGAACAGAGTAACGGCTAATAGGCTGGGTTTGTCATGCCTTCCTAGCCTCTAACCTTTTCTACCCGTCGACATCCCACCAGACTCGGCCCACTTGTTGCTGGAGCCTCCCCTCTCTGGTGCTCCCCCCCCCCCCCCAGGCCTGAGTCACCTCCCTATACACACACACACACACACACACACACACACACACACACACACACACACACACACACACACACACACACACACACACACACACACACACACACACACACACACACGCATGCAGCGGTGTGATGTCATGCGTTTGGTATATGAGGGCCTTTTCTGTCCCGCCCCACAGTGACACGATGGGCCTGGTATTTCAGAAGTGCACGCACGCACTCTCTCTCTCTCTCCCTCCAAATCTCTCTCTCTCACACACACACACTCATGCACACACACACACACACACACACACACACACACACACACACACACACACACACACACACACACACACACACACACACACACACACACACACATACATTCACACATACATACACACACATACATACACACATACATACACACACACACTCTCTCTCACACACACACTCACTCTCTCTCTCTATCTGTTATACACACACACACACACACTCTCTCTCAACACCTCTTTCAAAAAAACACACACACAGACACACACACACACTCTCTCTCCCTTTATGTGTTATACAAACACACACATACTCTCTTTTTCTCTCTTTTTCTCTCCCTCTCAGACCCTCTTTCACACACACACACACACACACACACACACACACACACACACACACACACACACACACACACACACACACACACACACACACACACACACACACACACACACACACACACGCACACACACACACACACGCACACACACCCCCATAAACCACACCGCGCCCCTGCATTATTGAGACGTCGTAGACTCAGAGCATTGCAATCCCATCTGTAATTTATAACATGTACAACAACTACAAGACTGGTCTGTGTGCTGGGCTGCGAAACACCACCCTGGTACCCAGTCCTCCTAGCACCGTACGGACCCACCAACACCAGCCTTTCTGTGTCTGCAATCGTTTGCATTTTATTGCTGGGAGCATAGATTGCGCAGTGCTGAGCACTCAGCCGTGGTCTGCTGCTGGAGGCTGCGGCCATGAGCTGTGATGAATGTTGGATCGCGAACGTGTGCATTTCAAAGTGGCGCGTTTTGTAAACAGGCTTAAGTCTGGATCTGACAGGAGGGAGAGGGGTGTCCGCGTAGTGTGCTCGAGCGCTTGGCTCCAACTCGCCCACGTCTCCTCTGTCTCCCCTTTTGTCCCAGCCATCCCATTGTGCTGCAGGGATCATTCTGTGACACCCGTCCGGGTGTCACGGAAACGACGGCGACAGGAACGTGTGTACTTCACGAAATGAAGACATCAATGTACTCTAGTCAATGTCCAGACTCACATTTAGTAGTCACACGCCACTAGACGTGGCGTGTGACTACTAAATGTGAGTCTGGACGCTTCCTTCCTCCTCTAGCTACTGGTGCCCCCCCCCCCCCCATCACGCTCCTGACTCTCCCCCCTCCCCCCTCACTCCCCTGGCTCCCCCCCCCTTCACTCCCCTGGCTCCTGACTCCCTTCCCTCCCCTGGGGCCTGAACTCTCCCCCCCCCCTCATTCCCCTGGCTCCCCCCCCCCTCACTTCCCCTGGCCCCCCCCCCTCCCTCCCCTGGGTCCTGACTCCCTTCCCTCCCCTCCCCTGGATCCTGTCTTTCACCCCCCCTCACTCTCCTGCTTCCCCACCTCTCCTGATCCTGCTCCCCCCCCTCCCTCCCCTGGGTCCTGACTCTCCACCCCCCCCTCACTCTCCTGACTTCCCCCCCCCTCCCTCCCCTGCGTCCTCACCCTCTCTGCGCTCTGCGTCTCTGCGCTGGCTCTTCATGCTGATCTCGGCCCTCAGCGTGGTGATCTCCAGCTCGTACTCCTGCGTCTCCTCGCCCAGCCGCTCCATCTGCGCCCGCAGCCGGCACAGCTCCTCCTGCAGGGAGGCGATGTCGTTCTCCCGCTCGGCCGCCGCCTCCTCCGCCGCCTGCTGCAGCAGAACCACCTCCTCCTGGGCCACGCGCAGCTCCTCCTGCGCCTCCGACAGCTCGCTCTCCTTCTCCTCCTCCAGGCTGTCCATCTCCTCCTGCACCGAGCGCAGCCGGGCTGAGGGAGGAGGCGCAGGGTCAGACTCGGTGTGAAGGTCAGAGGTCAGAGGTCAGAGGTCAGAGGTCAGGTTACAACTAATGAGCTAGAACGAAGATCAGAAATCAAATTACAATTAAAATCAGGATCAACAGGATGTCTCGAGCTAGAACGAAGATCCGAAATCAAATTGGGACACAAGGGACCAGTATGATAGCTGGAGCGAATGTGAAGATGAGAATTCAAAGTCAAATGCAAATCTGGTTTTTAAATCATCTCAGGAGCTCGAGCGAGAATGAAGATGAGAATTCAAATTGAACGAGCATCAATGTCACATTATGCTTCAGACCAAGGAATAGCAATTTGAATGAGAATGGTATTGGAATATATTCGCAATCATTTGGCCACATATTCAGGTTCACAACAACGGAATACAAGACCGAGAATAAAAGGAGGAAGTTGGTCAGGGGGGGAGGGAGGAGCAGGAGGGAGGGAAGAACAAGGGGGAGGCTAGAGAGGGGGGGTGGGGGGGTAACAGGACGGTGGGAACTAGGAGAGGAGACGGAGGAGAGGGGAGGGGGAACAGGGGCACATCACGTCACCGCCCTCATGGGGATGGGTGGAGCAACCGGTTATTTTATTGGTGAGAGAAACTGATGTAACTCCTGGCAACAGAGCCGTCATTCGAATGCGGTTTCATCTTGGAAGTCAAGCTCCTCCACAAGGAATTCACCCGCTGTGACAGCGCTGGTAAATGCTTGTGAAGGTCTTGATCGAGATCAGAAGTAGATCATAATCATAATGAATTTAAAACCGTTATGACACACGGTTTAACCTAAATATGTGTTCAACCCATTTCCAAAGATAGGGAGGACGATTAGTCCGGAATACACTTTGTAGCGTTTAGTGATGTAATGATTGCCTGTATTTTTTTTTGTCGATATTGTTTCTATATTATTATAAATATGTGAATACCTTGTAGATTTTGGATCTGGCGGGTAAAAGCTTCAGCCTGGTGGGCACTGGCCAGACGCTCATCCTCCAGGAGTCCTGGAGAGAGGAGAAAGAGGAGCAGAGACGATAAGCAGATGCAGCGGGAGACGAGAGGAGGAGAGGAGAGGATAAAGGGGGAGTATGGAGGAGAGAGGAGGACAGGGGAGTGGGCAGAGAGAAGTGGAGAGGAGAGAGGAGGAGAGAGGAGAGAGGAGGAGCAGAGAGAAAAGAGTAGAGAGAAGCAGAGAGGAGAGAGGAGGACAGGGGAGTGGGCAGAGAGAAGTGGAGAGGAGAGAGGAGAGAGGATGAGTAGAGAGAAGAGAGGATGAGCAGAGTGAAGAAGATAGGAAAGGAGGAAAGGAGAGATGAGAAAGGAGAAATCGACGGGAAAACATAGTGAACAAAACACAACTACAAAAGGCTGGTGTCTGTTGCTTCTGCAGTTTCACTTTTGCCATTATCTGTCATTACGACACTTATTTTACAGCTAGCGATTAAAGAAATGGTAGGAGGCATTTTTATTAGCACTTATTTAATGTTCCAGCAAATTTATAGCCAACTTAAATGTCATTTCGCCAAACTTTCCGTCAAGCATAAACATAGTATTGTAACCTTGAGACCACAAAGGCAATTTCCAGTAATTATCACCAGATGACTTTGGTGATTTAAACTAATCAGAGTTACAGCAAATACAACCCACTTATCTCCAGGAACATTTTCAGTGTGTGTGTGTGTGTGTGTGTGTGTGTGTGTGTGTGTGTGTGTGTGTGTGTGTGTGTGTGTGTGTGTGTGTGTGTGTGTGTGTGTGTGTGTGTGTGTGTGTGTGTGTGTGTGTGTGTGTGTGTGTGTGTGTGTGTGTGTGTGTGTGTGTACGTGTGTGTGTGCACGTGTGTTGTGTGTGTGTGTGTGTGTCCGTGTGTGTGTGTGTACGTGTGTGTGTGCACGTGTGTCTGTGTGTGTGTGAATGTCCACAAGTGTGTGTGTGTACGTGTGTGTGCCCACTTATTTGTGTGTGTGTGTGAGATTTTGTGCCAAATTAATTGCGTGTTTGTGTGTGGGTATGCGTGTATATGCGTGTATATGTGTGTGCGCGCCCATGGATGCCAGTGCGTCCGTGTGTGGTTCTGTCTAGATTAATTCACATCGCCCTAGCCCCATGAAGCCCCCGCCCGCTGCTCTAACAGCTGCGCTGGTTGGACAGCAGGACAGCGGCTCGCGGGTGGTAGGCTGTGGGCCCAGGCTGATATCACAGCCCAGTGCCGGACACCCAATGCAGACGCTTCCCTCTGAGAGCAAGCAGTTGTCTGAGGAGGAATGCTCTGTCTGTGCCAGTAAGGAATGGAGCTCACTTCACCATGCCCTGTCATAGTCCTCCCTGCACACACACACACACACACACACACACACACACACACACACACACACACACACACACACACACACACACACACACACACACACCACACACACACACACACACACACACACACACACACACACACACACACACACACACACACACACACACACACACACACACACATCACACACACACACACACTACACTACACACACACACACACACACACACACACACACACACACACACACACACACACAAACACACACAGACACACATACATTGATACATACATACACACACACACACACATAGATACATATACATACACACACACATACACATATTGATGCATAACGTGCACACACACACGCAGACACATATGCACTTACAGACACATATACAGACACACACACATATTGATACATATACACACACAAACATACACACTCAAACAAACATAGATACATACACACACACACGGTACATAATGTAACACACGCACACAGGGGAGTGTGTCTCCGGTCACACGGCGGACTTGGGCCGTAATCCAGATCCAGGCCATCATTGTTAAGAAATGACGCCATGTTTTATTTAGCCGTCGTGAGCCGCTGAAGATGTCACCGCCGGTGGTCGCATATACAAACATCCCCCGTGAAACGGGGGTGAAATGGCTGCAAAGGAGCCAGCGTGTGTGCTATTCTTACAGGCTGAGCTCATCGCCTTGGTGGCGGGGGAGAGGCGTGGGTGAGGAGAGGGGTGGGGGGGGGGGGGGGAGAGGGGGGAGAGAGGGGTCGTAGAGTTCATTAGGGTCGTCTCTTTTATCGAACGCTGAACAGTTGGAACAGTGTTGGAGGTTAATGAGATCCACAGCCAGGACAGTTTAACGAGATGTGATCCATAGACGAGAGATGAGGACGCCCGACGCTGCCTTTAGTTTAAGCTACGGCCGTAGTCTGGGGGAGCGAGGACTCCCATCGAGACAGCAGTGGACCCTTCTCCTTTTTGAGGTAATAAGGGAGGTGAATGCGTCTGGTATATTATCTATGTTTCAGTAGATTATGTATGATCTGTTAAGCTGCGGGAAATGAAGTGCAGTGAGGTCATGGGAGAAAAAACAATGAATGTTGTGATTGGGATTTAAGAGACTGATGTGAGGATGGGATTTAACGGGCATACTGTTGAGAGGAAACGGAAACTTAACGCTCTCCTCTGACTGTTTTATTGGTCATGTGGTCAGCCATGGGCATTATCCACCTATAGCCGCCATCTTGGTTCCACAGTGCGTAACCAAGATGGCCGCCAGGTGTACCAAAGACCCACGTCGCCGTAGGGGGGAGGTGTGAAGGTCTGACCTTGCAGTTCGTGGAAGCTCTCCTGGTGTCGGTTGGAGGTGACTCTGGCCTCCTCCACCTCCAGCAACATCTGCAGCGCCTGCGAGCGAAGCTCCTCGATCTCCTGCTCCTGGGTTAGCTCCTCCTGCTCCTCCTCCTCCTCCTCCTCATCTTTGAGCTTCTTCTCCTGGTCCATCGCCTCCTTCTCGTCGTTCTCCCCCAACAGTCCGCGCTCCTTCACAGTCATCGCATCGTTGTCTTCCTCCATGCTGCCTGACTTCAGCTCACACAGGTCATCTGGGGGACGAAAGATAAGAATTTAATATAAAGAAGTAGTTTGAGGAGTAGAGTGCCAGGGGGAAGGGGGGAGGGGGAGGATGAGGGAGGATAAACGACAGGAAAGAACAAAGGGAAAGCGTTATGGCAGTGTGAAGAATCTGGGACGTCATAGGGCTTCCGCATAAAAGCCCTATGAGAGAACATAATCCCCAAGATCAACAGCACCATCTTGTGATTCAAACGGTTTCCGGCAGTGCTTGGCGTCTCCTTCACATCCCCGCACCGTTTTTACTGTCATGTGTCTTGTGCAAAATGAGCAGCGCTAACATTATGACAGGAATTAAATGCGTCGAGTGGGGGGAAATAACCCCGCTTCTATATTTTGACACATTTGAAAGTGTCAAGTGTCAATCACGTCTCTCCTCCCTTCCGGTGTTTAACTATTCAGAACTTGCAAGAATACTAATGTGACTGCTCAGCTTTTTGAGATCGATTTTAATTGTAAATCTTATGATGATTTGCGTTTGTTTTATGGGCTACTATTTTAAATATGGATAGTGATAGGAATAATTCTTCCAGTAGGTGGAGTAAGTGAGCTATTGCTGCGAAGGCCTGGCGAGACAGGGTCAGGACTCTGAGGCTCATTATGAGTCACTACTCAGCGATGCGACTTGTAGTTTGTGCGTAACAACACAGAAACTATACGCAACAACACGGTCACCACTGACACTGGGTGAAACGTGACTGGAGAAAAACCTGTCTGACAACAGCTGGCCGGTTTTTGGCAAACATAGATCAGGGCAAAACACAATAAACATCCTGAATTGGGTCATTAACAGAATTTTTTTTTCTTTTCTTAAAATGCAACGAGATGTGAACACAAAAGTAAACAATCAGCACAAAAAGGGAATAAGCCTATATTATCCTGCATGCAAAAGGAGACATTCTGGCAATAATTTTTTTCCTTGGTCACCATCATAAAGCTTTCGTTCAGCCGGAGTTTCACACACCGCTGCCCGCCGCAGGCCGCTGTCACACAACTCAACGGACACACGCCCCCCTCGGGTCTGCTCCATCTTGACGCAAATTGAGACAAGCCACCAGCTATTTAAGTCCCCAGTTGTTTCCTCGTTCCGCTCCGCTGCGTGGAGGCATTTTGCACTTAGCGAGGAGAGTGTGAAGCCTGTGACAGTAAACGGGCGGTGAGGGAACAGACCATGGAACAGACAACAGTAACACGTTATCGCCATCTTGGCCGTGATTGACACTGACACTGTCGACGTCGTGGCCCCGGTTCGCTCGTTGTGGGGGGCCGGGAAGATTCACCTGCTGCCGTGTGCATGCTGGGAGACAGTCAGTCACTCCTTTGCCTTGTTAATGTTGCCAGAAGAGACCCTAAAACCGTGGAAGTTATTTCCATACCATTACTTCCTCTTACTTTTTTCGTAAATACGCACCTCGATCTCACACTGCAACACACACACACACACACACACACACACACACACACACACACACACACACACACACACACACACACACACACACACACACAGACACACAGACACACACACCCACCCACACACACATAACAGCAAAAACACTTCAGCAAAAACACACAGACAGGAAGACAGACAGACAACCAGTGCAGCACACACACACACACACACACACACACACACACACACACACACACACACACACACACACACACACACACACACACACACACACACACACACACACACACACACAGCACTGTACAGCCGGCCCAGTAATAATGTCCTTTTGAAAGATGTTACCCCAGAGAGAGCAATAGGAGAGGTTTCACGAGCACTGCACTCGGTTCTCATTAAACTTTGATGATGGTGTAATGAGAGGACAATGAAGAGGGGAGCTGGAGATGACTGCTGGTGACTGGTTATCACGGAAAATGGACGGAGATACTGCGGCGGAAAAACCGGCCATCAGGAATAAGGAGGCAGAGTTGTGTGATAGAGATTGGGATCCTCTCTTCAGGCTGCTAATACGCATCTGTCTAAGGGATGCATTCTTCACATTGCACTGGGGCAGTGTTTTTCCCTTCGCTAGCCGTAGAATGACCCTCCTGAGTCGTCCGTGAAACCACGAAAACAAGCAATGTCTCGTTGGAACACCGCCCGCGTGATGTGTTGACTATGAGTGTCAGCAGTTTACAATGAACGCATTCTGTACATAGCTTTCTGGCTATTAAGCATCAAGTATAACAAGTCACAATTTATTACTTGTGTGGAGAGAAAGCCTCAGAAATACAAATGTAGGTGTAAACATCGAAACAACAGTTGGAATGGTCGTTTAATTGTCCGGATCGATTCAGTTCAAGCTAAGTGGTGGTTTAGTGGCTGCTCTATAGATCTCTAAGGGAAGAAAACGCAAACACACAGGATGTTTGTGTTAAATTGGCAGGACAACAAAGAACCCCAACTACAATGGAAGGAATTATATCCTGTGTTAAATCCAGATAGTGGAGAAGCCTCACGGTAGACTTAACCACTTACCCTACTGCGCTTTGACGAAACGGTGTTTGATTGAGTGTCATGGTTCTCATTAGTTTGACAACATGCCATTACTACAGAACAGGATAAATGGGGCTCAATCCAAACACCATTTAATCAAAACAATCAGAAATTGCTCTACTCAATGTGCAGTTTGCTCTAAACACATGGCTTGTTTGCCCCTTTGCCCCTTTTTGAAAGCCTTCAGCGGCCTCACCTTGCACTTGATTGCCCACCTATACCCACTCACTGCCACAACAGCTGGGCTCATTCCACCACAGGCCTTTGGCACACTGTTGCCCCGTTCAGTCACACGGGGATTTCATTGGTTAGGGATGCGGCTCGCTCCCAACAGCAGGGGATGGCCGCTCAGCCACCTCGGTCACAGTGGAGTAGTTTTCTGTGGCCTTATCTTACCACAGCACATTCCCTTTTAATCAGGTTGGAGCGAGTGCCACCAGCTGGTCTCGGCGTAACCATTGTTCCACTTTAGAAATATGGGCCGGTAAACAGGGCCAAGTGTTTGCCCTCAGCAGGAGAATCAAATTAAAGCAGTGATGCCATGATTTAATCTGTCGCTTTAGTGTCTGGTAGAGCACTCGCCAAGGGAAAACTGGGGTCTTTGTGCAACAAACACTCTCTCAGGCATTGAATGCAAACAGCAGAAGCCGATTTGGAAAAGTCCCCCCCCCTATGAATGTGTGTGTGTGTGTGTGTGTGTGTGTGTGTGTGTGTGTGTGTGTGTGTGTGTGTTGTG
The DNA here is from genome assembly GCA_900291075.1 of Melanogrammus aeglefinus. Classification (NCBI taxonomy): domain Eukaryota; kingdom Metazoa; phylum Chordata; class Actinopteri; order Gadiformes; family Gadidae; genus Melanogrammus; species Melanogrammus aeglefinus. The sequence continues at coordinate 50,021 of OLKM01000316.1, forward strand.
TGTGTGTGTGTGTGTGTGTGTGTATGTGTGTGTGTGTGTGTTTGTGTGCGTGTGCGTGTGCGTGTGTGTGTGTGTGTGTGTGTGTGTGTGTGTGTGTGTGTGTGTGTGTGTGTGTGTGTGTGTGTGTGTGCGTTTTTGTGTGTGTGCGTGTGTGCACATAACGGCACTCGATGGTCTGAGGACAAATCCCCACTTTTATTTGTGAAATCACGGTTCAGCATTTCTATAATCAAATATTTACCATCGTAATCCACACTGGAAGACGGCTTTAAAAACAAATTCACATAACTTCCTTTGAAGAAGAACTGTATTTGGGATCCCCCGGCCAAATCCAAGTGGGCTGGCTTAATATTCCATCTGATGATAAGCATTAATATCATTGCCAGGGGCCTGATCTAATGTAAGTTGACTAAGTACTCCTCTAAATTGAATACTTAAATCAAATCACAACCCTTTTTCATTCCTGCCTCAGCCTAAGCTCCTGTTTGTCCCATTAAAGAAGCATCTATGTACAGAGTCTCATGTTGTCTCTTACAAGAAAAAAAGAGTAAACAGTCACATCTGTGTTCACACAACGCCGAAGACAAACAATGTAAGTGGAGTCTAAGAGCGGGATACTGTCTGTGGCTGGGAAGAATTAATATGTGTCTGTTGATCCCTAAGGTATAAATAACACACACCTGTCATGTGTTTATGTAGTTGGGCGTGTGCGCACCGCAGAGGTTTGTGTGTACGTGAGCCTAAGGGCCCAATAAGTCAAGTCCTAATCAAGTTCAAACAGTGCTGTCGACTATTGCAGCACAGTTTCAGCTGATAGTTTCAGGTCAGTTCATGGCAGACGCGAACACACCCTAAACTAAGTGAAGGGGCCATCAAATGATATGGATGGGCTGTTTCTTCCCAAGGAGGCTAACAAAGAGAGCATCTGTTTTTACTGTTATTCAGAGGCTGTAAATTCAGTTTGGTCTTCACCCCTCTCAGCGGACGGCAGGTTGGGCGTTGGTGAGGGGCCTCTTTCTTCTGAGAGCCTCGTGGGGCATTTTTTATATGCAGCACAGAGTAAAGAAGGACAATAAAACTACACAGCGCATGTTCACTGATGACCGCCCCCGGGGGGGGAGGGTGGTGCATGTAGACGGCCAACCGAAAGGGGGCCAAGAAGTGAGCCTTGAGGGGCCAAGAACTGGCCTTGAGGGACACCATCGCTGGCAGGATAGACAATCAGGAAACCAACGACAGACAAGCCTCAACTCCCTGATCAATTACTTGGGAGTGAAATCGTGTAGGGTGAGGGACGCAGCGGCGACTTTAGTCATGCCTAGTGGCGCATTTAGACTGCAGGTTCTCATCCTCCAAAATGGATCTCACTGTGTGCGTAGGAGGCCAGGCATAACGCACCACCAACACAGCCCTCGCCCACCACCACCAACCCCCCTCCTGTCACCGGCGCTTTGAAGACGAGGGCATTGATGCTGTAACGGTTCCCCTTTGGCCGGAACACTCCAAGAGAAACACATGCAGGTACAGACCAGGAAGGGGGAAGTGGGGGTGCAGACGAACAGAGGAGCAAACCAGCGGAGATGTGGGAGAAGGAGCAACGGATGAAAATAGGAGTGAGCGAGCACACCCCACTCTCCACCACAACCCCCCGCCACCCACACACACACCACACACAACCCACCCCCAACTACTCCGGCCGGCAGAGCATGTGGAGTGATACATTAGGCAGAGCATGTTGGAGTGATACATTAGGTCCATCACCATGGTGACGGCCTCCTCCACCACCACCAAATGGAATGTCACCACGCTAATCAGCCTGGCGGTTTCTCCGTCCCAGTGTCTGTTTTTGTTCCTTCACGCGATCCCCGTGAGATTGCCTGTGTGGTGGTTGTGTTTTCTCAGCAGGCTTTAATCACACCTACCCTGCAAGGTCAGTCGCGTCACACGGGTAGGGGGGTGGGACAGAGCCCTAGATCAAACCGCCCCCGGAAACTGACGCTGTTCGATGGGCTGGGGATAATGATGCCATTAATTGACAAGGCTTCTTTCCCTCCTCGGCCTGCGGTCCGCGGGGCCACGCGACATAGGCAGTGTGATGCGGTCTGAGTAGGTACGCCGTGTATCGGACTGTGGACTCGAGAGGAGGAGGACACGTGGCAGAAGCAGGATCGAAAAAAAAAGCCCTTACCCATCGAGACCTTAAATGAAGCGCGCTTAATGAGCGCCGCTATTCAGATGTAAAATAACCCATGTTTTCCTTTTCAAAGGAAAATGCAAAAACAAAACTGGGTCAATGGAATGGAGATGTAATGCAGAATCCTTTTTCATGCATGGAAAAGGGTTGGCCTCTTTACATGAGCAATCACGTAAAAGTGTTTATACACATTTATACATTCATTTTTAATATGCAGATTATGCTTTTACCATCAGGGTTCCGTCATATACTGTGGGTTTGCATCTGTGCGTGTGTGCATATATTTGTGTGTGTGTGTGTGTGTGTGTGTGTGTGTGTGGTGGTGTGTGGTGTGGTGTGTGTGTGTGTGTGTGTGTGTGATGTGTGTGTGTGTGTGTGTGTGTGTGTGTGTGTGTGTGTGTGTGTGGTGTGTGTCTGGTGTGTCGTGTGTGTGTGTGTGTGTGTGTTCAACATTAGTGTGTATGTGTGTGTGTCCCATGTGTGTGTGTGTGTGTGTGTGTGTGTAATGTGTCGCATATGTGAGTGTGTGTGGGTGTGTGCCCATGCGCGTTATACTTACGGTTATACCAGGAGGAGGCAGAACAAAGCACGAAATTACGGGATACCAAGAGGGAGGCAGAACAAAGCACGAAAACAATTGATGGGGGGTGTCCATCCGTTTGATCACAAACCAACGCCTCCCACCTGAGCACATAATCTCTGGAAGGTTCTATGCAAAATGGAAAGGGGACACCACTAGTAACAATGAGGCTGTGGTGAGCCAGCCCACCGAGAACAGGACCACGGCGGAAGAGAGAGGAGCTCTAATGATAGGTTCACAGGGCCTGGTTATAAAGAGAAGAGGTTGAAAAAGTCATAAGGGGGGAATAAGCCCTGTGAGCTCAGCGTTTCTACGCACAGGAAGTTAGGAGCGTTTTCCGTTGGCAGCCAAAGTGAAAAGACATACGCCGTACCCAATGTCTCCTCCGTCCCGCGGAGGAGCTTGGTTTAACTAGAGTACCAAAGTACGATGGGGGAGAGAGATTAAACTGAGGGGGGAAAGCAAGGGTAAAGCGAAAAACAGATCCGCTCGGGGTTTGAGGAAAGCGTACCGAATACACAGAGGGAGAACCGACTCCTACTCGGTGGTGTAGTATTTTAAGCCCAAACAAGTTTGTGTACACACTTTGTGTGAAACATTGTTTGAAAGTGCGATGCGGGCGGAAGCATCCCACTTGTAGGTGAGAGTCAGAAACAGTAGCCTAGCTGTTCATTATAATCTAGCTGTTTGTTATAACCTTGCTGTTCGTTAGCAGAGGGGTTGTGCAGGAAGGCCGGTCGGGTGACTCTTAGGGGTCACGGGAACCCTGAGCACAGAGAAGAGGGAGCGCCAGTGAAGAAGAGGAGGGAATAAAAGTAAAAGGAGCCAGCAGAGCATCAAGTGGTAACATCACGGGAACATTGTGCCCCATCCTAGATCAAAGAAGAGGGACAAAAGCAAAGCAAAGAAATAAGAAAGAGAGGATGTGATATGATGGAGCCACTGTACAGCCTAAGAGCACTGCAGAGAGAGAGAGAGAGAGAGAGAGAGAGAGAGGGGATAGGTTAGAGACGAGGCTAGAGAGAGGAGAGAGGAGAGAGAGAGAGAAGAGCAGAGAGAGAGAGAGGAAGAGGAGCGGAGAGAGAGGAGAGGAGAGAGAGAGAGAGAGAGAGAGAGAGAGAAGAGAGATGAGAGAGGGATAGGTTGAGATGAAGATTATATATTAGGCGGAAAAATATGATTGTGGCATGGTAATAAGGGGGAGCAGAAAATATGAGTCCGTTTGAAGAAAACAGTCATTACGTGTGGGCCAGGAGCTCCTTCGGAAGGCACACACACACACAACACACACACGTGGTGTGTGTGTGTGTCGTGTGTTGTGTGTGTGTTGTGTGTGTGTGTGTGTGGTGTGTGTGTGGTGGTGTGTGTGTGTGTGTGTGTGTGTGCTGTGTGTGTGTGTGTGTGTGTGTTGTGTGTGTGTGTGTGTGTGGGAGGCAGAGATGTGGGGCGCTGAAGAGCAAGACAGAGACTGAAGAAAGCTGGGAAGAGGAGAGAGGAGAGAGAGAGATAGAAGAGGGAGAGGGAAGAGAGAGAGAGGGAGAGAGAGAGGAGCATGAGAGAGGGAGAGAGATGAGAGACTCGGAGGGGGCCGAGGGAGAAGAGAGGGGAGAGGAGAGGGAGAGAGAGAAGAGAGAGAGGAGCAGAGAGAGAAATAGAAGAGAAGAGAGAGAGAGGAGGTTAGCGGAGGAGAGAGAGAGAGAGAGAGAGACGGAGAGAGAGAGAGATAGAGAGAGAGAGAGAGGGAGAGAGAGAGAGAGAGAGAGAGAGAGAGAGAGAGAGAGAGAGAGAGAGGGAGAGAGAGAGAGAGAGAGAGAGAGAGAGAGAGAGAGAGAGAGTGGGGTGAAGTAAGGAAGCCGACTTTAAGAATGTGTTGAGTGAGACAGTAGGAGCCAGCAGGAAGGAGGGAGACAGAGAAACAAATGACGGGAAATGGTGAGAGGTGAAAAGGGTTGAGGGTCAAGGGGGGTGCGGGGGCCGGAGGAGCAGCTCTGAGGTGGGGAGAGGGGGGAGAAGGGAAGGTGGAGGCTAAATAGAGTTATGCTATGACCTGCCTGTCAATTCAAGACACAAAGATGTTTCACCTGATTGGCGCACGCAGCGTGAGGAACTGAGTCAAACTGAGTCTAATTGAGCATTGGGGGGGGTGGCGGGGTTGAAGCCTGGGCCTGAGCAAAGCAGATTTCCTGTAAGTGCGGAGAGACTTGGCCTCAATGAAGCACGTTGTTTTGGCATTGGGATTTGTGAGCCACGGCTGAGTTTTTACCCGACACAATGCTGCCGAGACTCATGTTACCTACGTGGCTCGCAGACTTCTGGGGTCCGAGAGTAAATAAGAGTTCATCTGTGTGGCACTCGGCTGTGCCCGGCTCAGGGAACGCTTAATTGTGTGTTTGTGTTAGGGAGGGACAGAGCCAGTATGAGAGGGACTTTGTGTGATTGTGTGTGTGTGCATGAACACAGGGTAGTGTGCGGCGTTGTTGGTGAGGTGGTCATGGTGGTGG